>VYZT01008889.1:34885-52360 GCA_013400735.1 Pomatostomus ruficeps
GGTGGGGAGCGGAGGGGCGGGGCCAGGGCGCGCCCCGCGGGAGCCTTGAGGGGCGGGGCGGCCGCAGCTCCGCCCGGCGCCTCCGCCCGCCGCGCCCGGGACGGGGCTGGAAGTGCCGAGCGGTGGGTTGGGTTGCTGGTGGTTCCCGGTACCCGCTCCGTTAGCGCAGAGGCCCCAGGACCTGCTGCTTCGTCCCTGCGCGCTCTCCATGGCGCAGCGAGGTCGGGAAGCTGGTAGTCCCGTCCCTCAGCCCTCAGGGCAGGCTGAGCGGTGGCTGGGGTCAGCCCCGTCTTCCCCCAGGCCGTGCACGGAGTTTTGAGAGCTGAAACAGTAACAAACGTCCCAGCGGGAGGGAGAACGCGCAGCAATGAGGACAGAGCGGTGTGGCGGAACATCCAGGCAGCTTCAGTGTTGCTTCAGGGGTTTGCAAACATACGGACAGGAGGACCCTTTCACCATGGGATTTTTCCTGAGCCCTGCTTTCCTCAGGAGCAGGGATGAGTCCAGCAATCACAGAACCACTGAATATACAGAGCTGGGAGGAGGACTCTGCACAGGACAGCCCCAAGAATCACACCATGTGCTTGGGAACGTTGTCCAAACATTTCCTTAGCTCTGTCAGGCTTGGTGCTGTGACCACTTCCCTGGGGAGCCTGTTCCACTGTATAACCACCTTCTGGGGGATGAACCTTTTCCTAATATCCTGCCCAAACCTCCCCTGACACAGCTTCAGGCCATTTCCTAGGGTCCTGTCACTGGTCACCAGAGAGAAATCTGTGCCTGTCCCTCTGCTTCCCTCCACAAGGCAGCTGTCGAGCGCTATGAGGTGTCCCCTCAGTCTCCTCCAGGCTGAATTTACCAAGTGACCTCAGCTGCTCCTCATATGGCTTCCTCTCAAGGCCCTTCACCATATTCATGGCCCTCCTTTGGACACTTTCTAATAGTTTTAGATCCTTTATTATATTTTGGCACGCAAAACTGCACACGGGATTCCAGGTGAGGCCGCACCAATGCAGAGCAGAGCAGAACAATCACTTCCCTCGACTGGCCAGAGACACTGTGCTGGATGCATCCCAGGACATGGGTGGCCCTTTTGGCTGCCAGGGCACACAGGCGCTAAGGAGCACCAGTGATAGCCGGGAAAAGATCCCACTACAGATTAGAGTTGGGCTCATGTATTTTTCAGCTGCACTCACAATTAAACAGACTATCATTTCATCAGAAATGCATCCATTGCAGTAGAAACAACTCACTCCCAGAGATGGATGGAATGAGCGTAGGATTCATTTTGCTGACATACAGAAATAGAACAATAAGCTATACCTGTATATCACACAATGCACATCACATTGTAATATCACTCAGACAGCAAAGGAAAATAAAGCATGACGAGTCCTTGGCAGTGGAAGTAAGCAAAGCTGCAATCACATCAGCAGAAGATGTGGCTCAATATGGACACAGCAAGTAAGGGGAGGGTGTAAAATCTCAAAAAAATTTCCCTGGTTTTATGTTAGACATTTTCAAGGTCAAAAAGTCCACAGACGCCCTTTTGTCAAAGGCAATCAACTATGATGAGTATTTCAGGCCTTCTAGCCTGAGATGTTTTGCAGAATATTACATGGGTGTTTACAACGTATATCTTAAAGTTAAACTAAAATCTAAGGTATAAAATCCCATGCAAAGATGTTAAACATTGCAAAAGAAGACTACAGTAGGACAAAACGCCCTACCCATAGTTTTGAAACATCTAAGAGAAAACTGAATGCAGAAAAACTTGCATAACACCACCTTTTTTCCCTTTTATCTAAGCAAATAAAAAATATCAGAGCCTGAGGATTGCTTCTGTTGCATTAAATTGCTGATAGACAGAAGAATGTCTTTGATATTCCTTTTAATTTACTAAAACCAGAGCCCATTAGGACATAATTTTTTTCTTTGCTAGTTGCCAATCCCTGAAAACAGCTTAGCTCAAAAGAGCACTCTAGCCTTTTGTTATAATTACATACCCACCATTTGTGGACACATGCCAAGTCAGGTACTTCACTGCTGCCATCTCTCTCCGTTTCTCTTATCCTTCCCAACCTCTCCTGCAAATCTGTGGTGCAGGCTAAAGAATAGCCACCAAAAGCTTAAAAAACCCCATATCATTCCAATATGACTTCATTGTAAGCAGCCGTTTGCATGTATGTTTGGCATTGGAGCGTGCAGTCACATACTCCTTCTGTTTGCAAAATGTGGTTTTCTTTTAATAAGCTAACCCTCAGTAAGTGAACAGGAATCCATCTCTCCTTCAGATTCTCTGGGCATTTGGGCAGTTAAGACCTTTTAAATACTTAATTCCAAAACATATTTCAGACCCTAACTATCATCTTCACCTAATGATACCACATTTCATCATTGTCCTAACAGTGCCTCTAGTAACAGAGCACGTAAGGCTGCCTTTAGTACATTTCCGATTGCCTGTAGATAATTTGTTTCACCTAGATCCAAAGGTAACTTTCCAGACTAGCGCTTGAGACAACTTCTCTCACATTTCTGAGATGTTATCCATAATGAAATACACTGCAACTGCTAACTCATTCACTGTCTCAGCTAACAAGATTTCCTGCTCCAGTTCCCAGAGTTCAGTTCACGAAAATAATCTCCTTGTCTTGTGTTTGGGTTCTTGTTCCCCAGTTTCTGTGTCTTTTGAGACCAAACTGGTATTTATGTTACTTCCTTGGTTCCTGGGCCAATTTAAGAACTGTCACATTCGATCACATATTCTCTATTCCCTTGCAATTTCACACATTCCACCCGACACCTCCAAATTAAAGTCCAGTTGTTAAACAATAACCAGCATTGAAAAAGGAGCTGTGAGGCAGTTACCTGTTATGCTACAGTTCATCCTCTGGTTTGGTCTGCTGTTTCCCAGAAGGTGTGAAAGACTTTCCCTAATCTCATATGATCCTCCATCCTGTTTAGCCTGTTCTTTTACCAGAGCCATATTTTGGGGCAATGCATTTGCAGTTGTAGGTCCTACTCTTAGTAATTACATTAACTTTAGGGGTTTTGTACTGTTGTTTAGGTTTTTTAATTTTTTTGCAGTCCTTATAGTGCCCCTTTTTCATGGAAAGCCACATTACTTGTGTCAACATGATTGACATTTACTTCACGCATCTGTCTTGATGAACCAGGGCAGGATTTGTGCATATGAACTTGGCATCTTCGGGGTAGCTGACTCCCAGCAATTTAAGACCAACTACCCTCCCTGCCTCTCTCTCATCTCCTTTTCACCTACTGCAGATGTAAAGATAAAAGGTGCTGCAGTATAACCAGCAAGAACTGCACACAGATATCCCTTGATTAGATGACATGCTGGGATTTGTGGTGGAGGCTGTGATTTTCCTTTCCCTTTGGAACAGTAAAAAAACCCCTAAACCCAAAACACCTTACATGCTTCTAACAAGTATCTTAAGTCAAGAGTGAAGTTAATTGTATCAATATAAACAAAACAAAACAAAACAAATCCCCAAAGACCTATAGAACACTTCAGACTCCACTAAAACAGAGAACAGAATATAAGTCACATTTTGCTAGGACATTACTACAGGTAAGAAATCCTGGAACTCTGCAAACTCACAAAGTGAAAGAAGCTATAATACTAACTAAGTTTTACCCTGCAGCTTACAAATGCATTTATCATAAGAACTAACTGACTTGGAAAGTGAGAAATTCTTTCCTGTGGTATCCTGCTGTGATCCATGGTGGTATGGAGCAAGATATGAGACATACTGCTCAAGGGGAGAATAGGAGTAATCTTTTCTAACAGTGTGACTTGCAAGGGTTATTTACTTACTGCGGAATGACTTCCCATCACACATACACCAGGAAGCTTTTGACATTACTAAGCTTTCCACTACAGAGACGGCTACTCTGATTGATCACTGGGTCAAGGCTGAGGATGCAAAAAAATCAAAGGCTGTGCAAAATATGATTCGATTAATGATGACAGGCTTCACCTGGAATCTGCGAGTTTGTTTCGTGAAGGATGTAAGGGGGAAAATAAACCCCACAACATTTTGGATAGGAACCTGTCGCGGTTGAGACGGGTACACGACAAACTCCCACTCGTAATCCAAGGATAGAAAGAAACTTTATTCTACTCTATGGCTGCTTTTTTATAGCTTTTTTAGTTAGCACACACTGACAGAATTATTTATGGAAACAATGATTCTACAGATAGTACAAACAGCTACACAAGCAGTTAGGTACATACCAAGTTTTCTTTTGCGCATTCTTAAAGTCTCCCCCCACGAACATTTGTTTCTGTGAGAACCTTTTCTATCACTAATTGAAGCTGGGTTATCACTGTGGCTATTTACCATATCTACATTTTCTCACAGGTAAATTTTTACTGTCTTTAAGTCAAACTCTGTGAGGCTTTCAGGCCTGCTGTCAGATCCCACAAATCCCACAGGAACTTCAGAAGTGAATACACATAGAGGGACATTCAGAAGCTGCATCCTCAGCCCGAGGAAATGTGCACCCACACTGCAGTGGTAGAAACAAGAGCATCCTCAGAAGGCTCTTCGTGGAAGTGCTCACTTCTTCTTCTTGTCCAGGTTTTGCTGGAAAGAAAGGTGTGCAATTAGACCCTCTTGCCAACCTGGAAGTACTTTCCAATCACCTTGCTTTTTGTGGCAAATGTAACACCCAAATCCAGAAACATGATTCTCAGAATTGCACATCAGAACCCTGGTTCAGAGACACTGAAGTGAATCAGAAACCATCAACATTATTTCCAATGGATCTGGACAACTGCCCAGTAATTTAACTTCCAGATTTTTCTAGTTTGGGACTCTGTGGCCAAAGCTACTGCTGATATATTTTCCTTCTGTGAAAAATGTTTATGTTAAAAAACAACAGGGTTTTTTTTCTCCTCCTCTTTTGCTGCTGCTGAAATTTGTGAAGAAATAGATTTTTGTGAATGTTTCCAATTTTCTGAACTATGCATTGAAAAAATATTTGAGGGCAGTGTTCCAGCCTGGCTTTGTGAAGACCTTCAGACATTTCACTGGGCTATTCCCAATGCTCTCAGACATTGAGTTTTCTTACCAACACTTGTGTGTAAGGGAGCAGAAAATGTTGGGTTTTTTTAATTAATGTTTTTCTCTCACTCTCTGCAAAGCTGTGTGCTATGGAAAGTCGCATAGGATGTGACATACAATAGACTCAAACCATTTAGACAACAATGCAGCTCAGTCTTACTTTGCTCTTATGTTCTATTTCTGAACTCTCATACATTTCTTGATGCAAACCTGTGCTCTGTGTTACTTCTGCCCTGCTCCTTTCAAACACCCAAGGAAGTACAGTAGCAACAGCTGCTGGCACAAGAAGAGAAAAAAGCCAACTTCAAAACAGATTGGTTTTATTCTAGAAAGTCCAAGAAAGGTACTAGAAAGTATTTTTGCTGGGTTAAAAAGTGAAAGGAAAAAAACCCAAACTTTATAAGGCCATCAGTGTTTGTATTTTGGTAGCTTACCAAGACACTCCTGTATAGTCTCGTGTAGCAACTGTGTAAAAAGCAATATCGGGAACTGGTACCAGAAATGCTCATATAAATACCGGTAGCAAATACTAGACTCTCCCTAAGTTAAAAGTAAAAAGGCAAGAGATGTATGTGTGCTGTTTTCAATCCTGAGCTTTTAAGATGGAGAAATACACAAATATACAGAGGTAACTTTGAGAAATAGCCATTTATTAAAAAAAAGAAAAAACAGAGGTGTCTCATAAATGGCTTTCTTCCACATTTTCTACTATAGATTTCATTGAGATATTAGAATGACTGCTCAAGTGCATCTCTGTTTTCTGACAGGCTCATCATCTTCTTGCAAATACCTCAGGCTGTCTATTTAATCAAATTCCTGGACCCCTGGCATTTGGTTTGAAACACGTCTCTGATATACAGCTTCATACTACTCCACCTAAGAATGGTAACTCTGATTGCCTTCTTTGACTCCCTCACTTTCACTACCTGCCAAAACCTTTTATCTCAAATTCAAATTTTCTGAGTAAAGGCATTACAGCAATGGGCTTAGTGTTCCTCCAGTAAAGAGCTGTGTAGATCTCTGAACTGTTGGTCTCTTTTCCTTCATGCCACCAAGCAACCACACCCTTAACTATCCTTTTTCATTCATAATCTATCATTTTGTAACACACAGACACACCATATTCAGAAATTATTGCACCACAGATATATTTTGCTCTATCAAACTATCCTTCATTCTTATTCACTGAGCAACTGAAAATAATTCCATCTGTCTTTAGCTAAGTTACCATATTAAAAATAACACAGTAATAACGATAATGCTATAGCATTGATCATAAGAGCAATTATATTATTTCACTGTGTTATGAAATCACACACACACAAAAAAGAGCAAGCCAGATCTTGTCTGTTATAGCTTTGGAACTTAAGAAAAGTAATTTTCAAGTCCAGTGAATTTACTATAAAATATCCTTGGTAATCCCATTTTGAGCAGAGTGCTCACTGAAAAGGTCACTTACACATACATCCATTAAGCTCCTCCCACAATACAGAACCAACAAACCTTTCTGACACTTTATGCAATGTCAGTAAGTATTTCCAAAAAATACTCAGACTTTGTAAAATCTTCCCCCACATCTGTTTCTAGTCATCACTTCATAATTCAGGATACATCTCCTGTCCCATTCCAGAAACTATTTGGACTTCATATAAAAAGATAAGGCTTCCTCCTGTCTGGCCCAGATATAGTTTATACCAGAGATTAATCAAATGCTATTCTAATTTATATAATGAACAATGCAGATCAGTGAGTTTTGCCAGAGTCAAGGATCAATGTATTTTGGAAAGTAAGAATAACTAAATCAGGTAATCAATAGATGCTTTGCCTGATTTTAGCAGGAACAGCTGGAAGGAACACTTTAAAAATCTTGTCCATGACATTGCCCTCTAGTGAGCTTTTGCACCTGCTGACAGATGCTGCCAGCTTGATCTTCCTAAGAGAAATGCTTTAGCAGCCCTCTTCCCTTCCCTCAAATCTACTTTGGTTTCCTACTGCTGATGGTTTCTAGTCCCTCTAGAAGTTACAACCCAGGCTCCCTCCCATTCAATAGCTGTCACACAATACCTATACTTCTGTTCTCTACTCTTTTTTCTTCGTTCACATTCATCTTCCTGCAGTTTTCCTGCCTTTATGTCACCCTAAAGACCTTTTCTCCCCATGTTGCTTTCCCATCTTTCAGTGGAATGACCCCATCCAAATCTTTGTAAAGCAAGAAACTTACTTTCTATTACTATACTTGAGGTCCAGATTCTGTGATTCATAAACCACGTTTCACATTATTTGCTTTGACAGTGTTGTCCCCCACCAAACACCCTTGGTTAGCATTGAATGCTGCAGTCGGAGTGATATGCAACTCCTTGTTACATTCATTACTTTTTTTTCTTTTCCAAAAGTAGAGCTTAAAAACCCTGCCTGCAAACCACGACCCCTTTGTATCAAATTCAGTGCAGCTGTGCCCTAAGTAAACTTTAAAAGACCATTGTACAGACAGGGAGGCATAATAGAGAGGCATAAAACACTTGAAAAGCCTTAATCGTTGAGAAAAAGAAGAATTTGTTAAGGACAATGTTTGAAAGAGAAATAATTTAATCCAAAAAAGGCAAACCTGAATCAGAACCTCCAGGCAAAATTTCTGGTAGTGGGATACACTAGCATGGAAATCACCGTCCAAGAACAGCAACAAACCCCTCTTCCTTTGGAATTTAAAGGTTCATGTAGACTGGGCACAGAGCAGAATCCAGGGAACAACATTAGATGCCATCAAAGGCTTACTCTGCTGCTAAATTCAGAGACAGAAAAATGAGCTGAAAGCTCTGGTGTTACTAAGGTACCTCTTATTCACAGCTCAGCTGTCTTTTACATTTAACATTCATTACAGGATGCTGACCTGGTGTTTTCTTCTGTAGTCTGATACAGATTTTAAGCTGAAAAACTCTGTGAACAAGATTGAATTACTGACACAGATACATTAATTGGTTATTTGATATTTTCATATTCTATGTTCATCACAGAAGTCATTAAAGTGATTTCTCTTTTTTCAAAAATAGGAAAGAATACACAGGCAAATGCAAAATTGCCTCTGAAGCCTACAGAGGCATTAGTGACATGGGCATTTGCCTTGGCAGTGCAGCGAAGACACATGGCTGGCACATGCTCCTGAGCAGACAAGTCTTCCATAAAGATAAATGCATGACTAATTGCAGTCTTCCTTCGCAGGTGCCATGGCAGCAGGTTTTACCCAGACTGAGGTCAAAGCATTAGAATAATCAGCCTGAGTCACTGGTGGGCCAGTGTTTGTCTGCTGTGATGACTTTACTGGGGTGGAGCTGCGCTGTCAAAGCCACCTCCAAAACTGGCCTCTGTAAATGCTCCTTCTAAACATTGACGCTGAGTCCCAAGGGAGAACGCAGAGCAAAAAAAGAAACACTAAGAAGTTAAGACAAAGGAGGACTTGGGACACCTCTCCTGATAACCTTTCTGCTTCGCTAGGGGAAAGCCACAGAACAGAATAATCCTGTGCCACGCAAGAAGTTAAAAAGGCACGAGCTGCAGCTTCTGCCAAAGGTTTGTTAGGAGAACTACTGGAGCGAGCAGCTGCAATTTGAGATGAAACTCTTTCCTTCTCCAGTTCTTTTCAGCAATACTTTATGCAACGTTAAGTTAAGGTCAGATAAAGGACATATTAGTAATGTTCTTGCCAGTGAAAACCACAAGTTCACTACTACATTATGTTTATTTACTTACTGCTTGATAAAAAGAGTTTCCCTTTGAAAGTCCATTTGAGGAACCTGTGAAACTGGTTGAAATGAGATGAGAACAATATTTGGACACAGCTCTGAAGAGTTAATGGAAGTTCTCTGTGCTCTGTCTGAAGTCAGTTGGGGTTCGCCTTTAGCATATTGGTTGAATGTATACACTGGGAATATTTTACTTTGGTTTATGTTATGCAATTTACAAAACTTACACTAATAGCCCAATTTCATGCAATTATCTGAATGCAAAACATTGTTCAGTTGAATTCCCATAACCTAATCCTACTAGTTCCCTCGGCTGTCTCACTTTCAATTATGAGCCAAGGTCTGCACATCAGATGAAATGCTGCTATTGTAAAAATGGAACCTCTCTTTAGAAGCTATTTTCAGTGGTCTTCTGACACACAGGCTTTTTTCATTGTCTGCAACCAAAAGCACTTTAAGGAAATCTGATTTTAACATCACAGGCTTGCCATACATATACTTTAGCTAGAGTGGTTTGTTGTGTTTTTGTGGTAACGACTCAGTTACGTTTGCACCATAATTGTACCTCTAAATGTCTCTTGAGTTGCACATATGGGGCAAAATGTGGCTTTATGAATACACAGGGGAAGGGGAAGAAAAGAGGAAGGCCATACAGAGAATTACATCCTTCTTTTCCTTACATACATACCACAGCTAACACAGTTTTGGAAGGCAAGCAGTGGATGATAACACTCCATTAATGCCAACTTGGTGTTCAAATCTCAGTATTCAGATATCCTAAGGCTGGCTAAGGGATCATACATGTTTGGTTTAGTATTTGCTTTTCACTTTTTGGGGCTTTTACAGTTTGTATCTGCAAGTGTTACTCCACAATCCATGAAAAAATAAGTGCCCTTTTTTATTTTTAAGTAAAATCCAAGATTTATTAAATCACATGGCTCCAGGAACTGGGACTTAAGGAAAAATACCGAAGAAGCTGAAACTTCTAAGAATCAGGGACAATGTGCTGTGTTCCCCAAATCAAGTTAATTAATTAACCTGGGCAACTGACCTGCCTTTCTGGAAAGAAAATGTGCATCTGGAAAAATGTGGATAATGTCATACTGTGGAGTGTACTTCCCTGAAGCTTTGGAAGGTTTGGTTCCATTCTAGTACATTGCTCTTTTCCTGTTCCTCTGAAATACCTGTCCTGCATTTCCTCATTTGTGCTCAGTTTACTGTATTTTTGATTGATTACAGACCTTTTGGGTAGGAGGAAACCATTCTTACATCCACTTTGGAGAGAACTTGCATTCCTTGATTTAACCAGTACAGATGTAATAGATCCTTTTAAACTGAAGTTACCTGCATACATTTCTTTGAAACTCAGCCTCTAAGTTCCATTCCTTTGTTGTGAATGGAAAGAAGTAATATTAATTCCATTATGAGATAGGGCAAACATGAGCCTTTGGCCTTGCCTGGCTTTCTCCTTTGTCTATAGAGGAAGGCTTCGAGAGCCAGGGCTTTTCTTGTACATTGACAATGTTACATGAAATAAATCTTAACATTGATGTCACGTTTTGGATACTCATAAGTCAAAATAGTAAAATTAAATTCCTTTTTCATTTTTGCTGCCTTAAATATCTTCCATCTTTTTTTGCCCTAAAGGAACAGCTGCCTCTCCAGGCAGAGAAAATTCTCTTCCTTACAAAAGCTACACATTTATCTGACTTCCTTATTCAGGTCTCCAAATTACCTTCATCAAAGAATAGGAATTGGAAACATCATATTTTGGTTATTAAAGGGTGAAAAATAATCAGAAAAAGAGGGGAGGAAAAAAACACCAGTAAGTTTTTAAACAGGAGAGCAATAAAGAACAAACATATGTGGGATTTGTGGGATCTGACAGCAGGCCTGAAAACCTCACAGAGTTTGATTTAAAGACAGTAAAAATTTACCTGTGAGAAAAATGTAGATATGGTAAATAGCCACAGTGATAACCCAGCTTCAATTAGTGATAGAAAAGGTTCTCACAGAAACAAATGTTCGTGCGGGGAGACTTTAAGAATGCGCAAAAGAAAACTTGTTATGTACCTAACTGCTTGTGTAGCTGTTTGTACTATCTGTAGAATCATTGTTTCCATAAATAATTCTGTCAGTGTGTGCTAACTAAAAAAGCTATAAAAAAGCAGCCATAGAGTAGAATAAAGTTTCTTTCTATCCTTGGATTACGAGTGTGTGTTTGTTGTGTACCCGTCTCAACCACAACAAACATACTGTTTTTACTTTTGCATTTCCCCTTTTATATACTACTTATATAATCACACACCCTGATAAAGACATGTAGATACCCTGTTATTCATTATCTTTAAGGAATACTTCAGATAGTAAGGGAGGACTAGCCCATCTTATTTTGGCTGGCATGCTCTACACTAGTCCCTTGTCACTGAACCTGCAAACATGGTCATTATAGCATTTTACTTACACAGTATTTTATTTGTGAAATCACTGTTAGCCCAGAAGAATGTCATGGGGAAATTTCATTTTGTGCTATGTGCCAGCCATCCGCATTACAGATGTCAAAGAATAAAAAAGTATATATTGGCTCTTTAAGGATCCTTTCATTTTCTCTGTCTGCTTTGTTAGAGCTGCCACAATCGCTCGCTCTTTGCAGAGCATCAGACAGACACGTGTAACATCTCCACTCATTGGCACAGGGAATCACTCACAAAGCTGGTTTCCTCTCATTAAGCCTCTCTAAGAAGTAACTGATAGCAATGCAGGCCTTGGCAATTATTTAACATTTTGAACAGACAGAAATAAGTGGACTGGCTGCCTTGATGCTGCAGCACTTCATTCTCACATGACTGTCTGGAAATTCTGCTGCCCTGAATCTCTGGTTTCTAGTAAATGTGTAGTAATGCACCAGCCTCTCCTCAGGAATGCCTTTCACAGGCATGGAACCGTATAAATGCTTTCTAGGACTTATTTGTTATGTGCACTGCTGGCACAAAAGTCTGCATTGAAACTGGCAAGGTAATTAATTGCTATTCTGATTTAACCTTCCTCTGTCTTTTACACCTTTGCAACACCTATTCATACATATATATATATATATATATATGTATATATATACATGCACCCATACATCTATAAATATACAAGCATTTGATGCACTATTTTTGGAGCAGAAATCAATACTAGCTGGCCACTGCCAAGTGGCTCCCCAGAATGCATGGCCATGAAATTCTGCATTAACAAACACCTGCATGTGGGCCATAGAGTAGAAAAAAGAAAAATGTTCAAATGAAGGCATCTTTCCATTTCCTACTTCCAAAGAACTACATAAACAGAAAATTGGAAGGGATCAAAATCCACATTCTTAGAGCTTCTTGTGTATCCCATATTGTATTTTATTATACATTTTTCATAAGGCTCCACCTACTCTCTGAGACTAGAAATCTTTTAATAGCATGAAGTTACTCAATCTTTCTTTCATTAATATTCATATATATGCCCCAGTTCTTACATGTAAATCCACTAATGAAGATTCACTGCTGCTGCAGCCAAACATTGTGCAGGATTGGGACCCTTTTGTGCTGCCCTTTGTAGCACTCAACTACATGGTGGGCAAACAGGACTTATTAAACAGCAGCCACTTTACCTGCTTTCTGCTCCCTTAGCCCTTCTGTTAATTCCTTGGACAATGCAGTCTCAGCTGAGGGGGGTTATGTTCTCATTGCAGTGATGTGAGAGATAGCAGAGACTTCTATGTCACTGTCCTCTGTGTTGAAAAGACATTTATAATAATCTCTGCCAAGTTATTCAATCTTTTCATCTTTTGCATCCCCTGTTTTATGAAAGGGAGACAATAGTGCTTCTCTTCTTCCTGCGGACTTCTTACAACCAGCTTCTGGTTTCCATTTAGCACTAACTCGATCCCTTTATGCAGCACCACACTGTGATGTGTAAACTTAGCCTGGAACAGAGTCTGAAGGCAGAAGAGACCATTATGATCATCTAGGATTTTTCTCAGGGATTCCTGCATGAGGCTCCACAGTTTCAGTTGCCAAGGTAACAATTATCAATCTTTTCCATCCCTCGCCATCCTTATGCCTCCTTTCCATTTTGCTGTTTCTTGCTACAATAAAGAGAATCTTGTCAAATGTCCTAGTCCCCCGCTCTTGCATCCTGACCTCCACCACAAAGAAAGAATAGGAAAGGGTGGTGAGGATCCTTGGCTGGGAGTTCAGTCTGAAGTTTACCTCCTATGCTTGAATTTTGTGCTACAGATGGACAACCCTTTGAAAATTACCCTCTCAGCTGCAGATAGCTTATCAAATGCTCTATTGTTTGACTAACACAAGGCATATTATTTTTAAAATTACCCAGCAGTGTAATTTAAATTACCGCTTGATACATTTGTGGTATCTTTCCTTTCACCACAGCCTTAGCTTCACTACAGCCTCATGCAGAAATGCTTTGGGGATAAAAGCACACTGTATTATAACATGGAGCTGAAGAGCAAAAGCAATAATGAGGAACGAAAAGGAAGATATATAAGATGGGAAACTGTGTAGGAGGAAGATAGAAGACAAAAACTCTGCATCAGCTAGAGAATAAATTAGATGAAGTCACAGCCAGAGATAAAATTTTGGAGTCTCAGGAGGTTAAACTTGGATACCTTCAGGCAAGTTACAGATCTGCATGGTCCCCTAAGGTCTAATGAGTTCCACCTGGATAGTTCATAGCTTCTGACAATTGCACTGATTTTATGCCTTTAAATACAACTCTGATCAGGGTGAAGAACAGAAGGGTGACTCACCAATGTATTTCGTAATTTGAGGTATTCCCCTCAAATTCAGTGGAATTTTATCAGTGCATTCTGCTTCTCAGTGTGCACAACAGGGAGGATGAACACAGCAACTGCAGGAAGGGAAAGAAAAGCCCATATTCCAAAAAACTTATGGGGAAGAGGGCTGCCATTGGGCACATTTTGATAGTTCACCACGTAGGGTAATCGTCATGCTTTTATAAGTAGCCTAACCATAGCTCACATAAAGGAAAGAAGACTTACCTTGCAAACCTTTGAAATATCAGATGACCTAAGAAAAGTCAGATATGTAGAAGACTGAAACATTCCTCAGAGTACAATTCTAGGGAGTGAGAAATGAGGTAGACCACATTAATAAAAGAATTGCTGCTTATGGTGAGGGAGAGATGCTTCAGCCTTTCCTCTTCTACACTCTCATTTTTGGAGCTTGTTGAGAGTTTTTTTTATTCTGTGTGTGTATAAGCCATAACAGGAAGATCCTGAGGATGGCCAAACCATGCATGTATACACAGAAGGTGTTACCTCATACAACCACCACCATGGAAACACTGAGTGCATGTTCAGTAGATCTGGCACCAGAGCAGTTGTGCCTCTTCTGGGACCTCCACCGGCTTATGCCTCAGGAGAGAGCTGTGCCATTGCTCTCTATGTCTGGGAAATCTGGTTCCTTTGGCCATTTGGGTTTGTTTGTTTAAGACATTGCACCTAAATGCAGACCAGAAGGATGCACTATACTAAAATCCCTGAAACCTTTTTTCTGCTGAAATCACTTGCCAGTGGTTTGGGGTGGTTGTAACAGAAGTAGTAAGATCTGTGTGTGAAAAAAATGGTGGAAAAGACAAGTTATTTTTATGAATGTCAACAATATCTCAGTTCTCTTGTTGGCTATTTTCCTGTCAGGCTGTACAGAAGAATGTTAAAGGGAAGCAAATAGGAAGAAAACAGCAACAATGTACCAATACAGTTTCAAATATCACAATGGTGTTAAGAGTAGTATATCAGGGAATATCTACCCACATACCTTCAGGGAGGCAAGTGTTAATTTCTCCTGAGTCCAGGGAGAATAAAGATGACATTGAACTGCTGAAAACCACATCTAGACAAAGGGAATGGATGAACAGCAGTGTTGAGATGAGTTAGAAAACGCCAGTCTTTAAGAGAGAGTTGGGTTTGGCACTTGACCTCTAACAGGTGTGTTTATGCTCTGTGGAAACTGTTGAAACAAATGTGTTTTCTGGTGAGACTTATGTACAAATGCTCTCTCTTCATTTCATCTCATGTTTCATCTTCTGGTTTCCTCTGGCTGAATGAACATCTTCTCTGTAAAAAAAAATACATATATATCCTTGAGCCCCCTGGATCAGCTGCTGGCCCCAAGTGTGCTGGGTCAGTGCAGTGCAAAGCAGGCACTGCTGGCTTCTCTGTTCACATGTTGAATGCTGTATTCAACTACCCTGGAGGGGACTGTGTGGAGGGAGAAAACCATCCCTGGCTGGCAGTGACATGACACAACATGACTTAGCCTGCCAGCTGCCTCACAAGCCTGTGCTTCCTCCCCTAGGCAGCAGTAGACGAGTGTGAGAGCTCATTATTCTCACACAAGAAAAGCAACTCCATAACAACAGAACAAAGCAAGAAAACCAAACCAAACAAAATAAAAACCAAGAAACCCCCCCTAACAGACAGGTAAACTTGAGAAAGGTTTGCTGCCACTTGACTCTACCACTTCTCCCACTGGGTTGTGCTGCATAGTTCCCAGGCAACCGCTCTCCTGCTGCTGCCAGCCCCTGCCAGGCTGATGCCAGGGAAAAGGGTATCAGTTTGCAAAAAGAGAGTGACCCTACTCCTCGCAGATGTAGCACAGTCTTCCCTTATGGCAGACCTGAGCATATTAATCGAGCAAATGGCACCAGGAGGCAGAACCTGAAGGCTGTCTCTTCTTCTGCCCACATGGGCTTTCAACTACTCAGCTCCCATCTGCACTACAGGACATCTTGGCAATGGAGTGCAGGCAGCAGTATTCCCTCCACATCCCTGTCTGCACATGTACTGGGGAGGAAAAGATTCTCTGCTACTTAGGAAGCTTGAGAGGAAGTCAGGGAGAGTCCTGATCATGGAGGTCTTGTGTCCTGGAGCTTGCCTCTGAATCCAAGACAGACCCTTTATGCTCTCTGAATCAAAACCTGCTCATTCCACTAAATCTCCTCTCAGATCTTGAATGGTTCAGACTCATCAACACCACCCACTAAGCTAAAACTTTCCTGTCTACTCCCACTCACATCTCCCGGCTTTCCAAGCCTAAGTAGCCCCTTGCTGTCAGACCATGCTTGATCACTCTGTGTGACTGTCTGCATCACTGTCTTCTGTCCTGCTACTCATTGCCAACCCCTGCTGTTAGCAAGTGATTTCACATTCATTTAGATAATAGATTAAATTGTTACATTAATGGATTAAACAGCATCCAGCATCGCCCTAATCTGCATGAGCCTCTCCTGGCCTTCTCCCTGGCCCTTCTGAGGTCTGTCATTTGGCCTCCTCCTGGTGCTATCCACACAAGCTGTATTGATGTAATTTTTAGACTCAAAATGCCATGTATTACTGACTCATATGCCCAATACAGTTTCACATATGTTATCACTATGCAGTTACCTTTGTCAACCAAATATATAGTTTCATCAAAGTACAAAAATCAACTTTGTTTGACAAGTTTGCTTATAGGTCCCATAAAACTCTCTCAGTGGCATTAATCATATTCCTCCACTTAGTTCTTTTTTGACTGATGCATACAAGCTTTCCTTTACTTTCCCAGGAACCAAGTCTAGCCAGCCTCCAATTACTGGACTCTTTCTCTGGGGCAAAATTAATACTAGTCCTTTAGCTCTGTTCCTAGTCTTTAAAGTGCTGCCCTGACCCCGCCTTTCTCTGGCTCTCCCTGCCCTGCTCTCCTTCACAGAGTAGCAGGTTCCCATTTGTTCCTGGAGAGGCGTGGGGGAAGGGGTTGAGGCTTCCTCCTCTCCCTTGCAGAACACTGCAGAGCTGTTGCATGTATCAGACTTCGGGTTCTGGCAGGGCAGAGGGCAGGAGACAGAGCTGTGGAGATCTGCATGAGCACAGTACTACCTCGGTACCTCCACAATGTATTGGTCTGTCCCACAGAGACAGCCCTGGTCACAAGAGGGACTAGACTGCCTGAGAAAAGAGGGAGGAGTGAGTGGGGCAGAGCTGGGGAGTTCTCCTGCCCCTGCTTACACTTCTCCTAACCTTTGTCCAAAAGTTTTAACACTGCCATTATTTATGATGGTATAGTATCATCCTGTTGGTTGTTATCAGAAGTGAGGGTGTTGTGGTTTTAGTAGAGGGGAGGGGGCCATAAAGATGGCTCCTGTGAGAAGTTTCTGGAGTTCTTCACCATTTCCAGCAGAGCCAATCTCTGATGCCTCTGAAGATGATGGACATGTCACTGGCCATGTCTGGGCCAATTAGAAAGGTTGGTTACGCCTCTGTGATGACATATGTAAGGAAAAATCAAAACAAAATGTGCACGCAGCTGCTTTTAGTTAGAGAAGGAGGAGGATGTGAGAACATGTGAGGGAAAACAACATGGAGACACCAAGGTCAGTGGAGAAGGAGGGAGAGGAGCGGCCCCAGGCTCTGGAGCTGCGATTCCTCTGCAGGCCGTGGTGAGCCCATGGTGAGGCAGGGTGTCCCCCCTGCAGTCCATGGGATCCAAGAGGGATGCAGAGCCACCCGCAGTCCGTGGGTGAGGTGCCAACATTGGAGCGGGGAGATGTCGGAAGCCGCAGCAGCCATGGATGCCAGAAGAAGCCGCAGGAGC
>VYZT01008889.1:55637-134199 GCA_013400735.1 Pomatostomus ruficeps
GGGCCGGGCCAGGCCGAGCAGAGCCGAGCGGGGCCGAGCCGAGCCGAGCTGCGGGAAGGTGCGGGCGCCCTCTGGCGGCCGGCGGGTCCCTCCACCTCGTCAGGGCCCGGTGCCCGCCGGCAGCGGCTGCTCTGAGACGCCGTGCCCGGAGGTTCCACTGTTGGAGCTGGGAGAAAAACACTTTCTTCCAGCACTCCCAGGAACTGCTGTGTGCACGCCCCACTTTGGAGTCCCCTGCTCCATAGACCGCATGGAAAAATCTGATGACGAGAGGACCAGATTTTTCCAAGGGGTTCAGAATGCAACCTTCCCCTCCCCAGTTCCCCTCCCCAGTTCCCCTCCCAGCAGTGGAAACTCGGAACGTCTAAAAATTTTCTCTTTCCCATCGATTTTCTACTCCTCTTCAACCCATCGCCTGCTTCCCCCTCGGTTGTCTTTTATCTCCCCTTGTATCTGCTCTCAAAGCATTTAATCCCCTTCATCCATGATTCCCAGTAATTCCAGACCACCTCACATCTTGTCGCAGGAGGCAGTGTCTCCAGCCCTTGCCTACCTGCAAACACCGTCACCCAAGCCTAGTCCTATGGGGTTTGCTTTTCCCGTCACCCTCCACTACCCACAGCTGCCTCTTGCAAGGCGCATCCCTCTCCCTGTGCCCCTGGGGTCAGCACAACATTGAGAGAAAGGAAAGGAGGCAAGGGGAGAGGTGCGGAAATGGGATCATGCAGGACAGGAGTCATCAAACAAAAAAGAGGAGGGGGTAGTCTGAACCCAGGGAAAGCAGGGGTAAGGAGGGAAATGTGATCAGCACACCAATAGAGAAGAGCAGAGCTCTGGTGTCTGTGTCTGCACACCACAAAGAACAGGGCACAGGACAGAAAATAATCTGGCATATGCAGGTGAAGCGTGGTTGAACTTTCATTGATCCACCTGCAGTCTCCTTCCAGACCTGCCTTTGTTGTTCCTACCACTCCTGTCCTGCAAACTCCTGAGGAGGCCTGTTGTCTGAAGGAGAGAGGCAGATATCTGGGTATGGAAGAAACAACTTCAAGAGAGCTGAAGCAAGCTTTTCTTAAGCAGCCCAGCAGCTGTGCCCCAAACCCTGGTCACTGAAAGTGTAATTCAGTAGCAGCCTCACTCTTTGCTGGGAGCATGAATTCTCTGTGGTTTTCACACTGGCCCTGACTGTCAAGGGAAGATGAGAATTTTCATTGCAGGGTCCAGCCACAGTATTGTGAATTACAGTAAGTCCTTCTTTTAAACTGTACTTCTCCCCCTATTTTTTTTCTCGGTGACATTACTACAAGTTTTAATTTATTTTTTATGAGCTTGGAATAAAGAAAGGGGAATAAGGTGACTTCTTCGTATTTAAAGAGTTCACACACCCGAGGCAATATGCTGTATAAGTACAAATGGGAACTGTTCCAGATGCCTCCTGAACTTGCGGCCTCCTGCACCCCATACCCACGTGTCTGGATGTGCCTAGAAAAGCCTGTGCACAAACGCAGCTTGGAGTTAAGTGTACTTAAGCTATCTGGTGTGCCTCTTCATGGGACCTCTTACAGCATTAACACAGGGGTGATGAGTCCCCCAGGGAATTGGAGTGCTGCCCCCTGGCTCGTGTTCATGTCCCAGGGCTGGCCGTGCTGCCTGGAGAAGCCTGCTCCTGTCCTTGGAACTGCTGCTTAACAAATGGGTTTAAGCATGGCTCAGGATCTTGCATCGAGCTCCTCCTGTGGTTGCCTTCCTGTGAGCATAAGCCCCAAACAGCAGAGCCTTTGATATACAGTGCAGTGCAGGGGCCTTTAAATAACAGCCTTCACCGCTTTTTATTTGCACAGCCACCTCGCAGGAGAAAACATAAAGGAAAAAGCACACTGCAGGAAATGCTGATGCAGCCGTGTTTGCCCTGGCCTAACCAGCAGAGTAGGAGAAGACATTAGAATTTACAAGCTGCAGATCCACTGCTCCAGCACAGATTTGCTGTGGAGATCCAACATGCGTAAACAGGTGACCAAAGAGCAGCAGCCTGTGTTTCACAGAGCAGGACCATCCTTCCTCTCCAGACTCCCATTTACAGTTTGGTTTGACATGAATGGCAACTAGGGGGGCAGAGCTGCCTTGGAAATGAGACAAGCTCTCCTCGTATGTAAAAATACAAATACAGGTGCCAAACTTTGGACTCCAATGAATTAAAACATAGCCACTGCACTGGGAAGCAGAAGCAGCACATGCCAGGAACAGCAGCACCACTGTGCATACACCACCTCCATGAGTACCCCCACTTTCCCAATTTTAAGAGCCATACCCACCTAGAATAAACCAGTTTGGCTGAGGTGAACACTGAAAGCATCAGCAGAGATTCCTTGTGGCCCGGAAAGAGCTGGATTTACTCAAATTTGTTGGTGGTAATTTTTACCAGCTGCTCAGGATTGGGGTTGCCAGGTGCTGACATTTACTGCAGTTCCAGTGGGTTTGAGAAGACCCTTCCCAGCCTCTTATATGGTGGCTGAAGCCCTCACTGTTTCCTCTTACAAGGCACTGCAGGCTCTGTTAAAAAAAAGGCCAGAAAGAACATTCTCCAACTACAAGGCATTTTTCATGTGTTTTGGTCTTGAACAACAGTGACAAATATTTTTTAGAGTTTTATTGATAAGTTTTACAAAAAGAAGAAACAAATAAAGAAGACACCATAACACAGCACACACATGGAGAAACTCTGCACTGGTTAAACTATCTGTTCTGAATTTACAGCTGTTGCTGATGTTAGATCATTCACTAATGTCTCTCGTACCATGACCCAGTAAACTCCTCATTTCTCGTAGAGTACTTAACACTGCAATTACCTGTTAGGTGTTTAATTTGACACATGATTTTAAATTAAACACTGACTTAATTGGTTTGCTGGACAGACAGAGTTTTAATTGCTATTGCCCAGCTGGGTCTTGGCCAGTTTAAGGTAGCTGAGAGAAAGGGTCCATGACCTCCTGTTACCACAAGTTTCATATCCACCTCGAAATTCATTGCAACAGTTTCTGCAGTGCTCCCTGCTTATTCCAAGGAAACATAAGACAGAAGGCTGCAAAACCAAGGTGCCAGTACTCACTGATAAAACGAGCCTCCCGTGCTAACTCCAGGTTTGCGTCCTGAGGCAATCCCCTTGCCTGGCAGCATGGTGCAGGCCCATCCAGCAGTTACCGTGTTTCCAGAAGTCCTTTGCCAGACACTGAACACAAAGTGTGGCCGTGGACCATGGGCAGCCACTAGAGCTCATGGAACAGCCCTCTGGCCATCCCTAAGAAGGAAGAAGCTGACCTAACAAGGTGAATCCCAGGGGCTGGAAACTCAGTGGACTTGTGCAAGAATCACTGCATTAGGAAAGGTCAGCAACAAAGCCAGGCTGGTCTTACTCTCCCTCTGGTAAGAGGAGTTGTTGAGGAGCCATTGGCCTCCTCCAAGGTGACACCATGGTATAATAGGAGACCCTCTGCAGATGCCTCCAGCTTGCCTCCTGAGCAAACCTCCTGGGGAAAATCAGGCACAGCCTGAAAGGGCAGGTATGGCAATTGCCAACACGTGGTGGTTTCAGCATTTTAATGTCTACATATGCCTCTCAAAGGTCAGCCGGGACTTGGCAAAGAGAGGAAAAGGAGCAAATGAATTGAGGGCTCAAGCTAAGAGAAAATCCAGACCTGTGCTTGCAGCTGCTGACCACACTCCATTCAGCACAGCGGGATATAGCAGGGAGCTCTCAGCAGAGCTGAATACAGCAGCTCTGAGCAGCCTCCTGTGCTTCGGTGAAGCATCTGAATGCAGATGCTCTTCTGCCCTGGGAAAAAATACATCTCACAAATCTAAACACGTCACCTCAAAGAAAAGACTATTTTTTATTAATTATACTATTAGTGCTCCTTTTTCAACAGACTGAGGAGATTAAATAATAGTATCTGAAAACTAACCAAGAGACAGAGAGACACACAAACTTTGCAGTGACTTAAAACAGTTTAATGTAATTCCAAGACAAAGTGTGATTACATTTCTACACATATACAATATGCATATGTGAGTTGACAAATTCTGATTAATAACTCGTTTCACCTCAGAGACCGAAAAAATGATCAAAAAGAAACCGTGAATAACAAGCTATAACATAGTTCACCACAACGGGACCTCCTTTCTCACCCTACAGTTAGTAATATTACAATTAAAATAACTATATTCTTCTATAATGTATTTTCTGTTAAAATCATCTCATAAATTTACAATGCTATTATTAGTTTCCAAGACTAATATAAATTCACTCCATTTTTCTACAACGAAAATGATTATTAATTAGAAGCACACAACGTCATGATGAAAAACACAAGCATTTTTTTTTAGTAGCAAGAACTTGATTGGTTAAGAATTAGTTTTCTTGTAAAACATTCTAAAGCCAAGTAAAATATCCATTCTTATAACATACCTATAATATGAGACTAAGGAATAGGTTACATATAGGTCTACAACACATCAGTTTGTTTTTGTTTTTTCTTTTAAAAGAAGAAAGACATATTACTAAAAGAAAAAAAAGAAAAAGAGGAAGGAAGGAAAGAAAAAAAAGAAAACAGAAAGGGACAATTCACATAGGTAAAAAGCAGTACACAAGAAAATACTGTTGCACACAATAATTTTCACAAAGATTAACATGGATTAACACTCTTATTACAAAAACCGTACAGTGAAGGAACACAACGGCTCAGGGCTTTTGTGGGGTTACTGGGCTGAGATGATACTGTAGAGAAAGAACCACTTGAGATCCAGAGCTGGGGCAGGGACATCTATTCCCTTGCGACTGCAATAGTGTTTCACAGCTCTGCCCCCACCTTCCCTTAATAATTTTGGTGCAGTGTATATTAACTTCCACTTTCCATCCAGAGTATGCTGGGCTTGTGGGCAGTTGAAAGGCATAAAATGTTCTCTCCATTTCACCCCTCCTGTTTTTAAAAGGATTTTACAACTCATTAAAAAAATGTTTCACCCATTGGTTCATTTTTAACTACCTGAAATCTATAGACTTTTCACCTTCTGAGATGCCCCTCTTTCTTCTCTCTTTCTCACTCCCTCTCTTACTCTCTCCCACACACACTCCTTTATTAAAGCTATTAATGACACTTCCTCCCCTTTCAGAAATTGGATTTGGTATGAAATATACAGGCTACATTCTGGTTCTGCCCAAGTAGAATCTGGTACCCAAAATGCTTTGATTGCTTTGTTGGTGAAACATGGGATGTGGAGATCCTTTTTTACACCTGAAATGGTTGTGCCCTGGAACATCTGTGGAAGTTTTGTTTCTAGAATACAGAGTAAAAAATATACAGAGAAAATTTAAAAAATCAAACACATAAGGGATAACGGGGAAAAAGAAAAGCCAGAAGTGTTGTATGTAACCATGTGAGGTGGAAGCGTTGCAGAAGCGCTTTCTTTCCTTGCTGAGGGCAGAGGTGCTGTATGTAAACATCCAGATCCTACGGGATGTGCGTTGCCAGTGTTGGAAACCCATTCTTGCCTAACAAGCTATAAGCCAAAGTACTCAAGAAGGCTCTGTGGCTCCTTGAGCGTGCTGGCATTTGTGAGTGCGACTCCGCCCAGGAGAACAGGAGGCCAGGCAGAGCCGGGGGCAGTGGAGCGTGCTGATGGAGCGGTGGTGCACAGTGAGGGAGGGTGGATGTTTTCCAGCTGGCCCGAGTGCTGCTGGCAGTCCTGGCTTGCCGTATGACACCTGATGGCTTCGGCAATGCGGACGGCGAGGCGGGAAGGGCAAGTCCCGGAATGGTGCTGAGGGAGGAGGAGGAGGGCTGCGCTCCCCGGCCCCTCGGCTCTGATTGTACTGGGAGCAGCACCGGTGCCCAGCTGCAAAGCATCGCCGATTGCTCCTTTCCGCCACCTCTGCCGTGAGCTGATAAATACAGCCCCCTCAGGCACGGTGGAAACACGGAAGGAGTCCTCCCGTGAGCAGCCCAGCTCCACAGCTGAAGCTCAGATGTACATATACATATTTTTAAATGCCAGTTCCTGTACTTTTGGGACCTCGAAGTACCATTTTGCCCAGCAGACATTTATACCATGTTCATTGATTACCCAAGTGAGAGAACACAACAGAAGAAACTAGACAGCTAAGTGAGACCAGGGAGTGGGGAATGTGATATATCAAAATGCAAAGTACAGGGTAGCAGCAGTGGGGAACAGCATTAATGGGAACTGGCGTGTGCTGAGAAAACAGAGTTGACAAGGAGATGGTCAGTGAACTTTGTATTTCATTTACTGGTTTAAAACATTTCTGTGGTGGTGAGCATCATTTGTAAGAAAGGGGTGAACAGATGAAAGCCAAATTACAGCATTGCCTCTGAGTGGCTCACACAAACACACACACACACACACACACACTTACAAACAATCCCCCTCCCCCCCAAAAATAAAACTGGCATTTACTAACTCAGGAATTATTTGTTTGGCTAATGATTTATCAACAGTACAATACAATCCTTCTTATGAATATCCTTCATTCTCCTGATGTGGGTATCTTCATCCAGATGAGGATCCTACATAGAACAGTGAATTTTGTATCGTGCTCCCTGCTTCAACCCAGGGAGGCCCGATAAAGCACATTATTAAAACAAGTGAACAAACAAATAGCTTATCTGGTGAACTAAATCTTCAAAGCGGGTGGAGTGTTTTTTTCAATCAGACTTTGGAATACATTGGATGACTTCATCTCTGGACTGACTTTCCAACACTATGTTATATCTCAGAATATACATATTAAAAACACACTTGTACTTTTCAATTTTTAACGGGCGAAATTAAAAAGAGGCAGCTGTACTGAGTTTTTGAAGGTGTCACTTATAAACACAAGATTTCCCTTAAAAAGTACCAGTTTAAATGTAAACTATAAAACACTGTAATAACTATAAAATGTAGCCAGAAAACTGTTTAAGTAGCCACAGTCTATTATTCAGTTCATATTGGTTTAAAATGTGACTCATTAAATATCTTCTAGAAGGCCAAAGCATTTTACAGTAGCTATAAACATATATACTTACATGTGCATTTTAACATCACAATTGATTAAAATACATAAAAGAGTAATCTATTCCTTGGTTTAATTTTTTTCCTTTTTGAAGATGCACTGTCTTCAGAATTCACTCAAGCAACAATGACCAGGGTGGGCATTTATCGCTATTCCGCCCCTACGGAGTTCAGAGTCTTTGAATCAAAGTTCAAGCTGGCTACATGATTTCAGAAAGGCTAAAACCAGGATGAATGCCCACATTTGAGGTAATTATTGCCATTAGGTCACAGTTTGCGTAATGTAAGTGTATTTAAATCCTTTTTTTAAAAAAACAAAGGTATCCCACAGCACCAGGGGATACCCATTGAAGCAATCAGAATCCAGAATCCTGATCAGTGGGTTTGCTTCCAAAGGAGCCAGTGGTCCTGGAACACAAGGCACTCCCAGGACAGTCGGCAACCAGCCTAGAGCTCAGGCAAGCAAGCCTGCAACAAGCCTTTTTTAATTTTAAAATTTTTTTTAAAGAAAAAGAAAACATAAGCAAAAATGCCATAAAATAGATGGGTAACTTTTCTGATCAGAATTCCAGACCGAAGTTTTTCTATCCATCTTATTCCTTTCCAAACAGTTTGCTGAAAAATCAAAATATATCAGCTTAAATATTCACTCTATGCCAGCACTGCAAAAACTCCTTGGCTATGTTCTGAAAGTGGGATAAGCTTTGCTTTTGCTGAGCATTGTTGCCCCATTGCTTTCTGTTTCAAAGAGGAAACCTTGTTTGAAAGAAAGAAAGAAGAGGAAGAAGGAAAGAGGGAAGGAAGGAAGGAAGGAAGGAAGGAAAAATAATCCCTGCCTGTCAGAAGTACACACAAGTATTTACAAGGTTTGTGTGAATCTGCACACAGTTCCCCTCACAGCGAAAGAGTTAAGAACAGAGATGTCACAATATTTATCAGTGCAGTAAAAAATATCATTTTTGGAAAAAAATATACCTTTAGTATTGCCTTTCTTAGATTAACTATGATAAGCAAAAGATTAAAAACAAAAACTTTATCTTCAAACACACATGAATAGTCTGTTATAGCAGCACTGCTAAAACTGGAAGGACAAAGCTAACCCGTAAATGAGAAACAGGAGTTTCAAACCACAAATGCCGAATGCAAAGCCTCCTAGTATGCTTCCTAAGACTTCTGAAGAACCAAGCCAATCTACCATTCAAAGTTCACTCTCAACACACACAAATGCTCTAAAACCATGTCTTCCCACTGAAAGCATTTGACACATGCAGAGCTCAGCTCAGTTTACCTCCAGACTGGTTCTCACACCTCCACCTGCATCAGCAGCTCCTCACAAGTAACCACTGTCTCTGGGGTCCCTCAAAGCGATCCCTTTTGTCACAGGGGATGAGGACCCCGTGAGCACAAAGCCCTGAGGAGCAGAGCTCCTCTGCACACTGCCAGGACTTCCTTCCAGGGGCCACCCCTGCCGTGGGTCTTGCTGCATGCCTGGGCTGCCTGGTGAGCATGGTGGCACCACAGCAATATGTACACAGGTGGTGGTGAGGAGGATGGACCACAGGGATGGAGACCAGCCTGGAAAGCCCAGCGCCTCTTATCTGGTGCAGTACTCCAGCAAAGAGTCTACACACAGCCACTGACACCAGGACGGGCATCATTTTTTCAAGAACCTCAGTCAACCTCTGCAGCCCAGGCTGAAACTGTCATCATCACAAGAGGCAACTTTGTTGGAGTACGGCAGTGGGGCAACCTCAGCAGCAGAGAACCATCTTCTCCTCCCTATGTCTGGAGGGAGAAGAATTATTTGTAGGCACAGAAGTGGGCCTTAAGAAGTAAGCTGGGGGTTCCAGTTACTTTGGACACAGGTCCTTCTCACAGGAGCACCGGGAGGGTGACCTAGATGAGTGCCCAGGACCACAGATCAACTGCTTAGAAGCTCACACAGCAAATGGGACCACGGCAGGGACAGCTGTGTCAGCAGGAAGAGGGAAAACATTCCCTTCCCACATTTTTCTCGTCTGTATTGCCTACCCATGGCAGACCTTCCATACAGGTATCCAGGATTCAGCTCACAAGTAGTACTGCAGATCTCTAATGATTGCAAAGCCATGGAAGAACACAAGTCTAAGTCCAACACCCTTGCCCAGCTGTGCCTGGCCTGACCGTGGCAACACTGGTTGGGATATCAGGAAAAAGTTTTTCACCCTGAGGGTGGTTGGGCACTGGAACAGGCTTCCCAGGGAAGTAGTCACAGCATCAAGCCTGACAGTTCAAGTATTTGGACAATGCTCTCAGGCACATGGTGTCATTCTTGGGGTGTCCTGTGCAGGGCCAGGAGTTGGACTTGATCTTGACAGGCCCCTTCCAACTCAGCATATTCTATGATTTTATGAACCCACAGAAAAAACCAGTGTCCTAAATCTGGAGGAGACATTACAGAAGCATGCAGCGCATCCAGAAACTTATCCCCACTACACAGCTCACCATTTGCACACTGCAATGTCACCACTAGAACACTTAAATCAATGTGAACAATGAGAGAAGAGAAAGTTTTTGACATCCCCTGCAGTTTAGGATAGCAGCAATATTTAGTGTGAATTTCTCTGCTCATCAAGCTAGTTACTCGAAATGATGTCAGAAACTTGAGAGAGAAAAAAAAAAGAAAAAGAAGTAAAGGGAAAGATTGAGTTCCACAGTGTATCCTCATTGCCTGGTGCTCATGACTCACAGCTTCATTTAATTTCTGGAGTAGATGGGAGTCTCTTTCTCTCTCTTTTAAAAAAAAGGTATCTTTGGTTAAAGAAAAAAACAGGTTTATTGCCCTTCAAATTTGCTAATGGAATTGCCTTCAAACCAAATTACAAGACACAATTCCTTGAACATATGAAAAAAAAGGAAAAACATCACAGTCAAAAGTGTCCTTTTCTGTCACACTTGGATTCTTCACACGCCTTCCCGGATGGTAGACTTCCTCAATCCAGTGCGACCCCAGTGTCCCAGACCGCCCAGAGACCGGGGGTGGTGACACCAGGGGGGCTCATGTACGGCCCCACCGGCAGGATGCTCAGGTACGGCGTTAGGGGAATGGAGGAAAGAATCCAAGGGAGCGCCGAAGGCAATGAGAGAGGGACTCTTTGTATAGGTGTTCTGCAGCTTTATTAACTCAGAGGGAGCCCAGGGACGAAGAGCTCCGAACACCCTCTGACAAAGGGTTATAAGGGAAACTGATAGCCAATCAACAGAGGGTCTAGGGGAGGAGTTAGGGAGGGTCCAGGGTCACAAATCCAATCATAGGAAGACAGGGGAGGAGCAAGGGAGGAGTCAAGGGGGGAGAACCAATTGTCAACCGAACCGGGGAGAACTTTCTAGAACAGGGGGAATGTACAGAACTGGAGTGACAATCAGAGAACCAATGGTAGAACAGGGGGCAGGTTGAACTGAACTTGGACTAAACCACCGTTGTCTCCACCTCAGGGGGATCTTTCTCTATCTTAGAGGCTCTCCACCAGAACCCCTCTTGGCCAGTGGAACACTCTGGGGCCACAAGGCCTTTATTATCAATACGGACCACCGCCACACTTTTCTTGGAATGTTTTATGTATTACAACAAAACTACTAGAGAAAGAGAGAGCATTAGAGACCTGCCAAAGGCCAGTTTGTTGGGTACAAGCAGGTAAAACCTGCCAAGGAAGATGCCATTGCATTTGCTTTCTCAAATGAGTGGATTTGCAGACTCTACAGTGAGATGTACTTCCACTTGGGTTTTCCAGTCTGCTCCTGTTGGTGGTTCTCTACCCTCGCTCCTGCATTCTGACCTCACAGTAGGCAACAGAACATCCACTTCTTAGGAAACACAATGTCTGTGCTCCCTTCTGCTTCCTGCACAAGCGAAATGCAAGAGGACATGATGGGGAAAAGGACAACCTTTTCATTCTGCCAGCCATAAGCCACCCATAAAACTTCCAGTATCTTAACGTTCTCCTACGGCCTCAAGTTTCCACGCCATTTACTCCATGCACACAAGGAACAGCAACAGAACCAAACCATGCCAATCCCATTTCCTCTCCAAAGGACTCTGCAAGCAAAACCAGCTGGCTATTATTACATATAGGTTACTGACAGCATGCCAAGCTTTTACTTCCTCCGCTGGAATGACTGTGTTTCCCCTATGACCAACCACACCTTCATCCATACAATTCCATTATACAGGTGTGAGGGAGGTGTTGCTCAGCTCCCTTATACATACCAGAAAACACAGCTCTCACACAGTGCTGCACCATCTAAACAATTTGACGGCTGTGCTGTGCATCTCCTGCCATCAGCATCCCATCACCACGATTGTCTGGCAGACCAGCAACTCCATGATGGACAGTGTGAAAGGTGGCTCCTCTGACATGCACTGCAACTCTTCTCTCTGCCAGCCTTGCTGTTGTAACAGTTCCACTGCCAAATACCCCCCCAAATGAGATCTGAGCCCACATGGGAGAGCAGGCCAGATGGGTACACAGGGAAAATGCAATTAATACAAGTAAAACATTACTGTGATTGAGACTGCAACCTTCCACGCTTCACTAATCTTAGGTCAGAGTAGCACATAAGTATTTAACTTGAAGTTCTTTAGCAAAGCACTCAAGTGCATGATTAACTTTTAGTCTCTGCTGAAGTCCTATAATTTTTCAATGGAATTTAAATTCAGTCACTGCTTCCCCCAATTCTAAAAGAGCAGGTGATGCAAATGAAACCATAAATATCTAAACTGTAGCAACCAGAACAGCTTAACAAAATCCCACAACAAATAATTATAAAAGAAGGGAATCTACATCAGGAACAAACAAAGGAAAATATCAAACCAAGCATCCTGGCCTGTGGACACCTAATTAGTCTTCAGTGAGAGTGGAAGAGCAGGTGAGGAACACTGCCCTGTCTGCAGCCATGCTTTACCCAGCTAATGCCATCTGTGTGTGCCGGTGTGCTTTATCCAGTGATGGGACTGATAGCCACCCCTGTGGCTCTGCTGTGGCTCCTTCGATAGCCCTGTTTCTGGAGAGCCACCCGTGTCCGCCTTTAGGAAAACCAAACCCTTAACATGTAGTGTGGCCTTATGTTCTTTGCAAGGGCTCAATGATCATGGCCTGGAGCACAAATAAGTCTTAATCTTATATAAACATCCTTTCAAACCAAGTGATGGTGAGCTGGACTCTGGGACACCAAGGTCCTTACCTGCCTTTGGTCTAGCTCTCCTGACAAATCATTACATTAGCTGCTGCCAGGTGCTGGCCTCTGAATGAATGTTTCTGGACTCATTCTGAAATGTAGATGTGACCCAGAGGGTAAATCCTGTTCCTCAAGGCTGTAACCACTCTCACTGAGCGGTCCCACTCCCACAGATTAGTGGCAGAGTTTTCATCATGGGAGTAATCTCGTTTCTCCTTCCTCCTGCAGTTCTCACAATCACAGTAACCCTTCCAATGCCACTGATGAAGAGAAATAAAATTAACAACAATAACAACAATAAGAGAAGAAAACCCCCACAAAGTTTAAGGAATGCATGTGCAATTAAAACCCAGAGTAAAATATAATAATAATAAAATAATAATCATAACAACCATACAATAAAATAACATTATCTTTCCTTTTCATGACAGAAGCAGCATGACACTCTCACTCCTGAACTGGTGAGAGAGGAGAGGAATGCAAGAGAGAGAGCAGGGCTTTATCTTCCTGCCTCAGACGAAAGGGGACATGTCTTTCCAAAGGAAGAGTGGGGGTAAGGTGCATAGGCTGCTGGAGAGATTGCATCCTCATCTACAGTATATTGAGCTGGAATGAAGGAGAGGCAGGAGAAGAAAAACTGTGCAAGAGTAGCCCAGGAACCAGAGCTGGCAACCAGGAAGGTTATTTGGTGGCTTGCCAGAAGACAATAGCCTTGTTGAACAGCCTATGCATAGCAGGATCCCTTTGTCTTCCAGGCCAGGCAAGCACTCACCACAAGATGATGTATTTGTGCTTGTCTTTCTGTCAGCTTTTCCAACCTGAGAGAGCCTTCTTCCTCACTGCCACTCAGGGAACCCACCCCTCACCACCCTGCCAACAAACCTGCTATTTTCCAGCATCCTGCAAAACACCTGACTACTTCATGCTCTAGTTACAAGGAAATGTAGAGTGGAACTGAGCAGCCCCACAGACTCCAGCTTTCGTGGAAACATTCTACCAAACTCCTTTCTCTCCTTCCTTCTCAGGACATCCACAGGCATGATGGTACTGATGCACTAGTGCAACTGCCATTATCAGGGAAACTCCCCTCTGAACCAAACCTCTGAAGCAATGACAGGAAAGGCTCTCTTTAGAAACTGTTGGAAAACAAGACAACCATGTAGCATTCCTTGGTGTGAAGGACCAACGTGCTCTCCGGTTCCAGGGTCACTGTGCCACTACAGGCAGTTTTTCGGGGTGTAGGTGAGAAGAGAGGAGGGGAGGCACATAGTGTCACAGCTATGTTAGAGTGGGTAAGGCTCTATGTATTACAATACTCTTTTCACTTGAGAAACCTGAGATTGACTCTCTCAACTGGATTTTCTCATGCTTGCTTTGGGACTCCAGCCCTTTCCTGACTCTCATCAACAGACACAGTGAGAGATGTTGGCAACAACTAGTGTTTCCCCCTTTCAATGACTAACTTTTTGTTCCCATTTCAGACACATAACCAGGACAACCTGACAATGAGGGTGGACACTGTCCTCCCACTCCATTGAGAACATCGACAAACAGCAGAATGAGAATTCAGTTTCCAGGGAGGAAACCTGCTATTTCAACAGGACAGAAACAGACCAGTCCACAAATAAGTCCCCATACCCTCTGGGTCCTCACAGCCGGCCTGGTCACTTCCAGCCCATCCAGTGCTCGACAAAACACCCAGTTATATGCACTTCTGACCCCAACGAGCCTCCCCAACACCTCGCCAAGTGAGCTACAATTGACGACGTGGGAAAAAAACCCAACACCACGAGCAGGAGAAAATCGGCAGTAACAACCCAAAAAAAAAAAAAAAGAAAAAAAAAAAAAGAAAAAAAAAAAGAAAAAAAAAAGAAGAAAAAGAAAGAAAAAGAGCTGAGAGTAAATTCCAACTAGCCTCAGTCAGTTTCTAGGAGTACCAGTGGAAGTAAACCCTTAAACCGCATCTGTAGTTCGGTAAGGCACTACGAGGGAATGATGTAAAACTAAGACTGTGACAGTTGTAATGGCTGTGCCGAGGAACACACCACAGAGAGAAGGCAGCATCTGCACACACCCACACACACCCACACGCACACCCACACACCTGGACAATCACATTGTTACATGCCTATGTAATATCACTTTTCTTTGTGCAATCACATTGAGGAATAGTCTATTGGTATCGTTGAAGTTCAACACAAAAGAGTAAAAAGGGGTATGACCTGTATAGTGCTACATTCTACCGGGATTGGGGGCAGGGGGTTGGGGGCAGCTAAAATGTCTCCTCCTATACTAAAATGGCTAGGGATTGAAAAGGAACACTTCTAAAAAAAAACCAAAGAAAAAACCAAAACGCAACTGAAATCAAACATACATTATTAGAGATCTTGTTTAGGAATAGCATTTCTCAGGGATTTATCCAGTGTGTTCAAGGAAAGGGAGAAACAGCCCCATTGCTTCTGCTCTCAACCAGTGCTGCATGGCCTGTTTTGCCCAGGTGTATTTAAGTGTAGCAGTGTTAGGTCCAAATTTAGAGCACTGGGACAACACTTTGTCCTCCACCCTCAGCCTCCCTAACCCACTTCCTTTTTCCATCAAAAATCCCCCCAAACCCATGTATACTTTGGGATACAAAAACTGCAGTATAAACCCTTTGAAATGCTGGATAAATCCCTAATCCATATACCTACAGGATTAAAAACCTAATGGATTTCATTTTAGGTGTTCTGGACAACAAATTTCTAAATGTAGCTCACTATTGGATGAAAATAACCTTTAAAAGTCTGTTGGTGAAGTTCTTCAAAAGACAGGACCCACTGGAGGGTCCTTCTGCTTCTCTCTTTCCCACTAGTTTGGTGCAGAATGGTTGCTTTTTTGTGGTTTATTTTTTTCTGTTCTTTTTTCAATTTTCTTTTTTTTTTAAATAAAAATTGTAGAATTGGTTTTCCCCCTTCTTTCCTCTTTTTCTTTTCTTCCTTAAAGTCTCCTCTGTTCAAGTTTCACACGAGCCTCCCATTGCATTGTTAGTTTGTCATGTTCTTCAATACAAAAGTGGCTGCCTCACTCCCCCTGGGGATGGGTGCGTCTCTCGTTCTTTATTCCAGTGTTTAGATGTAAGGGTACTGGTTGACCTTGGTGGGGCTCAGTGGGTATCCAGTGTAGACTGTGGAGGCTGGAGAAGCACTGATATAGGTCTGATGGGCAAACTGAGCCTGGTACTGACTCGGGTGGATGGTGGGCGAGGGCAGGACGCGTGGGCCCATGCTGACGGGGACCTGGTGGACGATGCTGGCGGGGTAGGTGGTGTGCTGCACTGCGTGCCGGGCGGAGCCTTGCGAGGCCACCAGGTGCGCAACGGTGCCTGTGGAGCCCAGGGCAGCAGGGCCGGTATATGTGTACAGGTGGGGCTGGGTGGGCAGGTGAGCAGCGGCAGCCGCGGCCAGGTGGGGATGAACTGTACCGTGGCTGGGGCTATTGTGCGGGAAAGAGTACGGGGCCTGAGCTATCGTTGGAGTGATGTAGGCTTGCTGTCTCCGGTGACTCCCTGTGCGGTCAGTCGAGATGTGCTGCTGGGCCTGGATAAAGACAGTGACAGGGATAGGAAGTTACAAGACAGGAGATGGCTCTTTACCTTCTCAGTAGTGCCTGGGAGCCTCCCTACAACATGGCCTCAGGAAAGTCTCCTGAGCTCCTCCTGACAGCATCACCAGTCTTCCCTCGGAAATGAGTGACAGCAGTGGGTCCCTCACAAGCCTAGGAAGACCCTGTAGTTTCAGACATTGGCCAAAATTACTCCCAGAAGGTCAACAAGTCCCCCAGTTTGAGCTACAACCTGCTGGCACAGCTACCAAAAGACACAGCCTTGGATGCCCAGCTCCCAAGAACATCTTCCACAAGGCCAGTTGCTCAGCCAACATATAGCTTCTGTTAGTGAACTCCGATGACAAATTGTGGTGCACAGATAGCAGAGATAGCTCAGGGGAATGAAATTGCCTAACTATGCCTGAAACATGCAATTTATTTTTGCTCAGTTTAGGTATTTGCATTTAATAATTTCCCTGGTTAGTAAAAATAACGACGTTATTTTTTAAAGAGAAAACCTTTGGCTTGATTAGATCCTGGAGGTGCCTGGTGCTCTCATGTCATCAGCTAAAATTACTTGAGCACAGGCAACTTCTAGCAGTGGGATGGGACCAATGTACTTTTTTTCCCAGGGATTTTCTAAGTTGTTTTCTTGCACTGCACAAAAATGTAAGAAGTTTACCCAGTCATTTATAGTCAGAGTATTAAGTTACCAATAATGCAGGAATTAGAGGACAAGAAGGAAAATGCTCCATGCTATTTCCTTCTATTCTTCCAAACCTTTTCATCCTCTTTGTAAGCATTCTCTGTGCTGCTATTGTGGTCTGAAATAGGGCAGCCACACTCCTACCCAACTCTTTTAAAGAGCAACTTGCCCACTTCCTCCATTTTCACACGCTTTTATTTCAGATTTGTTCACATTTTTAAATTTCTTCTGCATATTGACTGAGAAGATACATTCTTCTCCACCAAGTTATTTTTCTTTTTGGAAAGTAGTTCTGCTTATATCCATCTCAGGATGCACACCAGCACTGTCCCCTGAGCTCTCCAGACTTTCTCCTCTTGAAACTGGTAACTGAGCTATAACTTCCCTACTCTTGTCAACTCACCTCAGGGAAGAGGGAGGCCCCAGGCGCAGGATGTGAAAAGGGCATTATTTCCTGCAGCTCCTGGGGAGCTCCCTGGGAGTTCTGATCACAGACTGTGAAACGTCTCAAGAACTGCATGCTGCCAAGAAACGGGATTTGTCCAGATCTCAGCCCAGCTTTATCATGGGATGAATCAAACTCACTACATGAGGTCATGTATATTCATACAGGCTCTGCTTTGCCTTATCCCACCTGATGAGCACTTCTCTCCCAGTCCCACAGCCAGGTTCATGCACTTTCTTCATTTGGAAGACATTCTCCCCATGGTTACTTACAGCTAAGGAGAATTCAGTCCTTCCTACATGCTCCTGCTCCACTCCTTTGTGGCTGAGCCACTGCACTTTCCCTCTCATGTTATTTTCACTCACACTGTTAGACCATCAGACTTCAGAACACACAGGAGGAGTATCCCCAGCCCACTCAGAGGTGTGATCTGCACTACCTCTGCTGCCTGAGCTGGAAGATCAGGGTCTGCAGTCAAGTAGAAACAAGTTGATCAAACTCAACAGAGAGTCCAACTATCACTAGACTGGAATAGTACACATGGTGGAGGAGTGGTAGGTAATAGCTGGATTATGCACCACCAAAATCAGTCTTGGTTGACTTACCTGACTTAGATTAAGAGGCTGCTGTTGCTGGAAATGTGCTCCTGGTCGCTGCTGCCTATAGGCAACGGCTCCAGACGAGCTCCCTGAAGAGTGACCGCTGGTGGAGGTCACGGTGCTGGAGGACTTGGACTTGTAGGAGGATGAGTGGTGACTGGTGGTGACTGTGCCAGGAAAGGAAACACATTTGTAGCTTACATGACATTCTTTAATTGCTCACCCTACCTTTTCCTTACTGAGTCTCCTCCAGTATGGCTTTTGGGAGGAGACATACAACAGAAGCAGGTTAAGAAAAATGTTTCTCTCAATTAACAGAATACCTCAGCAGGACTTGATATACATGACCAGCCTGTTATCCTAGAGGCAGACAAACAGACCTGATTAACTGGACCCAAAGCAGGTCTGAAGCAGGCTTTATAGATCCTTCAGAGCCATGAGACCATGTTCTACAAGCAGAACTGTACAACACAGGTAGAAATCCCAAGGAGAGGAAGGAAAGTATGGTGTGCACAGCCTACAAAAGCCCTGGCTTGCCTAACGTCACGTGGGTGGGAAGGGAGGGAGAAGGAGATGGTGGGGACCTCACCCTTTGAGCCTTTGTGGGTCACCAGCAGTGTGTCCAAAGCAAGGACTGCCAAGCAGCTCAAAGCCAACTGCTTCGGGCCGGACTTCCACCATAAAGCCCTTTTCAACACATTGTACTAGCTAGCATTGCAGAGGTTCTGGATAAGCAAACCTCATCAGTCCACAGTGAAGAGCCTGGGGAAATGTTCTTCCCAGAAACGTCAACAAGTTTGGATGAAAATTCACGTGTTTTCAATCTCTTACCTGTTTTAAAGTAAGCCTATAGAAAGGCAAGGCAGCAAAGGTTCTCACTCGCATTTGGGTGCCTTTCATGTTAAAGGTTAAGCTAAAGGCTGCATTCTGTTCTTAGGTTTGTACAGAACTAACTGGGACCAACACTTGCCACCCCATGACTCCTGAGTGAACCAGGGCACATGAATAACGCAATATGGCTACCAAGAACAGATATGTCACTCGAGAGAAGTGCAGGAGCACAGTTTCTTTGGAAAACAAACCAACCAACCAAACAAAATGAAACTGAACAATGAGATTCTTCCAAGATAAATCATTTATTTCTTACTAATTTTCTTGACGGAAGAGGTGCAATTTACCTGGTGCCAGGCTATCGCACTCTACCAACACCTCACTGGCCTGGGTTTTCAGTGGTGGTACGATGATCGTTCGGGGGTTCCCACTGCAGTGAGTCTCTGGAACCCCTTTGGTGTCGTAGCTGTTCCCATTATTCTGCCCTGTGCGATGCTGCATGGCATAAGGGCTGTTGTTGCTGGAGGAATCGGAGTAGGGGGAGTCATGCACGGTGACACAGCTGATGACATTCTTCCTTTGCTTGGACAAGGTGCTGCAACATAAGCAGACAAGTGGAAAGAGTGAATGGGCAATGATCGCCGTGACACCATTAGAAGGCTCTGCCCGCGGCAGGTGAGCTCCGTAATGGCAAAGCACAGCCTTCAGTTCTCTGCCGGAGAGAGACTGCTTAAGCCAAATCCCGGGCTTCAAAACTCCCTTGTTACTATTCCAGGAAAGCCTTCACAGAGGTCAAGGAGTGAGTAAGACACTGAGGATAGATCTTATATTCACACTGCTTAGAATAGCACTGAACCAGACTGCCAGATTTATTTTCCGGCTGTTTTTTATGTATGTGTGCAGTAGAAGCCCAGCAGTTATACTATGCTTTGTTGCAAGTCTCACCACCCACACAAAAATGTGGCAGCTTCTTCCAGCCTTTCAGCAATTATTTAATAATAGATGCTATGACTTTTCATGCTTAGATTCCATTAATCTACAAAATATACACCATTCTATTTACTAATATGGTACAATGGACACATAATCTCAATAAGCATTTGAAAATGAGGAACAAATGACAAAGAAATTAATAAAGTATGCAATACCTTTTGATTTTTTTTCCTTTCTCTGAACAAGCTCTGGGTCTCCTGACTCTAGTGCAGATTATCAAGGTCCTGCTGCAACTAATCTATCTATGACATCAAAAAAGTGATTAAAAAGGAACATAAACACTTCCAGGATTAGTGCTGGAAGTTCATTAGACTAGACTGCATGAGTAGGATTGGGATTTGCTCTGCTATTGTGTCTAATTATTTCTCATGGTTTCTTCTTCCTGTTATGAGCTTGAGAAAAAGAGAGAGTAAGAAAGAGGAAGGGGGATGGTGAAGATTTGCTTAAATGGCTCATATCCTTGACAGTGCACAGACCTTGACTACAGAAAATAGCTGTTATGTTTCACTGATTGCATTATGTTGTTATGGCAACTGAAGTTTTTAAAATGATGAAAAGAAATGGATAGCACATAAAAAGCTAAGTAATTAGGCTTAATGGTGGAAACAGCCCCAACAGGAACAGAAATGCCATGGAGAAAAAGGGATCTTAACTTCATGATTGTGCACTTTAAACAGAGAGAGATCTCTTTTCCATGGAGTGTCTTCTCTGTTCTCTCAGTCTGGCTAGTCCAGGCCAGGGAACAGCTGATTAATCTAGTCTCATTCTGTGACGGACCTATTTGTTCCCTGGTCTTTGCATCACTTTTTGCCCAAAGAAAAGTGGAGCAGACCTCGAGAACAGTTTCCTTCCAAGAACATTGTTTGCCTTATTTATTTTTCACAGTGCGAAAGGAGTACTGGTGGGTTTCCTTCAACTCGTCCATCCCAAAGTCTCTGTCAGCATTCACAAACTACAACTCACCACCCATATTGCAAGACTTGGGGTTGAAAAACTATTTTCCTTCCCCTTTGAAGAACACCTTGGGGGACTGCATTCACAAACAAGTTCCCATCACACAGACTTTCCCTGGGCTATCATCACAGGGTCCACATCACAAGTGTGCCTCAAGGAGGACAAAAGACCACATTATTCAACGCAGAGTGAAAAACATGTCTTGAGAGGGCCCTGCCATCCTAAAAGATTGTCACTTGAAACGGGGCAGATGATAGAGAAGGAGAGGGAGCTATTGCACAGCAGTTGGAAAGCAATCCTTCCAGGGGCAGGGACGGATCAACAAGGAAAATGTACAACAGCGAACCCTCATATTTTGGTTTTTCCCAAGGAGCTGGAGAGCTCTGGATTAGAAATGGAAAGAGCAGTAGTGTATCTTAGATGGACAATGACTGTATGTGAACAAAGATGTAGCAGTTTGGATATGCTGCTATGAAAAAAGAATATTAAGCCAATAAAAATGACTAATATTGCATCAATATTCCCCTCTCCATCAGTAGAAAGGCCTGTAATCACACATTTATGAGTATCCATGCTGCTTCCCCTTTGCAGCTACCCTTGGCTGCCAGTTGGCAAGACAGATATATTCTTTATCTCTGACAGTTATTACATTTTATAAAGAAAAATCAAGTCACTAAAGAGTTTTCTGACAACTGATAAGGTCTAACTGTTCTTTTACAGTCCCTTCCTGATCTAAATGGCTGAGCTGCTGAACTGGAAATACTTGCTCTCAGCTGACAATTGACATGAGAAGGTTGAGCTGTAGAACTGGAAGGGTAATTTTCTGTGTAATCTGTGCTGTTTATTGTTTCAATATGGGCATATTTTTCACCAGTTTGATTGAGGGCTTGTCAAAGCAGGGAGCATAGGAATTTTTCTCCTTCAAAGTGTTAAAGTTCCTTGGTTACAATAAAAAATTCAAGTGTAACTGTTTGGTTAAATAAATGACCCCAAACCCAAACCTTTCCAGAGAAAGGGACCATATCAGGATATTAACTCATTTCATGCATGTGAATCTGAAAAGGACCAGAGCTATGGTCCTGCCAGGCCTTATGCAAGTGCTCAGCACTGCTAATACGTGTCATCTCCCAAAGTCAACTGGACTATTCCTGTAACAGAGCTAAAGCCCATGGGTAAATATTTGCAGGATTACAGCCTAAGTGATCAGCCTCTCGATTCTGCAGGCTGCATCATTTCAAGCAGACAAGGAGTCCCACTGAAAGCAGCTGGATTTCTGTCTCTATGAAATGTAGCAACTGTGTTAATGTTACAGAGAGGCAGAGAAGTCAGTCTGGACTAATCACACACACCCAGAGCTCTGCACCTGCTGTACCAGAGCCTGTCCCAGAGATTAAGGGTGGAACATCAAAGGCCCAACTCAGGCTGAAAATCAGTTGATTCACAGGCTTAAAGATACGCTTTAATCCAAAATGGAAGCTTTTGAAAATTAAGCCCAGCACTTATGATTCCCCCTACTCAAAGTCTTCTTGCTAGCCAGCAGCTTTTCCCCTTCCAGCTCCCTCTAAGGACTCACTCAGCTGCTCTTCCCACCTCACAGTAACCCAAGAGTTATCTGTGTGAGGCCTAGGCTGATGGATCACCTTCCCTGCTCACAAACTATCAGGACTGAGAGCTTTTACCTGTTGACACAGCACTTGCCTACTCAGCAAGCCTACTGTATTCCTATAACTCAGCCACAGCTTTTGGGGATGTTTGTGCTTACGCAGAAAAATACTATTAGAAGTCTTGCCCCCTTCCTATTAAAGTCTCTCCAAGCCTAATAATTGCTTTCCCTCCTGCATGCACAGAAGCGGTAGCAAACATGATTTAGTAGTTTGGGGAGTCGGTCTGTGTTCCTGGTCAGCTTGTGTGCCTGCCTGTATTATGTGGGGAGGTGTATTTTAATTCTCCAGAGGACGGAGGGGGGAAGATTGGTGAAGTGGCAGTGAATCCATCTACACAGAATGAAAAGCACCGAGCCAGGAAGTCTTTTTAACCCTTACTGCTAGCATTTGTGTCCTCCCTTTCAGAACAGCAGCTGATAAAATAAACATTGCTATGTACATTTGTTATTAGTTTATGAGTAGTATCCAATTCCCACCTGGTCCTAAAGAGCTTATCCTACAACTTGGACCCAAAACAATTCATGTCTGTCCAATGTACAGCATGACCATGCCTTTTAAGTAGAAGCGGTTCTTGGAGATGGGTCTCTAACATACACCACCCTCATGAGTGCACAGCAGAGATGGATGTGGGTCCCTATTCCCTCCAGCAAGGAAAAGTCGGACAGAAGAATGGGAAGGAAGACAGTCTGTGCACAGGCACCCTGCAAGAAACTTAGATGGTCACCTGAGATACTGTTAATGGAAAAGTACTGAAGGCAGATGTTGAGAACAAAAAGTGAGAGGAAATTAAGGAAAGGAAGATGCTTAACTAGGTGTTAAAACAATGCTGAAACCACCTCAATAGCCAAGGACAAGGACAGAGACAACAACTACTGTAACGAGGCAACTTGAGATGATTTTTACTTGCTGAAGGCCCAGCCCAAAAGCTTGGTATGTGGCAGTGTTGCAGGAACAGGATCTTTTCTCCCTGAATATCTTGAGTTACAGCAGAATCACAGAAAAACCAAATGGTATCTAGTGGGAGCAACTCTTCAGTGAGTGGTTCGCTCCAAGAGCTACAAACCTCTCAGTGCTGCTGACACTGTAGCAACAGAGCCTTTTATCTCTCAAGGTCACCAACTTGGCCTTCCAGTTTGGAGGATGAAGGCAGCCATCTCGCAACTGTGCCTTTGAACTGGTGTGCATGTACACCAGAGCATGTTAGCTTTACCTCACAGTACAAAAACTCTGTTCCAGGTCTCTGAGAACTTAATAACATGCAACCCTTTTAGCTTGCTGCTTCAGAATAATCCACCTATTCTAGGAAAGCATGGAATCAGCCAACAAAAACTCACACCACAACTGCAATTTCTCTCCTCATGTTGAAATCTTATGCCATGCATAGCTCAGTGTTGGGAACGTGCTCCCTCTCTTCAGCTCAACCTCCATCCCAACCTGTTAATCTCCTCTCACCTTCTTCGTGAATTTGTGATGGCAAGAAATATTTATTAAGCACTACACTGAGGCCATTTTATTAGGCTACACAGCACGTATCATTGCTATTTAAGTCATATAAACTGAATTGCTTAGCAGATTGTAAAGGTCCTGCTGCTGAAGGTCTGCTGACAGAGCTATTGTCTATCTCTGTAATTTTAAGTATTAGCTGCATGTCAGTGTCTTCTGGAGATGGAAAGCAGCAATCTTTTTACCAAATTACTGTGGTTATTCAATGTATTGTTATGCAGAGTCAGTGCATTGCTATGTACAGCAGAACACAGCCACAATAGGCTAGATGTCAAAAGAGAATTACAAATGGTGTTTTGCTCCTCACACATGCACATCAGCAAGTTGACAAAAACACCTGGTTTGTGCCTGCCAGCAATCTGTGTGTGTTAGTCTTCTGAAGTTGGCTCCAGCACCACTGCACTATGACATGAACAAGGTGAATAACAACCTGCACCAGCTCTTTTATAGAGGTGAGACTCACACAAGAAATACCCCACAGAGCTTCTCATCTTAAGAGGGAGAGGCAAACCCCACAACCCTGCAAGGATTTTGTGCCAGTGAAGATGGTCAGTGAGGCAGTTCCTCAGTATGCTAACACAACAGCAGCAGTCAGTCTGCCTTGTCCAGAAAGACAGTGATTACTGTTAGCATCCCAAGGAAAACCAAGATGGAGAGATGTTACCTATGACACAAGCACAGGCAGTGGGGAACTGAGGGGCTCTCCTGCCTCTTTGGAAGCACACCCAAAACCACCCAGCTGAAGGCCATCATTGTATTGTTTCAAGGAGAGTCAGGTTTTCCTTGACTGCTGCACTCATGGCTTGGAAGGGAAGTCATCCAGCCATGTCACAACAGCCATGTCCACTGCCGTTCCTTCCACCTCTTTCTCCTGCCATGTTCTGCAATGATGGATGCAGAAATACCCCTCACTGGACCACCAGTGCAGCCCAATGCATCCCTCCCCAGGACCTTGTGTGCTCTCCCTCCCCTGCTAAATTCCAAGGTGCCTTGTGTCATCTCTCTGTTCCACATCTAAGCTCTTGCTTCATTTCTCTTCATTTCTAAGCTTCAGAAATATTTAATCAAGGGAGGCTTTATATTTAAACCAGTGCAGCAGGTGAAGCTGCATGCTTGGGAGTACTTAACCCCTCCTACGTGGTACTCGCTGAGTGTGTGCTCTGACCACTGTGGCTGCACATGCACTATCAGTCAGCTGCTCTGTCCACTAGACTTTCTTGCAAGAACAAGGAGAGAAACTAAAAAGGAATAAATTTTTAAAAATAAATATTCATCTATTTTCTGTCTCATGCTCTTCACAGTGCTTTACAAGTAATGGTTAGACCTATCTTCTATTCAGAATAAGTAACAGCTGGGGTTATTGTCTTACAGCACAGAACTGAAAGTCTCTTTGCCCTATGAAATATCTCTGTAAAGGATGCTGAGCTGAGAATGTACATGCTCATTAAACAAACAGGATGCAAAATTGTTTCCTGTTCATATAATGCTCTTTATAAGCCATTTTTCCTCCCTGCTGTTCTATAGGACAAAATATCACATGCAAAATTTTGTGAGCAGCAGAATCCAGGTAAAAAGAGTTCTATTTGGTAAAAATGTTCCCTTTTTATTTTGACCATTTCAATTTAATTTTCCTATTATTTGCTTACATTTTGAAGGAACAAAACCCTCCATTAAACCAGAAATGAGAAGTCTTCTCCTTAATTAGTTAATTCCTTAACACTTTCTTCCTTTAAATAAAGGTCAAAAATTTTTGCAGTTTTGAAGCTTTTCCAGATTACACTGTGTTGAGGGTATTACTAGAAAAAACTCAGTGTAGCCAGCAAAAAAGCCTCGTTTTTGATGAACTGACTTTTCTAATCAGAAATTTGCCCTCTGAAAATCTCTGGCCGTCTCTCTGAGGACGTGTCCTGCTGAACTGTAGCTGCGGTTCCTCCTCGGTGACTGCACCCCAGGCACGGGGCTGGGGCCCAGTAGATGGCCCCCTTTGACAAGGCTGCACCGAGCAGGTCCTCCAGAGCTCATCTCACACCACCTCCCCAGCACCTCTACCCCACAGGAGCCCAGCATTTTCAGATGACTATTGATTTTATAAAGATTACACCAAGCTGCCTTCATCAACAGTGCAAAATGAGCAATGTGCTGCCCTGCCTCCCTAATCAGCTGGTATTTCATAAACACATAACATAACACTTCCTGCCCTCCAGCAGGAAAAGGTAAATTCTACCCACATCACAATTAATTTCTCAGATTTTTCTTTCACCAATGAAAAATGTGCATTCCCTGTATGAGCAAAGCTCTCTCTGCTTCTCTGGTATTATAGAAAGGCTTTTCTGTCAGAGTAAATCCAAGCTGTAGCGCTCTTTTACTGGCATCAGAAGTATCATATTTTAGCAATATTACCGGTACTTAAACTGAGACTTACGAACTCTTACATTGTCAAAGTATCTACTACTCCTCACAACCAATCTTTCTTCACTGAGGAATCAATAAAATAAACATTTTTAGTCCCATGGGTCAAAGGGCAATTTCTAGCCCTGTAAGAAGTAAAAGAAGGAAGTGTAGCAAATTCAGGAGCTGATTCAATGACAGCAAAGCTAAAGCAAAGTTACCACTGCTATGAATAAGATGTGATCAGGCGATTACCTTTGATCTGTCAAATGTCACATGGTTTCTATATTCTAACCTAGAAAAGCTAATGTTTCTAGGATGTGAAAAATAGCATGTTTCAAGTGATTCCTCATTTTTAACCCCCACACCACAGCTATTGCCCAATATGGTAATATTTGCATATATGAGTGAGACAATGCATTCGTAGCATAGTTTCATTTTTGACTCAGATCCTGAACCTTTGGGCACTGATTACATTAAGCACATACTTCACTGTCACTCCCATTTTTCTTGGAGCCAAAAAAATAGGCAAGTAAGAAAACTTAGAGGCATTTTCCTGAATGAGACAAACTTTCAATGAGAAAGTCTTCAACTTCAGCAGGGACAAAGTTCATCGGCAAAAAATGCTGATACAGCTTCCTTGACTGGAAGCTACACTCTCACTCCAGCTGAGAATCTGGTCTTACATCTACCCATGTCAAAACGTACTGAGCAAATTTATTTTGCTCTCCTGGAGACTTTAACCAAAAAATTCTCATTCTGGCCATGCTGTTTACCACCTGTGTCTCTGCCTCTAATTCTCCATTTGCTTTGGTTACATCTGCACAGGCAATTTAACTCACTCACGTCCATGCAAAATGTCTCTACATGGCTGAGAAATTAAATCTAGCTCTTAAAGCTCTGGCCTTTCTGGCAGTCTATAGATATGCCATATGGATACAAAAAGTAGCCAGGGATCTGATCCCAGGCAGTGAAATATGTCCGAAATATGCTTTCGTCATACAAAGCCACTTTGTTTATCTAAGTCTGGCTCCCAGGACAACTTTCCAAGCCCTTCAGCAGACTTGAATTTTTTAATACCTCAATCTCCCAACTCAATTTCCAGACATGTTCCTAAACCTTTTTCTGTCTTTCTTCCTGGAGTGAAGAAACTGGTCAGATGGCAGCAGAGTTGAAGCAGAGGAGACAACCATTGGCTGAAGTGGCTGCAGTATCCCAACTCTTTCTTTCACCCTTCTCCAGACCCAAGAATGACACCCAGGTGGAAAGTTTAAGGATTTTCATGTAATGTCCCAAAGCCTGCAATCAGCACAATGGGTAAATATGCTTTAAAAGAGCTCCCATGACCCTTGAGTTTTCAGCATTTCTTTTGTCTTGCCCTTCCTTTCCTGTAAGAGCCCTGGAAGTAGGGACTCCTTATTTATAGTCCCCCTGACTTTGACACTGGTCTTCATCCAACTCTTTCTGGAAACACACTTTCTTCCTTCATCTAAATAAGGAATGTTGTAGCAATTTTAAATTTTTTTATTTTACAAGTGAAATATGTTACACTGTCACATGAACCACTGCATTCATGGCAAGCCTGACTTTGAGAGGCACTGAGCTCTTGCTGCCCAGTGGAGTTCACTGGCAGGGAGAGAGGAATGGGAAGCAGTGGTAGCTGTTGGGAGGCACATTGAAATTCCAGCCTGGATGCCTGAATCATATGGCTTTTCTTTACAGATTTTTAGCTCCTGGAGGCCAAAAGTGTCTCATCTGTTCTGTGCACATCTGCAGGCTTCACTTATCACCACACTGCAAAGATGCAGAGATACAGAGAGGTATCTCTGGTGATTAAAGGAAAATCTTCCATGGAGTGTGTTCTAAATTAGTAAAAAAGCAATCCTCTCTCGACAACACTGGAAGGATAAGGTTAAAAGTTTCCTATCTCAGTTACCAATATATAGATGGAATAATTATTCAGCTGTTTGCAAAGCTACTTCTCTACAACTTATAAAGCAGAGCAATGTCTTTTGACTGGCATCAGATGGGAAACCCAGAGCACTTGCATGTGATGAAAGGTGCTGAAAGGACAGTCCTAGAAAATTAAGTCCTTTCTGATCCACAAGGGCTGATCAGTCATGGCAGCAGTCCTGGGCCATGCTGTTCACTCAGATTAGTTAATTCTCTGAGGAGCAGACTCAGCCACTACTTTCTAGCCTCATCTACGCCTCTCTGCAGAGTCAGACAAAAAGCAGTTTCAGCCACTTTTAGAGTAGTTCAAGGATATTTTGGCAACACAATCAGGATTGAGAAAACCTCTTGCAATATATTTATCATTATTGACTGTTTATGACAGAACCACTGTTTTTGAGTCTTTGAAAGAAAAATATTACATATGGAAGATGTCATTTAGTTCTCTTTATAAATGCCTGTATCACTTAGAAAGAGAAAAGACAAATTTAAGGTCCCTTCCTTCCAAGCTCTTTTTGTCTTTGTTTTAAAGAGATGTCTCACTTACAGAGGCTCATCACCACAGGATATCTAAAGTCTCCTTTCCAGAAAAAGAAGATAGAAAAAACTATTCTTTCCTCTTACAGGCAAGAAACTACGGTATGGAGAGACTACTGCACTTCTTCAAGGCCACACAGCAAATGTACAGCACACAAGGGAGCATCACCTGAATCTGTGGAGTCCTCAGCTAGTTATTTTCCTCACAAATCAAAGACAACCTGGCTGCTGAGACCCAAATGTAGCTCCTGGAACCCTACAGCAACTCCAGCACTTCTATGCCCTCTCTCCCTCTCTGCAGACCCAGAAGAGCAGAGAACTCCTGCTCACCTGGTGGGTGCATGCTTCTGCTCTTCCTCTTCATCAGTGTCGCTGCTGATGGTGATGACACTGACGGCGGGGCTGGGGGTGTCGGGGATGATGATCGTCTGCCGCTGCCGTTCCCGTGTGCTGCTCGTGGCTGCGTCGCCCCAGCCGCATGTGACTGAGGTGCTACTGGCAGGGCTGTTGTGCACCATGGCGCAGCGGGGAGGGGTGTTCTCCTTCACTCGCTTTGACCGCTGCGGCGAGCTGATGGACTGAGAGGATGAAACTTCATAGGTGGAGGCATTTCTGGAAACAGGAAAAAGTGTTAGTTGGTTAAAGCTCTGCATGCTTAAGTTGCTTGTTGCCATGGTTTTTGAGTCCTGGTCTCTGATTCAGTGGCACTGAGTTATGGAGTCTAAGAAAACTGCAAAATTGGCACACTCACTTCTTCAAAGAAGACAGTGCCTTGCATGACTTATTTATATAATTGGCTGAAAAGTAGTTTCTTTCAGGAAAAAGTCCAAAATCGTTTTCCCTAGGAATTTCCAGATGAGAACTGCTGCCTCTCAGGAGTTTGCACTGGGACGGTAAAGCCCAGTCACACAGCTCAGATATACAGAACAAAGGCAGGTGCAGCATGGCTGATGCAGGAGGAAGAACCACCCAAATGATAATCCCTTTCTCCTATATCCTGTACATATGCATCATGACCAGATATTTTTTGTCCAGAAAAAACTAGAGGTAAAATTAGAATTTGTTGTGGGAAACAACAACCACTTATCAGGAAAACTGCTCTTTTTAAGCAGAAATGAATTGTTTAAGAATCATTTTCAATGAACATTTCCTGCTCAATACTTTATTCTCTAGGACAGTGATGTCCAGACAGATGGGAGGACATATACTCTGTTTGATTTCATTCCCACGTGAAGCAGCATGCAACATACATAAATCAGAAAGAAGTAAACAGTATATTTATTACACAGCAGAGGAACACTCCCAGTCTTTCTACTTCAGCTTCCCTGCCTGACCAGTTGGAAAAGGCCCACTTGGACCAGCGATCCAAACACAACCTATCTGCCAAACAGTGCAGTGTGGGTCTGCAGATGGGGTTATTTACCAAAGCACATTGACTAAAGCCCATTTCACTCATTTCCCATTCTTCCTTTCTTGGTTGTGTTTCTTTTTGCTATTGCAGAAGATCTGGAGATTCAAAAAGGAAGAAACCCCCAAAGTTCTAGTTTTGTTCTATGGTGGGGCCTGGGCTGCATGTTCAGTCTGGCCCAAAAGCTAACAAAAGGAATAGGTGGCATCCATTAAAAGGAAGTCACCCTGGCAGTATATCACACTACACCAACTTACACAGGCTCTTTTGCATAACAAATGGCTGCACAGTAGCATTCAAAGTGCTTTTTGAATACCAATGAGGAGCGTGGAGTACCCTCCTCTTCACGGGAGCATGGTTCCTCCTTTGGCACAAAGAGAGTCACAGTCAATGAAGCTGTAGAAATGCTTTGCTCTGAGAGTGACCCATTCCTCCTGGACACCACCACCCCGCCTTTGAAGTGCGGGAGAGGGAAGGCCCTGCGCAGGCACACTGGCTGCAACAGGCACTCTCTTTTGCTGGCTTGCTGGGGACAGAGCTGCCTCTCTGTGTTATGAATAGACTAAGACAGCTGGAGCCCACCCAAAGTAAACCCAACATTAGAGAGCAGACAAATGGGAAGGATTTAAATAGTGGCCTCTTAACTTGAGTCAAACTGGTTGTGAACTCAGAGCCCCTCTGGCCCCAGTCCAGTCACCCAGGAAAACCACAAGCTCAGGTTTTTGCCACTGTACAAACGGTGGCCCATTTTGGTTCTCTCCCCTGCACTGTTTTGTGTTTTTTGCTTTTTCTTTTAAAAAAGAAGTGTGATAGTTACACAGCCCAGAGGTGTTCTCCAGAACAGCTGCACATACACCTTGAACAGCCTTGTGCTCCAAACAAGGTCACAGTGCTGTGACAGGCACTGAAACCATCCTACCATCCAAATTGTGCAAGAAACCCCAGACTCCTCCCTGCAGAGCCAAATCATCCTACCAAGAGGTGACAGATCCTAAGGACTGCCCTGTATGAGATATCCTTACAAAATGCTCCCTGTCTTATGTTGCCATGATTATGATAAGGCCAGGGTATAATAATGATTATCTGTTGCTGGTGTGGACTGTGGAAGACAAGGGCTAATGATCTATGTCAGGAGCTAGAGAGCCCAGGTGGCCTAAAGCCACCCCAGTCCTCCACTCCACGTGGCAATAAAGCTCAGAAGACTGGTCATGACCCCATTGCTTTGGAAAGGGCAGATCTCGTGTGCACATACCAGGCACATGTTCCTGAAGATGCAGCCCCCTCAAGGAGCAGACACTGCACCTCAGGAGTGCTTCTTCCTGATAATGTGGGAAGAAAAGGTGTGGCAACTGGGCACTGCGCCACACTGACCTGAGAATATGGTTACATTTTTAAATACTCATGACTACAAGGCCTCGGGTCATTGCTGCAGCCTAACAAGCTGTATGAACAGGGCCTGAGCCTCCCGTCCTTCCCAGCATCTTCTCCAACCACTAACTCCCACACAAAATGATGCTCACTGGGTATAAAACACACCTGACTACCTCCTGGGTACCGAAGAGATGGGGCAACGAAGAGCCCTGTCACAAAATGTGTGATCTAATCCCTCACAGGCTGTGGAAAAAAATCTGTTTTGCCCCACAGGTGTCAGCGAGCAACTCCCTGGCCAGCATGCTGGCGTGGTGGGGCCGCACTCTGAAGCACCCAGGCGGGGACCCCCGGCACTTACCGTGGAGCCGACTGGTGCTGCTTGCTCTTCCTGGCAGAGGCGGCGGTGGGCGGCTGGCGCATGACGTGAGCAACGCCCACATTGACGGGCTGGGCGGCGGGCAGGGCCACGTGGCTGGCCAACAGTGTGGGCTGCTGCATGATGGGGTTGTAGTGGCTGCCGTGGGCATGCGTGTTCCTGCACAGCGGGGAAACAGGCATACCTTTAAAATGCAACCGGCAGCTCCTCAGCAGGCTCTTCCACAGCCTCCCACCGCCCTTCACCGAGGTGCCTCTCCTCCAGGGCCTGTTAGGCTCCTAGTCTTTCCAGGATGGTGCGCTTTCCTCAGGAAAAAGACTGAAGGAGTGGTATGGGCACAGCATTCCACTCCAAGGGCATGGTGAAGAGAAGTCTCCCATAGCGCTCAGACACTGGCTGCAGGCCTTCTCCCCTCAGCCCTCTAGCCTTGCAAGACCCTATCCCTCATGCCTCCTCCAGCACCTGGGGGTACTTCAGGGTGCCTCCAAGCACCTCCAGTTTACCTCCAATCTGCCAGCGGTTGGGTTCCTGCCATAGACTCTGGGATGACGGTTGCGTGCTGGACAGAAGTGTGGGTGGCCACCCCGGTCAGCTGCTGCCAGGCAGGAGGGAGCAGGATCTGCTGAGTGCCACTGGGCCATGCTTGCTGTCAGACAGAGGGAAAGTGATTCCTTAACAAAAGGCATCAAGCACCAAACACGAGCAATGGTCCACACTCAGCTGGGGATCCTAATAAAGATCATGGTCATACTACATAGCTCTTACCACCTTCCAGTCACAGATGACAAACACTGTTAAGAAACCAGAGTAAAAGCAGGAATAGTTATCAATACAGAGAATGCAAAGGAGGGGGGCAAAAAAATCCCTGCCATACAAAGCAGCAGCTGTGTCTTAGGTTAAACTGGGAATGGAAAGGATCAAAACTTGTTGGCATTTCAACCCAAACACCAAAATTTTTAGCACTTTCTAATTTTGACTCCAGATCAGCTGGGCACTGTGGTTCCATCATTAATTTCCCCTTTCTACGGCGAGCTTACCTTCTCAAGTAATGCACAGCTACACATTGCATGCCTGTCCTCTCCATGTGTTCTCTAGCCTTTTCCCCCCTCTTAGAAGGGGGAAAATCTCTACCCTGTGAGTTGAGCCATCATTCTGCTATGCAATCACCCCTCCAGCTGGGCTGCTACAGGCATGACTCAGGTTGTCCTGCTCCAGTGAAAGTCAGATGATTGTTTTTTGGACTTGAGAAACTTTCTTTGCTACGTGCTGCCCAAACACGGCTCTGGCAGCTTTTTGCTGCCGGGCTGAGGAACTCAGGGGTACCAGCTACAGCCTGCCTTAGTTCCAAGCTGCACTATGGTACTGGACCTGTGTTGTGTTATCTCATAGTTCTAAGGAGGCTGAATTTGAGGGGAGGCTTCTTCCAGGCATGCATTTATCCCCTTCCCCATCCTCACAAGGATCATGTTAACTGTCCCCATGGTTCCCTCCCATCCCCCAGTGAAACAAAACCCACAACAATCTACCCCTCCAAAAAACATCTTCTCCCAGTTCTGCTCCTAAGTTTGACCATCTTGTAACTTTTCCTGTTGCTGAGTTACATGAAAAGGCTGCTATAGTGAGGTCTCTCGGCAACATCTGCAAAGGATGGAGCATCACAAGGCTCCTGAGAGCCCTTCATCTAGGGAGCCACAACCATGGACTGGTGCTGCTTGGAGCGGCTAAAAGGAAGAGGTGAAGGCACAAAAAGATCAGTGAGGAAAAAAGCCTTCTTATTATTCTCTTTTCTTTTTCTACCTCATCTTTGCTTTAAAAGAGGAGACTAAACTACTGTTGCAGTCAATCCCAGGGGACTACCTGGATTTACTTGCAGACAAAACTGCTTCCTTCCTTTTCAGGAAGGGAATGGAACAAATCTAAGCTCCTTGTCCAACTGTAGTGCATAAATTTAGATGCAGTGTCAGGGCCTAGGCACAAATTCCTCACTTATTAGGTAAGGACTACTGAATCATTTAATCTGCAGATAAGACTTGTCTAGGCTGACCCACCAGCACTGTGTGCTGTGCTTACACATGGAAGGCTTGTGCTGGCAGCTGCAGCCTGTTCCCAGTGAGGGCATTACTATGAAATTTTGATGGAGTGGTGGAGCAATGCTCTGGCCCTTGTCCTCAGGAGCTGGTGGGTCCCCTGGTGTGACTGAGCTCATGCTCCAGATATAGAGCAAGAACAACTAATGGAATAACATGTTTGCCTTGAAAGCCAGTGGCAGGACCTCTGTAGGAAGTGTTGTTGGGAAGGAGTTAAAAGGAGAGAAAATCAAGAATCCAGGGTGTTATTCAAGGGCAGGGGACAGTTCTGGGTCACAACATGGAAGCCTGCTGGAAAATTGTACAGCTTTGCCTCTTTTGAGATCTGAAACCACAGTGAGCTATTAGTAAAGACAGGATTAGTCTCCTTTCACTGGTCTCTGTGCATAAAATATGGGGGCCACACTTGCTTGAGAGGGTGAAAAGAGACTCAGAGAAGTTACAAACAAGTTACTTTAGCCACTGACCCTGCATCTTGCAGGCTGCTAGCTCTGCCTTGCACTGCCTAGCTCCGTGCCACAGGCTGCAGACACACAGCTGCCAGAGATGATGCTCAAGCTCTGTCAGTGCCTCTGCCCTGGATCCCTCGTCCTGGACAGCTGGTCTTGTACAAAATGCCCAGGGAGAACTGGATGCCAGCTGCACTGGGATGCAATAAGGCTTCACCAGCCACAGGTATCCTGAGGAGGGCAAGCACAGAAACCTGTGCCACGTGCTGGGCAGGGGAGAAAGCCTGATGGCACTACATAGCTCTGGGAGTGCGAGGAGCAGCACCATGTCTGATCAGTGGGACAAATAAAGCAGGGGATGGACAAACAGAAGTGGGCTCTGGAGGGGCTGCACTCTCTGCCAGGGCCAGTCCCTCTCACACTTGCAGCAGTCGCACGGCACAGGCTAAAGAGCACTAGATAAGCAGCTGTGCAGGAGAGGAACAGCTCTCTGCTGGGAGGGAGACACGCAGCTGAGATCAGATGTGACTACATGTATCACAAAGAAGCTGTGTTTTTCCATTCAGAAAACTGGAATTGGGTACAGATTTGTTTATCAGACCAGCTGCTCAGCCCCAACCGAGCGAGGCCCACAGACACCAGATGCCACCAGCATCTATCAGAGCACTCTGCCATCAGAGATAGCTCGCATTTCTCATCGCGCAAGACAAACAGGCACAGCAACAGGCACACCGCCTCTCTTTTATTACACCAAAAATCGAAAATCTAGGCAAGTGAGGAGTGTTTCTCAGAAACAGCCAGAATTTCCTTTTGGAAGTGACAGTGAATGAAATGTCAGTAGAAAGTATGAAAGGGAGAGCCCATGCAATGGGTGTTCACATGGCAGAGGCAGCACTGAAACTGGTAACCTGTGGGTGGGAGGGTGCTCAGGAGGAGCTTTACTACCAAACATTCCTCGCTTGCATAGAGCCCAACAAGGCCACCACGAGAAGAAAGAAGGAGCAGGAGGTACTGAGATCTTTCAGGATCTTGCACTCTTTGAGATGCTTCAGATCCAACCCTCACCCCTTCAAGCCCCAAAGAATAGCACACCTCAGGAGGCCTGGCAGAATAGTGGGCATGTAAAGCTCTGTGACCCCCTTCACTCACTGCCTTGGCTGACTTCTTGCACAAGCAAGAGGTGCCAGCCACTGTGCCTGCACAGACTGCTCCTTGCTTTGCCATGGCTTTTGTTTCCCTGCCTCTTAGGCTCTCCTTTCTACCAAACAAGGGAGGCGGCCCATGTCAGTTGTTAGAACAGGCTGCAGCAGAGATTGGTTTGATGTTTCAGACAGTCCTCTGACAAAGGCTCTGCTATTGGGAAGGGGCAGGGCACATTAGCTGATAGAAATCACACAGGCTGCAAGTTGCATTTCGATCTGTCTTCACCGGATAAGTGTGACTGGCAGCTGGCAAAGGGAGGCAATAGCACCACCAGTCTATCCCAGCACTGCAACGCACAGGCGTAAACCCTGAAGTCTGCGGAACCTGACTGGATATGAACATACTGGCATGGCAGATCAAACAAGCCTGAGCCAGAGACCTGCTTTTGTAACTAGCTGGTCATCTTTTCCAGGCTGCACAACTTTGTTTTAAGTATACTAGGTGCTTTTTATTCCCCTGTCTGGTATCAGCTGAGGTACCATGGCACCACCTCAGAAACAATCGGGGCAGATCCTCTGAAGCCAGCACAAGGCAGAATGAACTGCTCCTCTGGTTTGAGGAGCTGGAGTACCCCTTGAGGATGGGTATGTGATCAGTAGTACCCATTCCTGTGTTTTTTTTTTCCGGGAGGAACCATGCTTTTCCTGTGAGAACATTTCAGACAATTGTGCCAATAAGAATTAAGAATTACTGACAAGGAGAGCTCCTTGAGTGTGGGGCCCTTGCCTCTGCCTCCTGCATTTCTCTCATACCTCAAGAGCAGAGGTGCAGCTCATAAAACAGAATGGTGAAAACTTTAAGCGTGAAAGATATTTACCAGCAGCATGCAATTCACCAGTGCAACTCCTGGCTGCAAACTACCCCCAAGACTAAAAGTTCAGAGGGATGCACGAAGGTTCCTTCTCAGCAGAGGCCTGACACTGCTTTCCCTGAGCCTTTCCCACTGATTCCAGTAGAAAAGTAGAAGGAAAAGAGGTTTCTCCAGTGGTTTTTGCAACTCTGACACAGCCTTTGAGCTGAACAATGAGCTGGGGGAGATTTTGGTATTTCAGAGAAAGCTGCAGACCCTGACCCATATACAGCTGCCCAAGTCTCCAAACTGTACCACAGAAGGCCCTCAGAGAAAGCTTCTCTCCTTAGCATCCAGGAACTAAACACCACAGTAAACACCTGCTGAGCTCGGTGCCTTTAGAATTCCTTACCTGTGCGAGGAGTCCTGGCTGGATTTGAAGAGGCTGGGCCCCGGGAGCCTGAGTGACAATGGGAACAGCGTTCTCCATCCGAACCGAGTACCCAGCGTGCTTCGAAGGGGATGCTTGTAACCCTGTTCCACCAGCACAGAAGGTACAGCATAAGTCACCAGCAGCATTGCCAGGAACAGGGGCTGGCTTTCAGAGGAGCCTAAAGGCACCTGCTGATGTCCACTTAAATTGCAATGTCCAGTCCCTCTGAATAATCAGCTATCAGAGTGCCACATGTTCTACCCTGGCCCAAAGATGCCCATCAAATGTTCCCAAACATGACAGGTGTCTAAGGGTGCAGAAAAGGCATTTCCAAAGGCACTAAGGGATTAATTGAGTTCATATTTTTAGGGTCCCTCAAATGCACGGAAAATATTGCAATACAATGTATACAGGGAGAAAAGGAAAAGAGAGGAATGAATGGCTTCTCTTCCCCATACTCTCTGGTTTAACAATAAAAAATGCTCTTTGTCAGCCAAAACCCATTGCTATGCAAGAATGCTCTCTTTACACCAAAGTGGGATGGGAATCTAGAACTCCATACTTCCTCAGCCTTCATGGGGACAGGTGATTTTCTCTTGCACAGTTTCTTGGGACTCATATTAAAAAGGCCCTCACACACCCCAAACTCCAACCACTACTGACTGATCCCACATCAGACTATCTGAGCTGGAGGAAGCTTCCCTCTCCAGCACCTCAGTGCATGGCACAGCCTGTGCTGCCTCCTCCACTTTGGAGCCTTCTTAAGGCAGCAAGCTGAAGATGGGTCGCTTACATAGTCCACTTCTGAAGTCAAACCCTTGAGATGCATTTTAACTACGTAGAAGAGGTCTAGCTAAACTTCTCTAGTTCAAAAGAGCTTTGATAATCTTGCAGAACATTTAAGAAGTGCCTAATGCACAGACAGGCTTGTAGAAATGAAGAGCAGAAGTCGCACGAGCTGAACCGAGGTCTATTTAGACCACTTCCTACAGATACTTAGCTAGGTTTCCCAAATTGCTACAGAATGTAAAGTTAAGAGAAGGACAAGTGGTTAATGTTGAGCATCTCCCAGGTTGTCTGACAATAGTACCTAGTACTAGTATACACAGACAGAGCTGTTTGCAGCAGGGCTGGAGCTGAGGGAATTGTCCTCATAAATGGTCATGAGCATCTGTTATGGGGGAGAACCCTCATCTCCACCAACACCACATTCCCTGCTGCATTACTCTGCTGAGTTCCCCTTTTAGCAATCGAGTCACTGAGAAGTGACAGTATGACCCATTACATATGTACTGATTTACTGGTATTGTGTGGGAAAGCTTTCAAGTTTACCAAAGTATGGTAGAAGAGCCTCAAACTTTGTTCAGGGCAAAAGATTACAACTCTCACATATTCTCCCCCAGCTCCTTCTCAGTATCTGACCCATTGTTTTAGCACAGTTTCCTCCAACTCAGGTTGTCAGAGGTGCCTGCAAGATGCTCTGCCCTTGTAAACACTTCCATCTGCAACAACCTCACCACTCAGATTTACTAGGCCAGCCTTTCTTTCTGCCATATGACCCACACTGAGGAAGCTCATTTCCAGCAAGAGCTGGATGAAGCAAGGCCAAGACCTGGTGAGGCTATCACTCACCTTGGAAGCCTGGTGGGCAGACGATGAGGGCTTGCTGTAGGGGGTCCGGCCGGGCACAGATCTGCGCTGTTCCCGTCTGCAGGGGCATGCTCCGCTGGGCCACCGCAGCCATGGACGCCGCTGAGGGCTGGTAGAGTGCAGATTGGTAATTTAGTATGGAGACCTCGGGGTTGGCTAAGGAAATAGTGGCACTGGAGGAGGTGGGAGCCAGGTTGGTGGTCTAAAGGAATGACGGGAATTAAAACAAAAAAAACAAACAAAAAATGAGGGAGATGGGTATGTTGGAAGAAGCAAAATCCAAAAAATAATAAAGTAAAATAGTGTAAGATAAAATAAAAACCAAAACAGCAAACAAGGGGTAGAACAGGACACTGAGGAGCAAAGAGACAAGGGCATCGCTGGGGAAAGGATCTCTACCTGCCTGAGTAACCATAGCTGTACCATGCCATGGGACCTCTGGCCACACGGCACTGCTTGTACTGCTCAGAGACACAATACATTCCCTGCAGCAGAACTGCAGCCCCATTTCTCACCCAACTGGCTCTGATTTGCATCATGACAAAGATGGGCTCAGAAAATGTTGCTATCCACAAATCCCACTGTTCACTCATCACGTACATAGCTCTAGAAGCTGCTCACATTTCTTAGGTAAAACAGACAGCACCTCCATGCCCTGTGAAATCTCATCCTGAGAGCAGAAAGCCATTCTGGCCTTTCCTCTTAGATACCTTGTATCTAATATGGCACATGCCCCTTGAATTATGTTTGAAATTTGAAGTAATCAGAAGGCATAATAGGAGATAATGTTAATACTTGCAATGTCCAAACTTCACTTGACTGGTCTTTAAAATCTCTTGGAGTAGAAACTCCAGTAGGGGATGTTTCAAAGTAAAAAAAAAAAATCAGCCCAGAATTCTGCAAAAATCTAGAAATCTAAAAGCTTTTTTTTTTTTAAATTTGGACTGCGTCTAACAGTTGCAGGCAACTAAACAGCTCTGCCAGTGTTCTAAATATATGTTCTTAGCATGCATGCCTAGGGAGCCAGATGCTACCAGACCAGAGCCCATTTTTCCCCTCTGCCCAAATGTGCCAGCAACACTGCTGGAGATAGGTCAGACAACACTTTCTCATGGTGAGTGTATGAACCCAGGAGGAGGGTTTGATCAAGGTGCAGGAGAGAGCAGGCTAAGCATTTTGCACTGCCCTGGTTGCCACTGGACCCATGCTGCACTGTCACAGCCACAGCCATGAAGGATGTGACAACAAAACATTTCTTCCTCCTCCTCACCCCCTCTAGGTGCAGAGGCTGTGAAGTGCAATTTGCTCTCCTGTGCAACACTGAGCAGCAACCACAGCATCTCCCACACTCGTAATTGCGGAAGCCATAACTGGAAGGAGGCAATCCCCAGATATTTTGTAGAGACAGGAAACAAAAGAAAGCCAAGATGAGTGGTATGTTGAAGATAATTGTGAAAGGCTTAGAGCTTGTTCAAATTAAAACACCCTTCCTGGAAATATTTCTACCAATTCTTCTAGGAACAGTGGGGATACTGGTTCTGCTCACAACACACAGCCCTTATGAGAATTCAGAAATGACCATGGATCTCCCCAGCCAACAACTGATCTTAATGTCAAGTGAATTGCAAGGAAATGAAAGCAAGTCTGCACTTCCTACAAGTGACTCTAGTGTCTCTACCCTGCAGCTGGGGCCTAGGGGAGCAAGTAGCATGCATTTCTTTCATCAGCAGCTCAGAAACAGCCTAGAAAGGGAACTGTTGTTTGTAACTAATGCCCTCTCACACCAAGTCATGACCTATCTCTGTCTGTAACTGCTTGAATTGTTTCAAAAGACCTCCTGTGATCACATGTATCAAGACCTGAGTCATGAAGTCTGGTTTTCTGACTGACACAGGAGCACGCTGCACATCTACTCCTTTAGCTCCCTTGCTTTCCAAACACCATTTCCGCAATGCCACCTGTAATCTCTAGAGTGAATCTTGAGCAGCCTGTTCCCAAAAGACTTTCAAGACAGCAGCTATTTCTTGAACTTCATTCTCCTAGAGTGCTCTCCCTGGAGAGTTTCCTTTCACTGCTGTAATATACTACCACAGCAAACAACTTAGCCTACTAGTCACGTAAAATTTGTTAACACAGCACCCCCCAACACTGGGGCAAGTAAAACTAATACAAAGCATGATTATAAAGCCAGAGGCCACCAGACTAGAGGCAATGTGTTCACAGTGGGGACACATGCGCATGGTCCCCACATCAACTGTGGCCCCTGGAGTAAAACCAATGAGAGATAAGAATAAACATTCTTACTAAACTCTTCTTTCCTTTTGATCAGTTACAGTGCTGTGTCTGTTACAGAGGGTTTAAATTCATTTTACTTCAATGCCAATTTGAAAAAGAGCTGTAAGATCAGAAATACTTCTGCCTGACCCAGGGAGCGAAGTACTGCTTGCTGCATTAAGGGACTAATGACCTTTTCCCCATAGCAACTTCCCAAGTAAGCAGGATTTATCACCCCAACAACATAAACAATGAGGGCAACATTTCACCATCACACAAAATGTCACAAGATTACTGCTAGCCTGAAGAAAAGCGAATGAGGAAAAGAGCAGAGGAAGGAGAGTAAAAAGACACCATCTCTTTGCAGGCATGTTAAATGGGATGCTACTTTGCTTTTCATCTTCTAGGCCCTCCTGATATAAATGTTTCAAGCACTGTCTGCTTGTGATCGATGCCCTCACCTGGTTGTGGACTGTGTTCAGCTGGTTGTTAAAAGTCATGGTCAGGTTGGTCGATGTACTTGGGGCTACGTGGGTGATGAATGGCGTCTTGCTCTGGTTCACTGTGTCGTACATATTCACCCGCCGCTTGCAAATCTCCATATTCTGGAAGCAGGACTTGACACTGTGCAGGGAAAGGGTGGCAAGGAGGGCAGAGAAAATCAACCAAGCGACTAACACAGGTAACAGTTCATCACAGTGGCCCTGCAATAGGTCTCTATGGCAGGCTTAGCACTTTCCAGGCTCTTACAGTCCTTTGTTATTTTATGCAGGTCTCTCTTAACCAGTGAGAGTCAGATTAACCCTGTACTGAAGAAGACCAAGATAAAAGCAGCTTCCCTGGGACTCCTGAGTGCTCCCACAGGTCTCTGCACTGCCATACAAGTCACAAAAGAAAGGAAATAGGTTGCTCTTTAGGGGACAGGGCAAGAAATATAAAGTGGCTATATTAAAAGACTGAAAGAGACTGAAAGCAGGAAAGATACTGGTTTTTTTCTGATGATCGAGCCTGACAGGAAAAGACAACTCATGCTTTTTGCCTCAGTGTAAGCATAAACATAGTTTTACATGTCTTTTGCAAGAAAGAATTTTACTGTTCTTGATCACTGAGACCCCTAAAAAAATCATCCTTATTCCTTTAAAGAAGTAGCTCATTGAGAGCTGAGTCCAGCCAAGCAGTTAAAATATTGCCCGTCTGGCTAAATGCTTGTGCAGATGCTTATCTTGAAGCACGACATCTCCTCTTGTAGTCAATGGGACAACTCATATCAAAAAGTTATTCCAAATCAAATTCCTCAATGCCCTGAGGGAATCTGGTTCTGAGGTTATCTCACACTAAGAACTGGATCTCTGGGGGAATGATTACAGCTTCTTCCTCTACACTGACTTTCCCTTAAATGCTATTGATATAGCAATGGAAATTTTGAGAAATATCCTATTTTGTGTCCAGTAAAGGAGTTGAAATACTCTCCACATTGCTAAAGCACAGTAGGCACCTGGTACATGAAACTGTCTGTATTTCATTTTTATAATTAGAATACCAAAGCATACAGAGGTTAAGAGACAACAACACAGTTAACCTGTGCAACACTGTATGTTTAATACAATCTCATTTTTTGAGACTTAAAAACCAATACAGGTTTTCCACAATTCCTCCACAATAACTCACTTTACAAATGTGACCTCAGAGTCTGAAAAACAACCTCAGAAATCATAAAGGCATTTACTTTATTACCATTATCCCACCATGGAAAAAGAGAAATTCCAAGCAGTGAAAATCAGCCGTATGCTGATCGTTTTGTACTGACCTAAGCTGTTGGAGTTAGGGGGTATATCCTGATATCATTTTTAAGAAATGAAGTGTCCCTTCAAAAGGAACAACCTTATATGATCGCCAAGGCTGATCATGAAGAGGACCTAGATCATTTTATCCCTGTCTTGTCTCTTCCTTAAATGGTCACCTCTCTTTTCCTACAAGTAATATCTTGGTAACTGGATCTGGGTCAAAAACACCTGCAGACTAGCCAGGTTCAGGACACTGCGCACAGCTGCCCATTATGTGCATTCACCTCCGGAACTACACTTGTTGGTCACAGAACATCAAAATCAAACACTTATCAAATAAATACAGAAGGCTATTGGGTCGCTTCTTTTCAGTCAAGTATGAATATAATTCTCCCCGTACAAAGAAGAAAGCACTGGGAAGAGTGTATGTTCTGTACATGGTGAATAGTGTGTTACCAAATGGTTCCATCTAACAAGGTCTAAGCTCTACACATGCAACATTGTATTCTCTGGCTTTACTTTAGAAAAAGGTGGGGAAAAAAACATCAGGGACAAAGCAAAACAGACAGAAAGTCTGAGGAATACACAGCAATTTAAGAGCCAGGAAGTTAAATATGTGAAATGGAAAGCTAAGCTCACTTTCTGCCTGCTTGTAAGAAAGCAGAACAGCCCCTCTTGCGCTGCTTGAACTTGCAGCCTCCCTGAAATGCGCCAGAGCAGAGATTCCTTCCAGAAGTTACAGCTTCCATATATTCTCACTTTTCCTGCTGCCCAATTTATTTCCAAGAGAGATTATGGCTCCCTGCATCTTTCAAGGCTTTGAAGTTTCTATTCTCCAGACCATAGGTAATCACAGACAAAACTTCCATCCACTTGCCACACTGGTTATAGTTTATTGCTCTCTTTGCCAGTCACTGCTTCCAGTGTGGAGGGGCTCGCAGGGTTACGCACCCGGCTGGCACACATTTAGTATTCAGAGATGTGATGCTCAATTCTTTACTTGGGTAGAATTCTCACTGCTGTTGGTCCCAATGATATTTTCAATCTTTCTGGGGCTTTGCCTGAGCAGCCACAAGTGAGCACTTCAAAAATAAAGATATGGTTATGGTCTGCTGCGTTAGTGGAAAGATCTCTGACGGCAATGCATTAGGTCACAAATCTCTCCTATCTTACACAATCAGCTGTTGCACAGTCAGAAGGACTGTTGCAAATTAAAAGACTCTTTCCTATGATGCTCACTTAGTATTTTTACTGTCATTTTTTATTCATGCATGCTTTTTATATGACACTTTATTTTCTTCCTGTTTAGCACAATCATCCCCCATCTTGTTTTCATTTATCACTTACTATCTTTTTATAGGTAACAATGCTCAAAGATGGCTGTGCAGGCTAAGTCTAGGTCTACACAGATCGTGCACCCACTACCTTCTGGTAAGCAGCTGCTCCTATCTTGCGATAAATGTAACAAAAAAGCAGCTACAACTCCTTCAAAGAGGGAAAGCTACCTTAAACAAACTCAAAATACTGCAGCCACACATACAGGCAGGGGAGCTGACACAGTTACCTGTTGCTCTGCAGCACAAAAACATACCCTGCAGCTCTTCAAGCAGCCCCGTTTAATTTTGTACCTGAGCTCCTGATAGCCTTTAAACACTCATGCAAATGGCATCCAATGAAGTACAGCACTGTGCCAATAATTGTTCTCCTGTCAAGGGGAAGGGACAGCCTGTGAACGCACCTTGAACTGCCAAGTGCTATAGAGCAGGATGTTCAAAGCTAAGTGTCCTGAAGGCTTTGGAAAACTTCCACTATGTGCCTGCCTTCTCCATTTACACCTGAGAAGCCTGTCCCTATCTGAACTGGACATGGGGAGTGGGGTGGGTGCAGGTATCCTGCATTTCAGGCTGCCGTGCTCTGTGGTGCGGCCTTAGGAGAAGGGGCAGCCAGGCTTAAAGGCACGACTTCTTCACATCTCCATCAGGCAGTGGAGCCCATCCCCATTCCACACATGTCAGCTGAGGTCAGAGCATGGTATTTAAGGTGACACAGGTGGACAACAACCAAGCTGAAAACTGAACTCCTTGTCCTGTTGCTTATGCCTGTAAAAGAGCCTGCTGCAGAAAAGTTCTTCCCTTAAAAAGCAAACAGCCCCAAGCTGACTCCTGGCATGATGAGAAGGTTCTGGGAGGAAGGGTTGGCTCCCCACTGCAGATAAGGTTGATTACTCCAGTAACAATCAGGACTATATTACTTTGAAATAGACTGATACTTTCAGCACTAATTGCATAATTTCTTCTGCATTTTAATGCAAAAATATGTAATTACTGAATATTTACATAATTAATGTAGCACAAACTGCAGTGTTTTAAATGCCAAGCACCTACAACACATTTCTTGCAACCTTAAGATGGCAATCGTCTTTTTTTTTTTTAACCAGGAAAAGATTAAAACTTGGGGATTAAACATCTTAACAAAGCCCCTCAGATACACTTGATCTCCACCACAACCAGCTCTCCTCTTCACCCCTCAATTCAAAACCCAGGGGGAACAAAAGCCACGTACTGTGTGCTGTGAGGGAAGTCAAGCAAGTGCGTCATGGTGACAAAAGGGTGGCTCAGAGTTTCAATGGGTGTTATCCTCTTATCCGCGTCTATCGTCAACATCTTCTTCAACAGATCTATGAACTCCCGCCGGTCTGCCTTTTCCACCAACATATCACTTCCTTCCAAATCCGTTGTCATGTTTACCTAAAGGAGAAGGGACAGGAGTGAGCGCCAAAGGGAAAGAGCAGATGGTCAGGTCTCCAGCAAACTTTACTCCTCATTGGAGCACATGCCCCGCGAGCCTCCCTGTCTAAAGGAGTAGCTGCTGAAGAGCCACGGCAGACTCCATGGTGGCTACTCATCTGGCTTGTGCACACCACATCTCCAGACAGACTGTTAAGTGTTCAGCTCGCCTGGGTCAATGGCTAATGAAACACTTAGTCACCCTCCACTGAAGATGAACAGCTTCCATGTGGCAGCAAGCAAGCTCTGATAATCAGAGTATTTATCATATACTGTGCCATCAGATACTTATCTATGTGTCCTATGAGCAAAAAATATATAAAATACATAAAAACTGTCAGTAGCTTTATGAGAAACATCCCATTCATGTACCAGGTGCCAGGAAAAAGAAATTGTCGTCTTATTTCACACATTATCCAGCCTCCTCTGATTCCAGTCTTCCATTCCTGCATGTTTACACGTTTACTTTTTACAATGTCTAGACCTTGCTAGCACAAACTCCAGTTTGGTGCTAGTGTTGGGCCAACTTTGCACACTGGTTTTTATTGTCAGCACAAACTCCCACCACAGGAGTGGTTATTCTGAGATTAGCTCTCAAACCAAATGGAACTGACACAGTGAATTAATACTTCCCATTCTTCCCCCAGCCAGCCACATTTTACAGCAAGAACACTCTTCTGTGGCCATGGTGAATATTTCCACTGTTACCCTTCAACAAATGGAAATACTAAAGCACAGAGAACTAAGTGACTTGCCAGTGGTCATATAGAAGAGCACTGGAGAGACAAGAGAAAATGCAGGATTTCAACACCCAGAGACGTGCCTTAGCCACTTTCCAAGGCTGTTTTGCTACGGCACACATGCCCCTGTGTGCAGCCACCCCTACAAAGCAGCACGTAACAGCTAATTTGGTAGGCATAACCCTGGTATTTTTCAGAAGCTGGCCCAAGAATAGGATACACAGAGAACTTATATAATTCCCTTTGGTTAGTATTGCTGGAAAGGAGGCAAACAGTCTTGCTGGTTACTCACCAATGCTCTTACCTGTGCCATATCATCCAAACAGTTGAAAATATACTTCCTTGCTTCCTTCGACTTAATCCCTGTCTCTGCCTCATGATCATCTGGTGTCTGCTCAAAACAGGACACAGGCATTGAGCAACACTGCCCTGCAACCAGCTGCAGATGATGTGCCACTTCCCATGTGTGCCTCATCCTGTCCTCATCAGGGACCATCGTGACTCGCTTCCCTGACCAGACACCACTTACATGATCTCCGCCAGAATTATGTGACATCTTTTACATCACGAGGTGATTTATTCTTCTCTTTCACTTCCAAGGATCCTCCCTACTATGGTGGGTCTCTTACGTTCACCCTAGTGCAAAGTTCAGCACCCCATCCCAGCCAGAAGCCCACTGGCCCTTCTCCCTGGAGACAGCATGCACTCAAACATGCTGGCACAGGACACTTAGGGCTCACCTGCTTTACTAAAGGTTTTGATTGTGGCATTAAAATGCTTGCCTTCTTTTTCCCCCCGATGAGTTAGATAGAGCAAAGTCTGCCCACTACACATCAATTCATTGACTACTTGGAGGGAGATTTCCAGGTCAATTCTGGACATAAATTTCCTACACTGCAATGCCTGGCAGGTGTATTATGGGCTCCTGATTTTGGGGATGGCAGTTTTACCTTGGGCAGTACCCACCCCCGCAAAAAGCAGAAACTTAGGCTCTGAGGTGACCTGAATGTCTACTCACTTCAAACCAACAACTACAAGGTAAAAGAAACAAGGGAATGTCTTCCTACCTTCAGCCTCCACAAGGGATACGGTGAGTCTGTATCCCTGTTGAAAAACCTCGTAGTCTTTGTCCCTGCACTTAACAAATACTCTGCTGGTAAGCCCTGCGTCTGTGAAATGTAGCGAATCTGTAAGAGAAGAATGAGAGGTCACTGTTCATCCTGTGAAGATCTCTGGAGGTTTTTCTTGAAGGAGGGCAGGAGGCATTTGAACCAATGGAACAAAGAGCAAAAGAAGATGTAGCACATAGATTTCACCCAAAAAACCTCAGTGGAAGGAATGAGAGGAAGGGAATTTCTGTATGGAATTCCCTCCATTTATCACATACATCACTGGAAACTTGCCCTTACAGTGCACTCCCACAAGGCCTAAGGACAAAAAGAGGAAAGTCCCTAAGTTTTTACAGGTCAAAGAGAAGGACGCACACAGTGATTTCAATGGGATATCTCACCACTTTGCATCTTTTTATGTCACCCTCTCCTCTCCAGGAAGTAATTTCAACAATTTGATATTTGCTCTCTAACTTTTGCCGGTTTTCTTCCATCTGAGCACACAGCCTGTCATAGGAGCAGTTCGAAGTTCCAAACAGAGGATTATGGAGTGACTACCTTTGAACTGAGGTGAAATATACACTCAAACCGATGCCCTCATGGTATGGAAAGTACTTGTCTCTACTGACTACATGACGTTATTTGTGTTGCATCCACAAGCATGACCTCATTGGCACCCACACAGCTAAACGATACTCTATTTGTGTTTCCAGGATCTCAAACTTTTATTTATTTATAAAGGAGAAAGGGTCTGTGATTGCACCATTAAAGACCGATGTCACACATGTCTGGGTGCCACACAAAACCTTAACTTCGGCATCTCCTGACTCCTGAATGGTTTCATTCTGCAAAATTGGTGCAAACTCTGCAAAATGACTAAAACCAGTCATCTACTCTAGAAAGTTGTAGGTAAGAATGGAAAGTGTTTTTGAGAAGAAACAGAGAAGGATAAGAACATTAAATAAATAAAGGCATAAAAAGCAGCTGTGGTTTCAATCACCTCCAGGCACTCTGGCCCCATTTCACTGTGCATGGCTTGCTCAGCTCTGCAGTTCCTTAGGTCCATCAGAGCTCATGCATCTGAGAGGCACCAGGATCCTGCCTGTAGCCCAGTGCCAGTGCTGCAGCCAGGGGCCAGGATCAGCTCTTATCCCTTTCCCAGCTCCCCAGGAGCCCTTGTCATACTTTACCAGAGGAAGCTTTGTGCTGGGCAGTTAAACTGGCCAGTAAGGTATGGTGATGTCTTTTTCAGCTGTGTGTTTTATGGCTCTTGGGGTGCAACAGGGAAGAGAAAGAAATCTACTCTTCCTGCTTGGTATGTGATTTTCAAACGCTTGTAAGTTTCTCAGCTACATCTGATTTCCTTTAGAGCCACTAATAGCCCTGCTTTTTGCTGCAAGTTAACTCCCTGCTAAATTTTACCTTTAGAGCTCTGATTAAAAAAATACTAGTTTCAAAAGAAAAGTCAAGAAAACATTTCAATATGTGAAAAACTTGTTTATTATCCTGCCTTTTAAAAAAGATTTATTTCCTGAAAGAAAAAAGACCCTTTTCAGGCTGCATTTGCTGACAGCTAAGATCAGCCTGTAGAATACTATGGGAATGCAAAGTATCCTACAGCCCTGGCTCTAGCTGCCACTGCATTATGGGTTTTAGGACTATAAAAAGGGCATAAAAGCCTATAGGGAGAAAAGGGATGACAGCTTATGTTAACTGGAAACCTACATCAATGCCAACGTTCTCCTTCTTGTCATTGCTTTTAATATGCACTCACATAAAAGGGGTTATGAAATGCAACCGAGTTCATGCAGTTTCTTCTAACAAATAAGCCTTTATACAGCACTTGCTGTTACAGCAGAGAACGGGTGCCTGCTCTGCTCAGTGAGGAGAGACATGTACAGAGCTCTCCAGACAATGGCAGCATTGACTCTTGATTGAGATTTCACTCAGGCGGTCAGGTCTTAAAAGCCAGCGTAAAAACCAAGCTGCACACCGGTTACCTGGAAAAATACCCTGAGTGCACAATTACAAGGTTGACTTGGGAGTGCAAGAAACACAGATCCGTCACTAGCAAAAGTGAAAAAGTGGGCATCTGTTCAGTCTGACAAGAGAAGGAAAGAACATGTGTGCACTTACCAGCACCCAGGCAATATCCACACCCACCTGATCGTACTCCGAAGCTCCTGGGTACAAGGGCCAGCCCAAGAACAGCTCTGCAATGACACATCCCAATGACCACATATCAATTGCTTCACAAAAGGGTAAACCGAGGATGATTTCGGGGGCTCTGCAAAGGAAGAGGTCAGAAAACATCAGCAAGGCGAGCAGAGCCGCTCGGGTGGCATAGGCCAGCTGGTGCCCATCGTGACACTCACAGAGCTGCTGCCAACAAGTGTCACTGCTGTGAAGAGCTGAGGGACACAGCAGCCACCAGGACAGTGCCCGCTAACCAAACATCAGTTGGTGAATATTCATCCTTGCAGAAGAGTACTGTGGCTGTATACAGCCAAGAGACAGCCCTATGTTTTGCAGCATTTTGTAAAGGAGAGAACTACCACTACTTTCATCCAGCAAGTGGGAATATGAAGGCACCCCATCAAGGCCCCACACTCGAGGCTCTCAGGCCCAGCTTGCTGTCCTGTGGAGAACCATGCAGATCCCCTGTGGTGAAGAATCCTCTGTTCACAGAGCTTGGTGGGTTCACAAACAGCCAGACGTTAAATAATCATTACAGGACTGGTATAAAAGGATTACTGACTTTTTAAACAAATGGCTGTAACAATAAAACAGAGAAATAATGTGTAATTAGATCTATTAGACCTAAGCCTTTTCCTCAGGAGGAAGTAGCCAAGAAGCCTTCCTTTCCCAGTCTGTCCAAGGCGCCTGAGTAGATTTCCTCTTCCCTTTCAGCCCAAACAGCCAAAATGCAGCAGCTCTCCAGCTATGTATTTATTGCCAGCTCCAGGAGATGCCACCAAAGCACCTATGTTCCCTCGCCTTGCAGGGGGAATCTGTCCCACTGCCTTGGGGTGGTTGGAATCCTTCTCTACTGATGCTGGAAAGCTCTGTAGGATGAGGTTAGATGAACTTCCTCAACTTCAGTGGCTAAGGTGAGCCAAGATGACCTATGTGCCCCAAATGATCTACATTTCAAAAACTTCTGGGTGAAAGAACCAAAAACATGCAAAAGAACCAAAAGTATTTTCCAAGTACTGAAAACTTTATACACACAAACACCTTCCTTACTTATCCCACCTCTGCCTAGATGTCCACATGCAGTTATGTGACACAGTTCCTATTTATACAAGTATCTCCTAAAGCTTCTCTCTTATTCTTCTTGCAACACTTCTAAAGCCCTAGCTTCTGGTTTTAAGTGATGTACAGCAGAAAGAATAACTTATTGTGCCCTTACTCTTCTAACTATAAAGGAAAAAAAAACAGAAGACAGATAAAAGAATCATACATTACTTTAAAACTTTCATAATTTTAAATACAGCCTTGGGATTCTCAGGCCCTCATGCATATTTTGGGAATGCCTGGGGTTGGCTATTGAGCAAATCAAGTGCCACCATCCAAAGCTCGAAATAGGACCCATGGTTCCCAGCCTCCCATCTGTCATCAGGATAAGAGCTGACACAAGTGAGACCATTCTAAGGATTACCAATTGCAGTGGAAAATATTATGTTCTAATCATGCCATTACATAGTCATGTCAAGACAAATCTTTAGCCAAGAAACCAAGCAAAATGGTAATTTCTTTCCAAAGAAGCAAAGGCCCTGTAGCAAGAATTCATGCCCCATCTTCAGTCCACAAACTTCCCCAGTTTTGGATGGACTTGTAATGATAAAAGCCCTGAACTATTTATTCTCAAACCAGCAACACAGAATGTAAAACTTACAGGAAATTCTGGGATTTTAAAGTTAGAATTCTTTATGTCATTCCCACAAAAAACAAGTCAGACACTTAAAAAGTGGCTACCTTTAGCCCTTCTAGCTTCATCTGTGCTTGTCACTGTCATACCCTACTGCTCTTTAGCCCACTGTGACAGACTTTTTATTCTAACAGTAATCTCTCCTCATGAACAAGGGGTTAATTTTCCTCTTTTCCTCCCTATTCCATCATCCCTGTCATCCCCTACACACTACTCGACACCTAGACAAAATGCAGAGAGAAAAAGACAGCTATGGTGACCGGAATCTCATTACTATGTAAATCCTGCATTCAAAGCCATCTGCCTCTCCCTGTCTGCCTTCCGCATTGTGAACGAAATGTCCCTGGTCACTAATGAGAGCTCAGCCACTCATCACCTGAACGTCAAATCCCTCCCACTAACTCAAGTGGAGGGGTGGACTACAGGGATATTCCCAACATGATTTTGTGTGGAAAACTCCCTGTTCATAAAAATCCCTTGCACTGCTGTCATATGCAGCACACACCTCCTTGCCTCTCTCCCCACACTTATGCTGCCAACACCTTCAGACCCCTGCAAGAAGGGATAACATAGAATTTGAAGTTCCAGAATCTCTAATTTTTTTTCTCCTGAGTCTTTGGCTGCCCAGTGGGTTTTCCTTAAAGCTCCACTTTCTGAAGTGCAGTAATTAGGAGAGAATATCTTTTTAATCTGCAGAAGTCGTTTTCCATCACCGCTATTTGGAAGAAAAGCACAAACTAATGTCCATATTATTTAAACACATAAAATGCAACTAAACAGGACACCATTCATTCTATGAGTTCTAATTATGGTAAGAAGGGGCTAGATCTAGATGATATGGTGCCCATGATACAGTCATCACCTGCTGTGGTTTTCTCCCAGCCTTCACATCATAATTGTGATTTTTCCAAGGAGAGGGAGCGGCCCTAAGACAAAAAGATCTTGTTAACTTAATTAAGCAGTCATTAAGACACCTCAAGAACAACAAGTAGTGGACACCACAGAGGCTTCCAGATTTTCAGCCAGCAGATGCCTCCTGTGTGCTGTGTGAAAGAGGGAGCTGCAGTCACCAGGAGCAGTGCTTTGCCTGCTTGAGATGGCCAATGCCAAGCACTTTGGGGCAGGATGCTATGAGCTCTGTAATGAAATAACCTGTCTACAGATGAAATACCTGTGAACCTCTACTGGGTGGACACTGTTCTTTATGCTCAGTTATGGATGCAAATGTCCTCCTGCACACAGCATCTAACATGTGCAACTCCTCTCTCTCTTAACATAAGCATGTTCGTTTTTTCAGACAAGGTGAGATCTTGACTTCCATCACATGTTGTGGCACAGAGTTCCACACTCAATCTTCTGCTTTCAATAGCATCTTAACTCAGCTGTTTAAAGCTTGATTTTCCTTCATCAGGTTTGAACTTGTCACCTCTCACTTCACGTTCACATAGATTGGTCTAGAGGTGAAGATGGAAGTGATTGAATCACCCGTCCTTTAACATAAGCTATTTTTATATCTCTGCCCTGTTCTCCCATGTCTGCAGCAGCTTCTGGCTTCTCAGTGTACCATCTCATGGATGTTTCAACCCACTTCCACTGTCTGACCTTACAACACTTCTTCCTGACACAACTGCTTAGAGACAGGCTGAACAGACCTAGCAAGAGTTAAACACAAGGATATGCCCCAGACTTATTTTACACTATTTGCAGAATGCTTTCGCATTCCAGTCTTCCCTAAGCTTAATATTTTGTTTGCTTTTGGAGTGACATGAGGCATTTCAGCAGATGTTTTATCTGGGAGATCCTTTGAGACACACAGTCCTTTCTCCAGAGAAGCTGCAGTTAATTTAGGTCATAGTATTATGCAGAAATAGTTCATTTTTTGTGTTCGAGTGTTTACTGCCTTTCAGTACTGCACTGATCTGGCATAGCATTTTCTGTAATCTAGATCAAGTCCTTTAAATGCTCCTCACTCTTTTCTGCAGCCTAACCTAAGCAAGTCTGTGATGTCTGCCTGCTTCAACATTTCACTACTGGTCCAGCACTTTTTACAGATAATTAATACATTAAATAACTCTGGTCCTAAAATGTGCATGCAGTCCACTCCACAACTGACTCTTGTCTTCCTAAAAGTACTCAGATTTATCTCAGCAGTAAGAAGTGCTAGCTCCAGCACCGCACTGTAAGAAAGGACAGTGCCTCTACAGGGCCTTCTAGTAGGCTCTATTTCACACGGCAAACACAGGTACACCTGGTTTCTGGTAAGGACTGTGGGTGTAGCCAGAGCCATTTCCAGGGCTGCCAGACCACCTGTGCAACCACCACTAGAGGGGAGCTCCAACACCGCACTGCTCACATTGCCCTTGCCCATCCCTCAAGATTTCCCTTTGGGAAAGAGAACAGTTTCCATGTCTTAACCAATTCTTGTGTGGGACTTCTCAATCCTGCAGCTGCTAACACTATGTATCAAGGCAAAATGCCCCATTAAAGCGTGCACATCCAAGTATTGCAACCATAAATTGGAAGGATGATTCACATGGCAGCAGATTGTCCCAGAACAGCACTGAGATCTTTCAGCAGACCTCTCCATGGCTGCACAGAGAATTATTTTCTGTCCCAACAATACAGGTTTTTAACACAGACTCACCAAACCTTTTGATAGTGGTGAGGAGCTTGTCTGACAGCACACAACGGAGCCAGCTGCCAGACACCTCAATACATGCAAGAACTCCCCATTTCCCCCTCTTCACCCATTTCGTGGCTGTGCACCTGGAACCCTCTTGGCACAGTAATTCCTGTCTCCGGTACAAGCCACACAGAAGGAAAACACAAAACTTTGCTCTCCTGTCCTTCCTCTCCCAGAAGCTGCCCTCCATGTCTTCCAACAAAAGGCACTCCCCTTCTGCATGCACAGGCACAGCCTGTTCCACAGCTCGCACAAATCTCACCAGCATAGACCAAAGGTTTAGAAACCACTTGCCCCCAGCCTGGGAAAGACTGAAGAGCCCTGCCAAGAGCCGCAATCTCCAAGACAAAAGCAGCCATCCCATGCCCACTTCCCACATCTCGTACCCCTTTCCAACTAAATTACTTGCCTGGACAGCAAAGGGTGACCCGCTCCTTGGCTCAGCAGTGAGTCCAGTCAGTCCCTCATCCTTTGGAGCCCAGCTTGAATGTGCCTGTGTGCACCAGAGAGCTGCCAGTGACGGTGCCCCAGGGTGCCAAGGTCCCCATGCTGGCAGCACCTGCAGGTCCCCAGAAGCAGAAGTGCCATCTCAGCATTTGCTTGCACCTCACACATGACCCCGTCCTGTTTTCAGGTCTGCTGCCGGCAGAGTATTTACTTTAGCAACCCTGCTTTGTGGCAGGGTAATTTCATTGTCTGGTGTTTCTGTCAGGAAAATTAATTACCAGTCTAGCTTGCTGGCTTTCTCACCCACACATCACAGGACATTAAAAACAAATGCCAAAAAATTCATTTCCACAGACTGGGATTCAGAGAGCTGGGCTCTTTCTGAATTTTAAAACTTCCCTGCAAACTGCGTTCCTCAGGGATAATTTACGACCTTTGGTAGGGTCCAACGGCCAAGTGTGATAGTCTCAGCAGAGTCCTTCATGGACAAGTATACATATCAGGCAAAAATATAACTCAAAACTTGATACTTGCTGGCACTTTGAGTAGAGAGTGTTCCTGCTTCAGAAGAAGGTTGGGGGCAGCTGCAGGCAGCACAGACAGACCTACAGTGAAGATGTCTCTGAGCTGGGGCACACAGCTCCTTTCTTACTCCACCTGCTCATCTCACCTGCTAGAGCCTGAATTCTGGGAAGCAGCAGCTTTCATATCTCCACTTGGAAAGCCCTGGGCAGAGGCAGAGAGGCAGAAGCTGGGCTCCTCTGCCCAAGCAGGGATGCACTGACCAGCTGCATGCCGAGGGCTTCACCCCACCCAGGGGTGCTCATGCTCTCCCATGCACGAAGATACCTCTTGTGAGGACAAGGAACTGCATCCTTTGTGTGTCTTACAAAGGGGTTTTATTCAAGTGGTGGAGCTCTATCCTCCTCTCAGATGAACCCTTTCTTTGGCATCTTTATGGACTCTTTCTCATACCTGCTCACTTGACTCTTTTGTACTTTGTGGAGGTGTCCACTATTGCCATGTACTGTAGAAAGCAGGGTACCCTTAACTCTTAGGTAATGAAGGTGGAATGCACAGAGAATATTTTTTTTTTGTTCCTCTGTACCTCTCAGACTCCAAATAATTTCTTAAGTGAAGTGATGTAAAAAAGGAGACAGGTTCATATTCTGGAAGTAAAAGATTATAGTTGCTATTTCCCTAACCTCTCCACCTCTCCACTCATACAGACTCCTGGAAGGGATGCAGACATCAAATATGGATGACCCCCAGACTAAGGCCATCCTCTGCTCCAGGGCTGGGTATCTGCAGACTTTGTGTCTGTGATTAAGACAGCCACTAGGGCCAGAGCATAACACACCTACAAGCACCAATAGCTCCTGCTTGCTCACTCCCCATCCCATGCCACAGACAGGAGAGCAGCTCCAGGCCCCACTGGTGTCACTCAGCAGGAAAATGCTGGGCTCACCCTCACTGCTGGCCTCACAGCAGGACTTCTGCATTTCCCCTGCATCCCTGAGCAAGAGACAACCCTGGGAGTCAAGACTCATCCCAAACCATACAGGCACACCATGCCTTTCAGATTCCAGCATCAAGATCCAACCATGGAGACGTCAGTCAGCACAGGATTATTCCTGAGGAGGAAAAGGACCACTGAGGAATGCCACCCATCAGTCACAGTATACTGTTTGCCCACAAAGATGTATTGGTTTGAGTGGTAAGAAAGGACAATGCCTCTACAGGGCCTTCTAGTAGGCTCTGTATTTCACAGGGAAATACATGGGTGTGGCCAGAGCCATTTCCAGGGCTGCCAGACCACCTGTGCAACCACCACTAGAGGGGAGCTCCAACACCGCACTGCTCACATTGCCCTTGCCCATCCCTCAAGATTAGTCTGCAACACTTCAAAAAATATCTGAATCGGCTCAAAGGACTGGAAGCTGGAACCACTCAGCCCTCAGTGATGGTTTATGTTACAGGACATAAATATAAACTGGAGGCTGGTAACCAGTGAGGTACCGCAGAGATTTATCCTGGACTGGTCTCGTTTAACATCTCTATCTCTAACCTGAGCAGGAGGCAGAGTGCATTTTCATCCAGTTTATGGGTGATGCCAGACTGGAGAGACCTGGCCATGCACCTGAGGGCAGGGCTGCCACCAAGAGCGACCTGGACCGGCGGGAGGCATGGGCCGATAGGGAACTTCTGAAATGCGGCCAGGAGAAATGACAGGTCTGGCCTCTGGGACAGACGAGCCCTGGTGACAAGTGGGGAACTGCTCAGCTGGAATGGCCATGAGCACCTTGACTTGAGGGGCAGTGGGCTTGGAAGGAAGACCCTGGTAGCAGCTGGACCAACATCCTTGTGGAACAGGGACAGCAGATCAAGCCCTCTGGGAATGCGGAAAAAAACCTCCACTGTGCAGATAAATGAACCACCAGTACAGGCTGCCCTGAGGGACTCCACAGTTGCTATCCTTGGAGGCTTTTAGGACCCAGCAAGATGAAGTCCTGATCTTGATCTCATGGAAGACCCTACCTTGACCATCAGGTTGGACTAAATGACCTCCCAAGGCAAGGCCCCTCTCATCTGAACTTCTCTAACTCTGTAAGGTCCAGAAACCATACAAATCTCAGTAGGAAGGTAACCAAGATCCTGCTACACACAGGTGAAATCCTACACAGCTGGGAGTGTTTCAGGTGGTACAGGTGCAGGTCCCAGGGAGTTTTAATCAAGTGTACATACACACACAGAGCTCTGTCTTTTAAAAACAGAGAGAAATTTACACAACAATTACTTCTGAACTTCACTGGAATAATTATCAACCAAGCCTCATGAGCCTCTTGTTACTAACTAAGGGTATTTAATAGCAAATAAATCATAGAAGCAGACTAGACTACCCACCCCTTGACACAGCTCATGTTGCACCAGGGTGCTGACTGGGAAGGTGAAAATACTCCAGAGGATGGTGTCAGAGGCAGACAGGGCTAGCCTGGACCTCAGGGAAGTCACCCCATCCCTCCCTGGCCTGATCCTGGGCTATCCAAGCAATGCCTGCGTCACTCCTGGCAAGCATTCAGCTAGTCTGTCTTAGAGACCTCCTATGGTGGAGCATCCATAAACTGCTGGGCCCCAAAAGACCTCACCCCTTGTAATTTTAAGGAATAATACAGCTGTGCATAGCTGACTTTATGTCATGCTTAATTATAACTTGTTGTCAATTTGACATCTATGTAATACATATGGAAAAACATAATTTAATACATCTCGCTTGACTTTGTCTATACCTGGCTTTTTGCCAGGCTGCACCTCCTCCCTGTCCTCACTCTGCCTCAGCCTCAACACATACTCAGTACCTATAACCTTGTCTCTTTTTCTGTCTTGCTCACTGTCTGTCTCCTTTTCCCACTTCATCTTTTCCATTCTCTTCCCACACTCACTGTGGACATTCCACACAGGAACCCCCCTAACCCTGTGAAGGGGGTGCACACCCTGCACTTGGAAACAGAGCCCTGTGCTGCTATGGGTTTGCATCCATCTTTAAAAATGAAGAGTCACATAGACACGTATCAGACATTCCAACAGGATCCCAATGCTCGCCACCACCATCCACGTGAGGCTCTTGGAAAAAGCAATCTCCATAGGTTAATCCTGGAAGACTTCTAACTAAACCACACTTACATATCAAGCACTTGCCATCCCTATGCACCTTTCTTGGGATTAAGAAAGCTGGATTCAGCCATGAACAAAGCCTGGGTTTAAATGGGGAGGGAGGGGTCCCTGCTGCGAGGCTCTGCACCTCTCTGCTCTCCTATATACATACACATTTCATTTAGGTTAGGGCCTTAAAGAAAACCTCCTGCTCTCTTCAGCAAGAGCATGTTAGCAAATAAATGACTGAAGCCCAGAGCTGGAGAAGACAGTGCTGCTGTTTTTGGAAATAAGACAAAAGATTTAGAAACACTTGTGCTTTTTTTCCCCCTCTCCCATGTCAGGCTGTTTACAGAAACCAAGGGATGAAATTTTGCAGACAAAACCACTGAGAGCAGCCTGTCAGACTTGAAGGGAAGGAGAAAGGGAGGGAGAGGGAGAGGGAGAGGGAGAGGGAGAGGGAGAAGAGTGTAGGCTTCTTTCAGGATTATGGATCATTGCTAAATTGCTCTATCAATTATTAAACCCATCACTCACAGCACAGTAACCAAAATATAGCAGATAAAGCCTTTCTCATCCACAGTCTACCAGCTGCTCTCCTCCTCCTAAAGCCAGAGGGGAATGAAAATTCCCATAGTTTATATTTTATAAAGACCATTTTCCCTGTGCCTTGAAAATAAAAGATTTTCCAGACAAGGTACAGTAGAACCAAGCCCGTGGCAGGAAGATATTAAAGGAGGAATTGCCCTTTACTAACAGGCCCAAGGAATAAAACAAAATCTCTCCAATCAATATGATTTCTTAATGCTGACAGGTTAAAACATTTGTCTGTGAATAAATGAAGAGGCAGGCCTCAGCCATCAATAGCTGTTAGTTCTTGTTTGCTGTTTGCCACTGCTGCTGAACAGATCTGAGACCAACAGCAGAGCAGGCATGGTCCCAGGAAAGGACAGGACAAAGGGACACAAGGCACAAGGCACTGGTCTGGCCAGTGGCCCTGTGGAGAAGGAATCTGGAACCATGCACCCAGGGTGAGACAGGAAGCCCTGGGTGAGCAGTGCTGAGAAGGAACCACAAAGGGAGGATGATCCAGACCTGGCATCCAGCTGGAAAGGCTTCCAGTGGCTGCCAGGGTCTGGATGGACGTGAGTTTTTAGCAGCACCACATGCACTTGCTGGAAGCATTTATCATATGCATCATCTGAAGCAAATACATGCCTGAGTCCTGGAGAGGGCCTGGCTGCAGCTCAGGTTAAACATGCACTCATGTGTTTTGCTGAACCTGAATCCCCTAGCAAGTCCTTGCTGTGACTGAGCTGGAAATCATAAAAGGCAAAAAAATGTTATTAATCCAAATAATGGAAAAGAAAGCCAGGCCCTGGGTTTGACCAAGCACCTGCTAAGCTTGTCCCAGCCAATCATCTTTGTACATCCCTGGATGAAGCTCTACTGGACTGACCCCAAACATATCTCTCTGGACTCAGAAATGCAAGACTCCATAAACTTGAGAGGAGGTGCACAACACAGAGCACCAGGACCACCGCCCCAGATGTCAACAGCTCCACGCGGAGCCAGAGGCGCAGAAACATGCACAGGGGTGATGCAACAACAGCTACATTCAGCACAGCGTGACCTCTGGTTGTTCTCCCAAACAAAGGGCCATGCACAGGGAGAGGGTTGGGGCCTCCCCAGGTTATGGAAGAAATCAGAGAATAGAAAAATCATAATTTGAAAACAAAAGCCCTATCCATGCCAGGCAGTGAATGGATGAGCCGCAATGTATTGAGTGCAGAAATCCCCTGAAGGAGGCATCTGATCAAGAGGGGAAGAATGCCAATTATGTGCTCCCATTCATGCCACTGCAATGAAAGCATAATTCTGACTCTGCTTTCTGACCCGTAGTATGCAATTTATGCAAATCCAAGCTGTTCTCGCTTCCCTCAGAGCCAAGTGTCCACCATTGCCAGAGCTGGCTCTAACTTTTTGTTTTCCTTTTCAAACCTATTGTTTTCACTGCTGAATATTTAAGACCTTTTGTTGTTGCAGTTGCATTTTTTTGGAAATGAAATAATAATTGAAAAAATCCCACAGCACACAGAAACAAACAAAAAAGTTGACTTCTCTCTCCAACCATTCTGCCACACGCAGTTCTGTATCAACCCCTTATCATTCCAGCCCAGAGCTTTGCCATGTATTGGCCAAGTGAAGCTTCTCATGTCTGATCCATAATGTTCCTGACATTTTGTTCACAGCAAATACTGAAAGTTGCACCAAGCTGCATAGTCGTTTTATAGGATTAGCCTGAATACTGAGCCAACTGTCAATATAAGGCTTCAAACCATTTCTACCCCGGCAACCATGGATACGAACCAGACTCAGGCCACAATCCTAAGATTGGCTTCACAGAACAAGTAGCAGGTCTGAGGCTAAAAATATCAAATTACTGCAGCCTTCCTTTATTTTTTCTTTTTTTAATCATGTCTACTGGCTGCCTTTTTTTTTTTTTTTTTATAATTAGAAAAAGACAAAGACAAAAAAAAATACTTATCCTGCCTCCTCCTTGGAGAAAGCAGCATTGCCATTTACTTATCTCTGAAGAGCCACACAGATTTGATATTATTATTAGCTGCAAGTATTTGTATTTCTGTAGCACACTGAAGTCCCGGCAGAGACCAGAACCTCACAATGAGAGATGCTGAAACACGACGCGCTAAGGGACTGTGTCTGCTCCAGAGAATTGACAATCTAAGACGATGTGTGGTGACAGGGGAACAGATTGGTGGAGCAGTTCGCCCAAGATCATACAGTGAGAGCACAGCAAAGCCAAGGAAAGGAGCAGGGTCCTTGTAAACAGAGTGCCATAGCTATCAGACCGCGTCTCCTATTTATTATAGCAGGGAATAACAAGAATAATACACACATTTGAAGGCTCTTTTGAAAGAGAGGGGTATTACTGAGGTAAGGCAGATTTTAGGTCAAAATGACTTGTAGATAACACCCAGCAGGACAGACGCCATGCAGGGAACAGCTCATGAAATCCAAGGCCCACTTCTAAGCCCCACCTGGTGAGCCACAGCACCCTGCCTACACTCTGAGGACCTGCTTGGTCCACACAGAAGTTTAGGGAAAAGCCTGGGAATGCCTGCTTATCTGCACATGGAGATATGCCTGGCAGGGAACAGCAGGGACGCCTCAGAGCTGCCCCAGTTGGCCATTCCTGCTGCAGAGAGTTGAAAATTTCCACTTTCAACTCAAGCCCTACTTGAGTCAGCACAGCTGGTGGAGCAGGTGACAACAGCCCCCTGTACAAGCAGTGGGGCACAGCACAGATTGCAGAAACACAAATCCACTCTGAATTTAATTTATTTTTATTATATTTATATTAGGGCTAACATCTGGAAGTGTTAAGTAGAGCCCTACTGTACTAGATGATGTAAAAAAATGTAAAAAACCAGTCCCTGCACTGAAAAACCTGCAGCCTAATTTGGGATCCCTCATCACCCTGGAAATAAAAGCTCTGGGACTTGCTGCTCAGCATCTGGTCAGACAGGAAGTGCAACCAAGCTTGAACAAAACACAATCCTTGACCCACTGGGGTGATCACTATGAGTCTAGATCCTGCAGCTACCATATTTTATGGCCACCGACTGCAACTGCTCCCTTGTCCGGAGATGGAAGAGGGCCCTTGCAGCTGCAGCAGAGGAACAACTCTTATTTTAATTGTTAATGTCACACATCTTAGTGGAACTAGACAGAAAACCAGGATACAAGCAAGAATGCAAGTGTGGTGTGGAAATAGCTCCAAAGGAACCATGATGCTCACAGGGAGAAAGGCATCGCTTCAGAAGACAGACTTTTAAAACAAAGTCTTCCGCAAAGTTAAGTTCATTCTTTATTTAAAACCATCACATGGAGAATTCAATTGTTCTCTAACGCATCTCTGTACCAAATCAGGAGCCTAAATTCAATCATTAAAGTGTGAAGCTGATGAATTTAAATCCATAGTAAGTGCAAATTTCAACACAATTTTAAGTAAGGAGTCGCTCCCAACACCTTCATAACATGTCAACACATAGTCATATATTTGTTTCTGGGACTCTTCAAATGTCTCCTTTTACTGTTTCATTTTTTTCCTGCCAAAACAAATTCTTAGAGCTATCCTGATGTTCTGAAAAAATATAAACATATTCCGCATGTTAAAATCTAAGGTCGCCATGACAGAAATTTTGGAGAGACAAACATGCACAAAAAAAAATCATACAAAAGAAACTTTTCATTATACACAACGGGAATCTGAACTGATTCCCATCTGATTAATTTTAACTTCTAATTTGTCCTTGGATCACACTGCAGTATGGATGTCATTTTTTAATTTCACTGTTTTGTAAGTAGCCAGCAGTGACTTTGTAAAGGGTGAAGAAATCCCCATATATCAGGAATGCTTTTGGCTGAGAGGAAGTTTAGTAATTATTCCAGAGAAATAAATACACAACCAAAAGTACTGGTCAGGACATGAAGGCAAAGATCCACCCTTTCTTGAAAGAAGGGGCTGTCTTATGTATACAATTCCTATCTTCAGTTATCGTGACTGCCTGTAACCATTTAGCTTTCTGTTAAGTCAGCTGCAGGGTTCAAGAACATTCCCTGGCATTCTTCACATTTTTTCTACATGTTGCAATTTTATCTGGTGTGTATCATATGCTTACCCCCAAAATGCCTGAACCGAACCCTCTTCCTCCTGACAGAGGAGTTCAGGCTTTGTAAATTTGACTGCAGCTCTCAGAAACCTCATCACTTAAGAGCTGTGTTAAAATTAGTGAAAACAGAGCAAATTTGGCTTTGATAGGCAAAAATACAGTACCTTCAAGCAGCAGGGGATGGAAACAGACCAACATTTCCCCTTAAAGACACTTCCATCCAGTTCTAAGCCTGTGAATTTATTGCCCCAATGTCTTGGAGCTTCCCTGTCCCCTATGAAAAAATCTTAGTGTACATTTCGTTACCTTTACTGCACCCTTCCCCAGCTCTGTCCCTGCAGCTCCCCTGACACCCGTTTCAGATGTGGAAAGTCGTCATTTTGGTTCAGCTGGGGCTGTGACAGAGCTGGTGCCTGCAGCACATCGGGCAGGAGCCTCCAGCTGGGCAGGGGCAGGACAGAAGGGCCCTGCGTGAGGGGCAGCTCACTGCCCACCTGTGATTTACTGCCAGCACACAGCAATATTTAGGGTGCAATAAAAAGGTGGTACATGAGTGCTTTACCAAGAAACAAGATGGGGAAGGGAGTAACTGTATTTCCGCTGTTGTTCTAAGGGGAGGTTCACCAAGAGGTTAGCGAGAAAACAATGTAGGCCCATCGATCACCAGGACAGCTACCCTAGAAAGGCTACTCCGTGTTCCTGCCTCATTTTTCACATCTATAATTGCCCCGCTGCTTCTCCTCACATCCCACCCATCGCCAGGCAGCAAATGCCAACCACTGCTGCTTTATTAATTATGTATTTTGCTCACGTCCATTGTCGCAGCCCCACAAGATGCCACAGCGGCTACAGGATTAAGCGGCACAACTTCCATGATCTCCACAGGGTGGCGTGGCCAGGGAAAGGGAGCTTGAGGGCTTTCCTGCCTTTCCTTCACCAGATAGGGGAGCTACCAGCTCCATATCCCATCGAGGTGGGATGGAGGTGGGAGGGATGCAGCTCTTTACATCTGCCCTGTGAGAGGGAGAAGCAATGTAGGGGCATATGAGGGAAGATGGCTTCCATTCATGAAGGGCTCAGATTTCTCTTGGATCTTCATCCAACTGAAGCAAAATGCCAATATTGCTGAACATACTTAGCACCTCCTAAAGCGCAATCCTACTCCGAACAGTGCCTGTCTAAAAACAGCAATGCCAGGCTCCTTGTTTACTGTGTCTTGCTGATGCCTGATCTAAATGTCTCAGTTTAAAAAGAGGGAAAAAAAGTAATTTTCCTATCTACCAGTCCAGCAAACCCAACCACGGCTTCAAGAGCCACTCTGGACTCATTTCTTGCATATTTATGCACACAGACACGAGCAGCCAGATTAAGAGTTATGCAGAGATGGGCAGGGGAGGTGCAAGGCAATGATTTGAAGACAACAAATTTGCAGGGAACTCGATATGTTTCTACTCAAAGTATAGCATCACGTTTCTGATTCAGGGGAGCCTGAGGGTTTTCTTTTTTACTTTGAGGAACCCTAAAATAGCTTCCTTTGAAAACATGCATTCTGTAATCACCACTTCATCCTTCTGCAGTATTTCTGGATCCAGGATTTTCAGTTGTAGAATAATAGTAAATATGTATAAAATAAGGAAAACTTCTGCTTGATTGAGAAGTCTTTTCTGTTCTTTCTTTTTTCTGTCCCACCAGAAACTACAATTAATTTATTCTCTAACAATACTAAAATCATTATTTTCCAATTGTAACCATATCTGCAATACAAGTCAGGGTTGATGCAAAGTGAAATAGAAAATAAAAATTGTCGACAAAAGCAAAAAGATCACATGACAAAAGCCAGCACAACGACACAGAGTTGCATGTGTGTCCTGTTTTGGGCCCCAGAGAAGTTCACATCCGTTGAATGGTAATGAAAAGAGAAACACCCTGGAAAAGCCAGTAGGAGTAGATTCAAGAAGAAATTAAATACACAATTTCTCTTGAGAAAAAAACAAAACTGGAGTGAAAGCTTTTGCAGTGTCCTTGATGCTGTTGAGCTTGGAGATGCTCACTTTAGGATCCTGATAACAAAGTACTCAACACAAGCAGGATCCAGAAAAACCAAGGAGGTGTAGGCCTCCTTGACACTGCCAAGAAAAACCAGAAGCATGGCACCTGCCAATCAGCTGCCCTTTGAGGCTAACTCACTGTCTCAAATCTGCTCCATACCACATCCCTGAGACTGGAGGTGATCCAGGCACCTCTGCCAGACTTGGCTGATGGCTGAAAGCAGGGGAAGACCCAGCAGCAGCACTGGCTTTTTACATTGATACCCATCCCGCACAGACAAGGCATGGGTGGCTCCTGACCAGAAGTCACAGGTACCATCAGCAGAAAATCTGGATTACAGAGCTCATTTGAATGCAAGAGAGTGAAAGCTGCCTACACCCTCCATCCACACCCCTAGTGCTGACTTCTCCAGTCAGGCCTGGTTTATAGTGATCTTCTTTCTCCCAGTGGAGAGGGCCAGTGTCAGTGCAGTGCTCATCACGCCCTGAATCCATAAGGCAACACTGACTTGTCACACGAGTGGCAGGACTGACACTGTGCCCATGTACTGTTTATTGGACTAAGGGAAGAGAACCCTCAAGAGTGACCAGGAGATACCTAAAGCTTCCGCTTTTGACACCACCTGTGAGATCCTCAGGGACATCAAGAGAACAAACCTTGTTATGTTTTCAGGGTAATTTATGAGAAAATTTTACTATCTCATGTATGATCAATTCTAAAAATATAAAACTTAATGATTGGAATTTTCTTGCCCTCCTGATTAAGCCCATTTACAGTTCTTTCAGGTTGATGGTTTAGCCGTAAGCTGGGACATATGTGCTTGGGGACATCACTTGGTTGTTTCTTTGAATTCCATTGCCTACTTATTTGTTACAGAAACAAAGAAAAATCAACAATATGGTACAGAGCTGTATGCTCTGGAGTGGAGCAACGGTCACAGACCCTTCAGAATTGAGATGGGTCCTCTGAGGATCCATCTCACTCACTTTTAGAAAAATCTCTACTTTCCCACTTTTCCTTGAAGCAGCAAGCTAGAGGAGGGAAGGATTAATTAGCTGATGTTTCTAAAGCTCTTTGAAGATGAAAAGCGTTATTTTTATTTTCAAGTCTCACCAACTGAAATAAAAAATCAAAAAAGCAAAGGCCAGAGAAAGACTTCTGCTGTTTCCTACAGAGAGAGGTCTCAGGACTGAGCTCCTATTCAGAGACACTCCTCCAACACCCTACATTAACTGGCAAGCCAACACCACGGCCCTTCCTCTGGGGCATGCATTAACAAGGGCTCTGCCCAGTTGCCTGTTTTCATGGAACATGTAGAACTCAATACCACTGAGACATCTCCCCCTGCATCGTATTTGCTGAATTTGTTCACCAGATTCAAAAGTTAAGGGGAACACAGCAGCAGTGTGATCACAGGCATCTCGTTTTCATAGGAAAGCAGACTAAAAGCAAATGAGGAAGGCCCTTGAATAGAGATGCAGGGTGTCCAGCTACCCAGAACCCTGGTGGGCTACATTTTCCTGAAGTGTAAATTACAGAAGTGATTTATCTTCCTCAAACACTTTGTACCTACTGTTGGAATTTCTGTATGTCGCTATTTTTTTTTCTCTCCTCTTTGGCATCATGAGGATGCACTCAAGCAGCAGAGGCTTGCTTGGGGAGGACTAGGATACCCTGGCAGCTGGAGAGCAACAGGAAGCTTACAGGTAGGGTGCCCTGCCCTAGGAAGACAAAAATAGCAAGAAGTCAGACAGGATTGCAGTGTATTAGCCAAGCTGTGCTTAACACCCAGGGCAAGGATGACAATGAACTGTTACAGGTCAGGCCTGAAGTGAGCTGGAAACCAAGAAGGGAAAGACTCCCGTGAGCAGCCCATTTACAGCTTCCTCAACTCCATGATCTCATCAAAATCTCACTGCCACCAAATATAAACAGGATGCTTTCTTTGAGTTATCCTGTTAGGTGACACTGAATATTCATCTCACTGGTGCCTAAGGTCCAGCACCAGATATATTCGCTTCCCATGACCAAGCAGGGCTGGCAGCACCTGTCCTGAGCCTTGCTTTCACCAGAATTCCTCTCCCTGTTCTCAGCTCAGCAAGGCACAATGCTCAAGAGCTGAGAGGTCCTGCAGAAAAACAGCCATCTGGTGAAGGGGCAGGAAGAACCAGTTAAAAACAGAGTAGCTCCAACATATGGAGAAAATAATTCAGTTGGGCAGTGTAGGAAGAAGCAAACCTATTATAATAATTGTGTTGCCAAGTGATGTTGCAGACTTGTTTTTCCCTTCACGGCTTCTGCACTGATTAAGAACAGAGCTCCCTCATAATATGGCAAAATCCCCACAGCAAGACCAAACTCTTCCCCCAAGTGACTTGTGGGAATACCAGGTTAATACCAAAATGTCCTCAACACAAACTGAGCATGGAGACAGGAGCAGTGCACTCCCCTACCACCTTGCTTATCCTTCCATTCTGAGTTAAAACACCAAGACTTTGGGATAAGCCAACCTGGTTCAGCTGGACAACACCCTTAGGAAAGCTGACTCAGAATTAGCACAGGAGGCAATTACACTAGTGAGGTTTGGAAAACTTCTGGCCCACTAAACCCAAGGACAGGTAATGCAAAACCTGCCTGGGGCTAAGGCACCTCTCTTTCTACACATGGGAGTTCTGGCCCCCCTGTAATCCTCTATATATTCAGAACAGAGGAACTTACCAAAGCCCTGATTATAAACAGGTCCTTCTAGAACAGCTCCCCTTCTTCTGTAGGCTGTTGATAAAAAGGTACCAGGTGTGGCAGCTCCAGAAGAACTCCTTCCCCTGCAGACTCAAGGTGACTCCTGCCTGGAGACCACACTAATCTCCCCCACAGGAGCCATTACTACTTGGGCCCCCAGGGTCCTGCAGTCTGGTTGTCATCACTAAGAGCTAACTAAGTGCAAATGCTGAGTTTCCAAGGTCCTTCCCTGGCTCTTCTGGTCACAGTGGCCCACCCCTGTTGGGAATCCATCAGGCAAGGGATCCATCTCCTCTGCTGCTCCGTGCCCGCTCTCCACGCTGCCCAGCAGGTACCCCCAGCCAGCAGCGCAAAGGGAGGTGCTGGCACCATCTCCTTGGTCAGCACTGCCAGAGCCCAGCACACCAGGCAGAACAGATGCCCAGGCCAAGCTAACTCTGGGGCAAGGACAGATTCAGATGCCAAGCACAGCCACTACATTTTTTCCTTTGTTTCCAACTCCCACCCCCTTTCTCCTTTCTCATCCATTCCCATGCTGTGGCTTTCTGCTGGCTGCATTTATTTCCAGAGACTTGCATGCTTGTAAACAGAGAGATTTCCTTGCATGAGCAGCCTTGCAGCTTCCATCCAAAATGAACAAACCCACTCATGTCTCCACAGGCGTGGAAGACTGAGGGGGAAACACAGCCTCTTGCTGCAGACATCTTTCCCAAGAAAGCAAAATCCCAGTCTGAGGCCAGTTAACGTATTAGTCATTAATTCTGGATGAAAGGAAACGTATTTGCATGGCCCTGCTTAGACAAGACTGAAATCTCAACGTGCCACTCCCCCTTCCCTGCTCTCCTTTAATACCTTATTAATATTATACGGCAGCACAAGCCAACATGCAAATAGAGCTCTATGCAAATACAGCTCAACGCAAAGACAGCTGCACTTGGTTCAGTGTGTTACTGCAACTCCAGAGGAATAGCCAGGGGAAAAATAAATCATATAGATGATAGAGAAAGCATGTCTTAGCTTCCGAATTTCCAGGGAGAAAGCCATGTGTGCACGTCTGTCAGGGCAGAGTTTACCAAGTTTCATCAAGGAGATAAGGTAGTTAATACTTTGCTTAATTAGAGGCTGCAATGTTCTCTTTGGGATGCTGAGAGGATTGCCCTCTTCAATATCTAAGGCTCTGTCCTGCAAAACCTAATTCTAAAGTAGACTTAGAAGTACAACTCTGCTCCCTTAAAGGAATAGAGTCAGCTTTCCTATACATTATTTCTCTGTTTATTATTTCACATCAGATATACTTAGTTTCTAGACTTGTTACAGGTTTTGCCCAAAGCACAGGTCTGCAAACAGAAACCCTGAATTTGAAAGCAAATCACTTCCATTCCTTCTCTAGCACTGCTACCAGCATTGCATTAATTGCTGCTGGCAATCAACAGGTCCCCAGGTATAACAGTGACAAGGGGCAGAAGTATTTAAACCGACAGTGTTGAAGAGAATGAACAGAATGAAAATTTTACTTTGACATATTTGTTGTCTGGTCCCTTGGAGCAGGATCTAGATCAAGGGTGCTCTCAGAGCTGCTGATAACTACCATAGCTGCCTGCAAGCAGAATGAAATTCCATTTGACTCTAGCTGTGAGATGCAAGCCAGCAGGTCAGCCCTTAGGGTGTAGGTGGTATCAGAAAGACTCAAGCATTTTGTATTTCCATGAAGACAGCTGTTGGATTTTCAGAAACTTTCATATACCCAGGTAAGGCAAGTGCAATTTATTAATCCCACTTCATGGCTGGGAAGACTAAGAGATGTAGCAGAAAAATAATTACAAGTTCACAGAAGCAAACAAGAAAACAACTTCCTTTGTCCCAACCTTGTATGTTAGCCAAAAGATCATCTTTGGATACAAGTGCCAAGTTTAATAGAAATGCATATCAAGTGACCTTGCATTTAGAAATATTTCTCAGCTGTAAAGGACAGCTGAGAACACATAAAGGTCACTTGGAGCGCTTTCTGAGAACAAGTAGTCCAAGGAATGTGATTTTTGTTGAAGAACTATTTGGAAATGAGGTTCCCAGCTGGAAAGCTCATCTGCTAGAAATGGCAAAGGAACGAGGGCATCTGTCTTGCCCAATAAATACTGAAACAACACGTCCCTGCTCTTAGCACAGGAACTGTGAGTCTCCAAGGAGCTGGAGTTCAGGAAAGCACTGAGCAGAACACCTTGCATCCCTTACTGGCATCACTTCCAGCTGACACCACTTCAACAGTGAGCCTGAAAGAAGGGCATGTAGAAGTTATCTCCACATGCTTCTTCCAGGCGCTGGGTTTTAGATTTTTTGTAAATACCAGCTTCAAAATGAGAGAGAGAAGAAGGTTACAAAACAATATAACTGAAATCTTTACAAAGCAACATCCTGTCTCTGGTGATCATTGATCCAAGCCCAGGATGTGTTACTTTGCTGTTAACTGTACTCCACAGTATTATCCCACATACTGCTTTTTACTACAGATAACACTACAAATCCATGCCTGAGCCATGGGCAGGGCTTTTATTTGGAAATATCCATAGGCAGACATCTGGCATGCACCAACACAACAGAAAAGGCCTCAACAATTTTATTTTTATTTTACTTTTTAAATTTCAGCGCAACCAGTCTTTTAGCGTTTTTCCCTCTTTATGTAACTGGGAAAGGGCTGAGGTGAGAAGGATCCCACACAGAAAAAGAGCTGGCTTGAAATGCAGAAGAATGAAAGCACTGCTAAGGAAATGAGAAGACAGCTGGCTGCCACAAAGGGTGCCAGACCTCATGTCTAAAATTAAAGAATCTCATGTTCTGAGGAAAGCACCTAGTCTCAACCTTAAGTAGAAAACTAAAAAGCAAGAACTGGAGCACACCATATTATCATTGGTGCCCAATAAAAACCTTACACACGCTGGGATCCAGACTGAACCCTACACATTTTGGTAGTACCTGATAGGCTCTGTTCTTCAGTGGTTTGTTTCAAGGCCTGAATGAATGGAGATCAAAAAATGGCTGGTCAATGGCCAAGAGCTGGATTCACCTTACAAAAACAGTCACTTCTGGTAGCACAGCTGGGCAGCCCTAGAAAGGCCAAAGCCAACAGTGTCATAAGGTTGGCTTAGCCCTTTACCTAGTTATGATCTGTTCAGGCCACACAAGATGAAAAAGAAAACAGGCATTTTACCCCTGCTCCAACACTGGTCAGGCTACCACACTCCCCAACTTCCCTGTCTGCTTCCCCAGAAGGAGCTTAACTGTTCTGGATTGGAGTGAGACATTCTGATTAACAGAGATGAGCAGCAAAGAAGGTACCAATACAAGCAACTCCTGTACAACTCTAGTCAGATGTCAAGAGCAAGTACAACCTGCAGACCTGGAGCCTCATCTCCACGGAAAGCTCAGGGAAGCACAGCCGCAGCCTGGCTGCTGTGGAGGCTGTGGTTTCCAGATACATCTCCTCCTGCTGGCACTGCTGTTTTAACCAGTCCCTGCCCCAAACCCCAGATTCCCCTGCTGCTTACGACAAACTGGTACAAATTCTCAGTGGATCCTGGGAGGGTGGACTGGCTCCGACGCACCAGGGAGGTGAGATGGGGAGAGGGAGGCAGCAGTGCTCAGGCAGCCGTTGTTACCGAAGGGCACGTTTGTAAGCATGCCCCAAGAAGACAACTTGGTGAGCTCAGGACCAAGCTATCACACACAGGTATGTAAAAGCCAAGCCAGAGCAATGAGCAGAGTGACGGAGATCAAAGTGGGGGAATGCATCGTCAGCCCACTGCTCATTTCTCCCACGCTCCCGGCACCGCGGTCTTTCAGGTGGTGCTCGGTGGTTTGGACATTAATCACAGATGAAGGGTATTTTCTCTCTCATGAAAGCAGAAACCCCCCAGAAGGCAGCCTGCCAGAGCGGGCTGTGATTCACCCAGTACCCGGAGGAGGGACTAGCAGAGGCACACACCTCATAAGGGATCACAGACTTTGTGCTGTCCCCTGTCCTCGCCCGCGGAGCTGCCAGGGAGGTGAGCTTGGCTTTTCATATATATGCATAGTAAACAAAATCTCTTTCTTTTCAGAAGGAAGGGGGAAATTGCATCACCTCCCCAGTTTCCCAGCACTTGAATCTTGAATGTGTCTCCCACCAACAGCACAAGCAACACGTTTCACATTCAGAAGGCAAAGAACAGCGGTGAGAGGGAAATGGAAAATTTACCACTCCTGATCAGGTAACAAACATGGGAGAAAAATATCCCTGTCAAACGGTCAGAAGTACTTTGGAGAAAAATCTCTTATGCTTTACCAACCTCTTCCCAGACTGCTTCTGTTTAAAAAAAAAAAAAACCAAACATAAAAACCAAAAATCTACTGTCATTGATGAAATTTTAAAAAAATAGTTTTGCACCTACTTGTCTTGAATTGCTTTAGCACTGACTTGGGAGTTCACATACTACTTCAGTCTTTGCAGATTTTCTTTAAGACATATTTTCTTCCTGGCTTTGGGCCAAGCCCTGGTATTCTTTTTACTTGGGGAAAGTCCTCAGGAAAGTCTGTCACAGATTTGTTTCGAATTATGGGTCTCTGCCTGTAAAGATTCATCTCTTCCCATCACTGACTAACACGTGAAAACAATCAAGGTCTGGTTGTAGGGAATTTGGCAGGATCACAGAAATTACCTAGCTGTGGCAACCTTGGCCACAACGGGCTGTGAAATAACCTTCACACACCATGGGTCAAACTGCAAGAAGCCACCTGAGAATTCACGTATGCTGCTATCGATATTAATATGAGAACCAGCACTTATATCCCCTGTTGCTATTTTCCTGGAAACTACGATGACAAGGTCTCAGGCAGCAGCTCCCTTTGCTCGCCTGGTGGGCAACCAGCAGAAGGTGGATGCAGACCTCCCTTGCTCCCCATCCTGCTGTGCCCCTGCCTAGTCATCCCCCAGTTCAAAGTCGCTGGAGGCCTTGGTTCTTATCATGAAATGTTCTGCCAAGTCAAATGTAAACAAATGACATGCACAGTTGACATGGCAACAAAGCAGCCCTGCACGCAACGCGGCAGCATTTAACTCTGCTGGGCTGGGCACAAATTTGCAGAAAAAAAGATCAGAGCATGCAGGAAGCTGCAAAGGTGAAAGAATCTTCTCTCCTCTCCCTAGATGCCTGGACAAATACACTGCTCAGCACCCACGCATTTGCTGAAGGAACAGCCAAACCATCTCCTGCAGGATGTCTTCAAATTTCCAGGCAGTTTTGCGTGGCACGAGAAGAACTCCAGAACACCACACATGCTCACAGATCTCAAAGTCCCTCACAATGGAGTTCAGCATCTTAGACCAGACTTTCCTGCTCAAGACTGGCAGCATATCCCTCTTCCCTCATGACCCACTCTTGTCCATAGGCCACTCACAGGAGCAGAGCCCAGGCATCCACCACACACACAACAATGATAAAAACCAGGAGAGAGAATGACAGGGCTCAGGGAAGGGATGCAGCAGCACACTGGTACAACCACTTGGTATACAGTATTACATTATCTTCCCCCCTTTCAAATCTCCCACCAAAATACAGCTCTAGGCACATGCATACTTAATAAAAGGTGTCAGAATAAAAGTGACCACTGCACTTGGGCTCACCCTGGACTGTGCAGTTTCGTCAGCTCCCTTATATTAAGTCAGATTCAACGGAAGGTTGGAGCCAAAGGTGGGTGTTTACCTGCAAGCACTTTGGGGCAGGGACTGCAACAGTGTGATTTGACACTGCTTTTGTCCACAGACTTCCTAATCTTCTAATTTTAGATGCCCAGGACAATTTTCTTGCTTTGGCCTAATAAAAAAAAACATATGCTGTGAAAGAGCATCTTATTTTTATCATGGTGGGAGCACTGTTCCAGGTATGGAGGCACAAATCCTCACAGAGCCTTGCACAGGGTGTAAGTACTTTGGGAGCCCCAACATCAGGAAGCATCTTTTTTGGAGCAAACTACTTTGTTTTTACCCCTCTGAGGAAATCTTACAATCTCCAAGCACCCTTCCAGGCGAGCCTAGCAAGGCACATCAAGTCTGCAAGGCAAAGCCCCTTTAAATAAAGCAGCTGCTGATGTTAAGATAAGCATCCAAGCAGTAAAAATAATGAAGCTGGCTCCTAAATAATGAGTGCTGATGGCCCCCTCTGCTTGCATTCCTAGTCTAATTACTTACATGGTTAGCTCAGCCCTATATGCCTTTCAAATGCTGCCATGTAAAAATGAAAGCTAAATCCACTTGGTGAGGACAAGAACTAATGGGAACTACAATGTGTGCACATTGCTGCTGCTGGAGGTGGGGGTCCTGCCACAGGGGCCTTTTCCCTGAGTCTCTACCTTTAACAGGAAAACATAATTTAAAAATCAAATGAGTTTCCAGATTACAGATGGAAGAATAGCTCTTTAAGATGGAGGAATCCACAGCTTTTGAGCTTGGGAATCCAAATTGTTGCCTAGTCTGAGATATTGTGAGGCTTGGGTTATGGTGCTTATGACAGGGAAGGCAGGAATAGCAGCTCCTGATGGTGGAACAGGACACAGCCCTGCTGCTGCCCTTTTTTGGGATCTCCTTCAGCTCTGCCCAGCTCCAGGAAGGCACTTGCAGCATCCTCAACCCATGTGGTGCATGTCCCAGTCACATGGACAGGCCATCACTGGGAATAGACATGTAGGTGAAATCCCACCTGCACATTCAGAGGGTTCTTGGTACAGCTTCCGAGATCAAATTAGAGGGTTAAGCGTTGCGGGGTGGGGAAGAAAAAAAAAACAAACACAAAACCCCAAGAACAAGATAGGACTGCACATACTGAATGGGATCAGGAAACAGCAGGAAGAGAGGCAGATAATGGCTTTGGTGGAGATTTAGTGAAGAGCTCAGGGCCCAGAAGGGTGTCCACCTGAAGAAAGGCTGCAACCCCACAGGGTAGCACCCCAACTGGTGTCTCATATGTGCTCTTCCCATTTAGTTTGGCACCAACATTTTGGCTCCAGAAGCTATCCTGGCAACAAATTCTTTCCTGAAAATTTATCCCATGCTTTTATATACAGCTGCCAGAATAATTTATAGGCACTTATCTAACAATATCTGTGTTTGCTTCAGTCATTAAAGAAATAAACAGAGGCTGGAAAAGAATCAGTATGGAAAAGGGACCTCTACTTTGGAGGAACAACAGGCTCGGACAAGCAAATGCTGCCCTGCCTCAGAGACAGGCTAGCGTGACAACAGTGATGGATTACACAGAGAGACTGCTTCTCAAAATGATGTCGAATTACTCTTCATGCCCGATCAAATTGGTTTTAAGTTATCCCTCAAATGAAAGAAGCATTCCTGACCTGGAAGAGCAGGCAGGGGCTTTGTGTGTAAATAAATAATTAGAAGTAAAAATCGGCTGATGGCGTAGTTGCTGGGGTCTATCACAGAAGAAATGAGAAAAAGCAGCAGTAATGGATTACTTTCTGTCTCACATCTGTGAGGATTTTTTCCTGAGATCTGTAATTTATGACAGATTGTTTTTATCAGCCAGTAAACAATGATTTACAACGTTAATAAGCAGCAATAGGTAAGTTCCCCAAATATGATTCCCCTGTGTGCTTCCCCTTGACAGGAATGGAAAAGATTTTCTTTTTTAATAGGAAGAGTGAATCTCACGAAACCATTGGCACCATCTAGTAACCACAAAAACGAGTCCTCTGTGCTTGTCAGGGACACAAACCCAGTTTGCAGGCTGCTTTTGTCCCCATCGCTGAGTGCTCGCCCCGGAGCGAGGAGGAGGGAGATGATGGCTGGGCTCACTCGCGCATACAAGTGCACTGAACTAGGGCTCCTGGCTACAGTGTGCTTGGGGATGTGCCTTTTGGAAATAAAGCACCAGCTACACATCTATGCTGCTGGATATTTGCATTGCAAGCACTACATGTCTCCTGTGCCAGCTTTCCTGCATTTAACAACTCCAGAATGACTATGACCACTTCAAGAAGGGACATCAAGGAGAGCCTGACAACTACTTTCTTTTTTTTACAACCTAGATTTGAAATAAACGGCTTGGAGGAATCCAGAATAACTCCCCTTGCCCTTTTCTCACAAGTCCTCACAAATTTCATACCTCCAAAAAGCACCTGCAACCAGCCAAGACCTCAGACATAGAATATGGTCATTAATGAAGATATGCCTCTACTTCCAGAACGTAATTCATTAGGAGAGGAGTGAAAGGGAGAGCAAAAAGAAGGAAATCAAATGTAGCTCCCTTAATGTTCAACAGTATTCTATTAGTCCAGTTCTGGGGAATATGAGTAGTAAATTGCCAAGTGACTTTCTAATCTAATTATTTCACTTGTAATTCAAATTATTTTCCAATTAAAACCAAGCTAATACATTCTGAAATGTAAATCAGACTCTATTACCTTTTTTTAATTGCAATGCCGAAACTATTCCCCTTTTCCCTTTAACTGACAGAAGTCAGGGGGAGATTTCCACACATTCTTTTGCAGTCCTGTAGGGTTACTTCATACTGGCCTTGCCGGTCTCACCATCCTTCACTTCTGCCCTTGTTTCCACCACGGTGGAGGCTGATGCTCTCTGCTTAATGAGAGCAAAAAGCCTGGAGAAAAAGGCAGAGGAACAGCTCTTTTCTCTCTGCCCAATGGCAAAGGCACAAAGGTACAGACAAAAGGTTTCCAACAAGTGCCAGCTCGTGCCCTAGAAACAGTGTGTTTGTCCCTGGTCGGTGAGGACCAAACAGCCCTGGTGTGGGACACATAGCAAGTTCCCGTGGCTTCACTTCTCCTGCACTTGACGGCTGCCTTTGTTCAGAAAAAAAAGAAAGAGGAAGTAAGTACAGAACATTTTGTCCATTGAGCCAGCCCAAGTCAAGATATAAATACATAAAGAATGAGCAAGGAAGCCTCTTCTGTAAAAGGAAGCTATTTTTGATTTAGGCAGGGCCTTTTCCAGACTGAAAACTCCTGAATAAACTTACAGTGTCTATATTACTTCCCTTTTCTCTCCAATTGACAAAACTAATCCTGCAGATTATCTCTGCCTTTGAGCTCCTCTCACATCCTACACTCGCCCTTTTTTCCTCCAAGTTTCCTGCAAGTATCAATACCAATTTTGACCTCAGAAGCCACTCAAGACCGTCTTGCTCCAGGGTGGGCGTCCCCACTCCTCCCTAGTATCCCGGTGACCTCCACAGGAGCTGAGCCACTGCACCCCTGTGCAGCGGTGCTGCCTGGGTGGTGGCCCATCACAGCGTGCCCACCTTCCTGCAGTGCTGGTGGAGGAACACAAGGCACTCACTGTCACCGCTGTGGCACGGGTTGGGAGCAGACAGATCAGTGGGGAACAGCCTATTCCCTCTGCTGTCCATGTCTGCCCCAGCCCCAACCTTCACTCCTGACCCCCACGGATCATGATGGGGATGGAGCTGAGCAAGCAAAAGTGCCATGAAGGATGGGTACTCATCCCACAACGAAATGCCCGCCAGAAAAAAACAGTGAAACCAAGCAGATTCATACCCCAGCTGTGTGGGCAGCTCCTCCAGCCATGATGGGCTGTGCTCTTAAGCGTTCCCCTTCTTGAGTCAGAAATGTGAATTAAGGGAAAAAAACCCCAAAGACACAAGAATAAGGAGTGGCTGACATTCAGCCTGGCAGGCAGTAACTGCACCAACAAGAGCAGCATGAACCCTCACCTGTATTCCACTATTAATGGAATAAATTAATGGCAACTGCAGATGTGGAAAGGCTTGCCTTGAATCCAGAAGATGCCTAATCCAAATTCAGTGTGGATTTATACTTCCCACAGTCACACTGCCTTCAACAAAGCTAATGGAGATACAAGCCAAAGGGAACTGCCTTCCTGTTCGGTGCAAATACGCCCTTTTCTGATGTTTAACTTTTCAGCATTATCTCTAGAGTGTTCTGGGAATGTTCAAAATACAGATTCACTTCATTCAGCAAACATCCATTCCCTACTTGTGCTCTTCCTAAAGTTTGATGTTAAAGCTTGCATTGCTTTGTAGTTTATGTCTCTACAACACACTAGAAATTATTTGGAGAATACAAACTATTAATTACTTGCCCTCACACAGAGATAAAAAATAAATCAATGGTATACAATTATTTTTTTCAGGTTAGTCCTCAAATGAAGTGTTTAATCTGAAAAAAAATTCTCTAAATATTTAAAGCATTTAATATATATACAAAATATTTTAACTTTATATTATGGATTTAGATTCTTGAGTCAGAGAACTAGCCAGGCAGTTAGAAATTGGGATGCCTTTTGAATCTGAACTACCAGCACCTTTTAAAAATTTTATGTGAAGATATTAAAAAAAAACCTGGCCATAACATACAGTTTTCCGGAAGTTATCTCAGCAGACAGGTGGTGATCTGTTATTGTAGAAAGCATTTTGGACTTCTGGTTTACTGTATTGTTTAAGGAAGGTTCAAACCCCCAAATCTTACACACAAAATCCCCATTTTCAAAGTAGCAGGGAGAAAGGAGAAGCAAAAATCCCGAGTGGGATTTTTATGTGTTTAGTAAATCACTGGCAATCTCTTTATGATCCAGATAATGGTAATCTTACCTGTCTCTCCCTCTTGAAGGCTTCCAGTGGCGGGCTGCAGCTCTCCACACCACAGTGGCAGCCCTGAAAGCCACTAGAGCCCGTTCTGTTTTTCTCTTCTGGGTTTTAAGCCGTGTGTTGCCTGGTATTGCCAGTGCACAGATGAAATAACATCCAACCCCTCCTTCCCAACTGGTTTGAGACTGCAGGGTGGTTTTGTCCCTCCTGGGTGTCCATGGTTTCTGTGTTTCATTGCTTTTGGTCTCTTCAACTCCTTCTTACTATGAGCACACTTCTGAGACTAGCAGCCAGTGCAGGGGTGACTGTGCAGGGAGACAGTGGAGGGTTTGGTACCCGGCATTTGCAAACAAGGAGGAAAAGAACAGAATGGGCACAACCTTGTGCTCCTCTCCTGCTCCAGGGTTTCATCTTGCACCTGGCTACCCCACCATGAGGGACTCCTGGCACAGGGGTTATCATCTTCTCCCGTGGTTCTTCCCACATTCTTCCCCCAATGGATGCTGAGGATTTTAAGAATCTGAAAGGCTCTGGGCAGCTGTGCACTGAGGAAGGGTGCCCACCTGGGCAATTTCCCACTCACCAGGGCCAGGGCTGGCAAATAACATCAACCATCCCAAAACCCTTTTCATGTGGGATATCCCGGGGCCTGCCCAAAGCAAAAGGTGTAGAAAAAACACTGGCCCTGGGACATCCCCCATACAAAGGGAGATTGGTCTCTAAAACTTAGAAAAGCTGTCAGGGTTTGGGATACTTTTTTGTTTAGCTCTCTGTGTTGGAATTTTTCCCCATTCTAGCTGCTGGGGGGGTGGGGAGGGGTATAATGGCGAGGGATTAGTTGCTTGG
>VYZT01008889.1:134413-198024 GCA_013400735.1 Pomatostomus ruficeps
ATAAAATATATTAGTAAAGGACTGTTATTCCTCTTTTCTCATACCATTGCCTGAAAGGCCCTTGATTTCAAACTTTTGCCAATTCGGAGGGAGGGGGGTTGCATTCTCCTATTCTGGGGAGGCTTCTGCCTTCTTTGGCAAATACCTGTCTTTGAAACTAGGACAAAAGCACAAAACCCCAAAAAACCCCAGCCAACCAATCAACAAACCAATCAAAAAAACCCATACCCTGGACTTCCTAAGCAGCTCCCTTTCAGAACTCAGGAAAATTCTCAAAGCAGATTTTCCAAGAGCTGTCATTTCAGTGAACCTGAACCACAAATAACTCCACAGCTGTTGCACTGGAGATGTATGGATTTAAATCAAGGGGAAAACAAGTCCTCTGACTTCCATATCATGGAGAGCCAGAGAGGTATTCCTTTCCCACCCAGGCTGTTCCTGCAGGTTTTCTCCCAGGAAAGGATAACCTAAAACGTCACATGCTAATCACCAAAATCATGAGATTACAACTTTTTTAGGAACATATTCAGTTTTTCATATCTAGCTTATTTCCAAACTCCTTTTTGGAGTAACACTGAGATCTAGAAATGCTTCCCTGTTTTTTAAAGTTAAAAACCAGATTCTCTCAGGTAGGTGGAATGTCCTACCTGAAAAAAAAAAAAGGCAAAAGAATGCCAAAAACAGCACATTATAAGACTTGATGGAAACAAACTAATAATAGAGTGCATCAACACCAATGTTTCAGTTGGGCACTTTTGAGGCAAACCTCACAGTTGCTCCCACTGTAAAGTGGTATCAGAGTGCACAAATGAGCATTCACTCACTGAACAAGACCTAGACCAAACCAGCCACCCCTCAGAATGTCCCAGACATGGCTGCCAGGCCCTTGACAAAGGATTTGCTTTCCAAACCATCTCCCACCCGGCCACACTGATTGCTAAGGCACACAGAGCCAGGTCCCACACACGTCCCTTGTTCTCTGTCATCATCCATTGGGAGTCACTTTATGTTTCACATCTCTGAGCCTGTACCTGGAGCAGTGCAAATTTTATTGTGCATCCCTTTACATGGCAGAACAAAAGCACAGGCCTGATTTACCCCATGACCCTTCATTAAGCCCATGAAAAGATCAAGAAAATTAATTGAAAGGGTTAATATGCATCTGTAACAAACTATCCTGCTTATGACATTTAGCTTCCCTGCCACAAATGAGTTGTCCTGTCTCTTCTCTAGAGCAGAGATAAATGTCAACAGATATCAACAACCATGTATTATAAATATGCAATGCCTAATTTTTTTTCTCCTACTGTTTTGAAGCACTACTGCTTTAGATGATAGGCATGAAATACTTAGAAACTTTTGGAATAAGATGTTCTGAATCCTCCTGGACTTTTAATAACTTGCAAATTGTGCTGTCACCCACAGGACAGCACTAGAAAGGTGCCTGTGCCAACAGTCAAAAACCAGTTCCACTTTCACTGCACCAAGCAGATACCATTTCCCACAAAGCAGGCTGTTGTAGCTGTTGGGCGTCAATTTGTTCTACTCAGACAGTGGGGTATTAAATGCAAAATAATGCAGAAGTAAATTTGCAGAAAAATCATCCAGGTTCAGTAAAATCTTACAGAGAGTTCTCAGTCCAAATGACGCTGGCTTCTCTCGCTGTCTCAGAAAGCATGCAGAGCTCATACAGAATATGCTTCCACAGAGGAAGGCAGGATCTGCTTTACAGTAGGCACACATGTGCGAGATAGCTGTTGTTTACTAGGTCATGTTGATTTTGCTTTCAGCTATGTTTTCTTAGGCACCCACGTCTCTTCATGTAGGAGTGCCTTAGAAATTACAAAATATTACTCCCACTCAACATGCACTCATGTGTGTATACATTGGGTCTGTGTGTACATAGCTAGAGAGATGCCCACCATAAACAAACATTTTCATCCATGAGCCTTCAGAAAAACAAAGGTATTTTTCCATTCCTTCACAGGAAAGGACTGCACTTGAGGAGAGCAAGAGCTACATCCTCACTGCTTTCATCCATGGCCCTCATCCCGAAAGTACTTTGGGATCCCAACTCCTCAGTGCCTCACTTCCAAGAGGACGACACTCAGCACAGCTCTGTTGTCCACCTCCCTCCTGGGGCAGATGGAAGAGCAGAACGGGTTCCTGCTCCGCTGAAAGCCTTTCTCTGCAATGCAATTCACTTGCAACTCAGCGTTTCCCCACAGAGGGGCCTCCAAATGCGGATAATTTCACTCTTCTCCTTCCCTGCCTCTGAAGCATCCCTTCTGCTAGCTGTGGAAAAGCCCAGTTTCTTGGAAAGCAGCAGATTCCTGCTTAAGATAGGAATTCCTGTTATGGAAGCTGATCCCGATCAAGCCCTTCCCTTCTGCGTCAACCTTCACCTCAGCTTAGGGAATTCACCTTCCTGGAAATGCCTTGGCTATAAATACAGCCCCCAGAACAGCCTGTGCCATTTCCCCCTTTACTACATAAACTTTCCGTTTGCCGAAATCATCCCAATGAAAGCCAGCACACGGTATAAACCGGGGAGAGCAGCGGCGCGGGTGGCAGCAGGCAATCCACACTCATCCCATCAGCACAGCTTCAGCCTGGAGCTACCCTTGCACGTGGATTTGCAAGATCTATAACCCATCCAAAGGATTCAGCCCTTTGTGCTCGCCCCCTTGGCCCTGCCTGCTTCCCACCTTGCTGCCACACCAGGTTTATTTTATTTTGTAAGTGATAGCTTTACAGAAGCCACACAGTAGAAGTTATTAATGCTGCTTTGGAACGGGGAAAATCTCATTAACATCAGCAAAAGGAAGAAAGAGTTCTGAAAAGCTCACAGCTAATTTGCTTTCTTTTAATTTCTTGCAATTACAGTAAGCAGCATAACGATCTCCCAATAAATGAATCTTTAGCATTGTGGCAGAGTCTTCTCCCCAATCAATTCTCATTCAAGCTTTTAACCCTTTGCTGGATTGCCAGAGAGCAGAAATGACTATGAGGTGCACCTTCCCAGAACAAATGGTTTTCAGACATTTCCAGTAATTTCTCCACATGGTGGAAATTCCCTGTTTTGCCTGTGCCTTCTTTTTTTTTTTTTTTTTTTCTTTTTTTTAAATTTTTTGCTTTGCAGCCATCACAGGAGTACCAAGCTGGTGCTTCCCACATCCTTTGCTTGGTCTAAATTCAGTTTCTCTTACAGTAAACACAGTTCCTAAAGGCTGCAATCCGGTTCTTTTCTGAAAAGAGGTTCAGTGTAGCATATCCCACACACTGACTGATTTTTAAACCTCGCTGTGTGATCTATTTTCCCTTACTGCTTTGAAAAGTTGAAGAGCAACAGTTCTATTTCAGACTGCAGCTTATTATTTTTACTCCACTGCAAAAAAATAAAATTAAAAAAATCAATAATATTGAAGAATGTTTAAACATACAGTCTGGAGGGTTGTAAGAGGATAAGGGTTTGGTTTGCTTTGTTAAAAAAAAAAAAAAAAGGCTAAAACTGTCCTCTCTATAAAGTAAAACTGGATTGGTTTTTCAACCACCAAAAATGTTACAATAAAGCCAAACTCCGAAATTTCATTTACTTAACTTCATTCATAGTGACAGGTTTTCAATTAGAATGGAAGAAACAGATAGGGTTGTTGTTGTTTTGTATTTCATAAAAAATTTGAAGAAGTGGAATTTTGGAGGGAAATCATATTCTGATTAGCCTTACATGAGATCACTTATTTACATCAAAACAAGTTAGAGAAGACCAAACACTATTATTACTATTATTAAATGGCTCTTTCAGTCAATACTTTTCTTTTTTTTAATTCTCAGCCATGGTTTCATCAAAGAATCTTAGCTTTTCATTTTAATTAAGTTTCTAATCATAAAGGCTTCAACCCAATAAATCCCAACCCAAAATACAGAAGAATCTGTTGTATTTTTTTGCCCCTACACACAGACTGATCAACATATTCCACCCATTCCTGTACTAGCACACAGGGATGCTGGGACAGTAGGAGTCCCTGGGAGGGAGCAGAACTCCTTCTTGGACATTTGGAAGTCTCTGCCCTGGTCTAAACATCGTCCAGCCCTCTCAGCAGAGCACACTGCCGACACAGAAGAGAAGCAGCATGAGAAGCTTCTTGACCTCATAGTTAACAGAAGCCTCTCTGCAATAAAAATGACCTACCTGTCCTAGGGACTTCACAAAGGAAGAGGAAAAGGCACATCCTGGCACATTCTAGAAGACACTTGAGTTTTCTGCAGAGTTAATCAGTGCACCAGCACATATTAAAAAACACCCAACAAAACACTGTATTGATTTAAAATAACATTACATGTGGAAATCAGGTGGTTAATGAACTGCTACATACGACTGGACCCTTTGCTGAACACATTTCAGCCAAGGGATGCTTCTTGCACTGATTTCCAAGTTACAGAAAACTCCACTGCTGCCAACATTTGAAAATAATTAAGTAGGACCTTTATTTTCTGTGGAAAGAAAATAAGCCAATAAAGACACATTTTTAGCTTCTATTAAATGATATTTAATGAGGACCAAACTTCTTGCACGGATAGAACTGTATCTCACAATGAAAAAAGGGGTCCACCAGTACATACACACATGCACCAAGCCCTGCACTGAGAAATGAATCATGCATCATTTATAGCTACTTTGTGTACTTCATAATCTATAAGTGGATGAGCCATACCAAGTGCAGGATACTTAAACTGTCTCGTTTGTCCAGGCCACTCATAATCACATAATTAAAGGATGGCCATAAAGAAATCCTCACTCAAACAGAGAGCAGAAGGAGAAGATTAATTTCCCTTTTTTGTTAGAAATACGGTGCGTCCCCCCCTTCCCCTCCCCCATTTACAAGTGAAATCCAGGAGGGACAGGGATTTACAGTATTTAAAACAAAAAACAATCAAGAAATGAGAAGTGGGTCAGGAAAAGCAAAGTCAGAGGATTTCACTGGACAAACCCCAGTGTTGTCACTCCAGCAGAAGTTGCTGTCAGGAACCAAACACCAGTTTGTTTTCCTCCTGTTTGTGGAGATATGAAGACATTAGAAATACAAGCCTTCCTTTGAACTCATCACTACTCCAGCACATTAAAATGAACTCTTATTTTGTCTCGACAACACAGAACACTGAACAAACATCTTTTGCTGGTGCAGTCAGCAGGGAAAGGTCCCTCCTTGCCACCCCTTCCTGTTCAGGACCCAGAGCTCCTCAGCTACCAGGAGCATTAGAAAGCCCATTCTGTCGTACAGCCAGAAATTTCTGCTCTCATTCAAAACACTGAGCTCACTGTGCTCCCAACAAAGCTATGATCAAAACAAGCACTGACATGTGCAGTTATGTGAGATGACTGAATGGCCCTGCAGGTTGATAAAAGGTTCTGGAGTCTTTCACATACAACTAAAGTCGTTGGTGTGAACTGGATCCGTGTCAGTGGTGTCTGGAACTGGCTGCAGCTGGAAGACTGCTGTGTTCCATCTCACCGAGTCAGTAGTTTCACTCTATCCCCCTGAAAGACATATACACACTGCTTTGGGGTGCTCTGCACAGTCAGCACAACTCTGGTGGCAACTAGGCTTTTCAACTAGATACAAGGTCTGTCTTGGTTTGTGATACACACTCCACAGCTAAGTTTTAATTGAAAATATCCTCCGTGATACCATTTCCTACAGTCCCATCAATCATCTGCCACAGCCTTGTGAACTTATGGATGACACTTCAGTCTCCATGAGAATAAGCTGGAAGAACCTGTTCCTTCCATACCACGCAATAAAATTCTGATAGTGTTAAATCTGAAGATCACCCCTGAAGAAGCAGTAAATAAAAAAACCCCCAGACAATACCATCCACCCGGAATCTGCCCTTCCCTCCATCTCCCAAGGCCATGACTAATTCTGACAGTTAACTTTCCCACAACAGCTCAATATTAGTACACTCACTCTGCCACAAAAGACAAACATATATACATAAATTCCCCATCCCTTTTGTTTGTATATAAATGCATTGCCTGACGGAAGCAAAACCCCATTTTGGCTGAAACTCACTTCTGAGAGCGAAGGTCCAATCAGGCTACAGCTGGAGAAGCCCACAAGATGTGGCAAAACCAATTGCAAAGTCATACCAAAAGAAAGCATGGTTTGGATTAAACCTCATTTTACTGGCAACTTCAAACCTCCTACGGGTACTCAAACCGGTCTCATTTTAGCCCATTTTTACAGCCTCACACTGACCACTTCAAAACTCTTATTAACCTAGAGAAAAAGTACACCCTAGGCTCTGCTTTCTAAACAGTACCAAGCTGCTCGTCAGCCTTTACCAAAATGACAGAGAAATAAAGAGCGATCCTCCCTGTGTGAACTACAGGCTTTGCCCCTGCATCACTGAGGTGGCAAACCATGCTGGCTTGCTCCCGTTCACACAGACCTGCACATGCTCAATAACACCATTGATTTTGTTTGTGCAGGCAGAGAGAATCCAATTTTAAAAAGCCACATTGATTCCCACCCATTAAAAACAGAGCAAGCTGCAGCACTTGCTAAATGGATAGAAAAAGATTGAGGTCAGGATGGAGGGGTGGGAATAATGTCATTACGCTGAGCTCGTTCTGAAGGACAGAGAATCACAAAAACAGACAATAAAATAGTAACCATTTGACTTTTTATTATTTGCTGTAGTTTCTAAATTACAAAAGTAGTGAGTCAACAAGCAGGGAGTGCCCCAGCGCAGCGACAAGGGATGCACAACAGAAGGCATCCAAGAGCATGGAGCTGTGATTAGTTGCATTTAGAGCATGAAGACACACACGCACACAGCAAAAGAGGGCACAGACATGGGAACTGAGAGAGAAGCCTTGCGACTATCTGCGAGGATCCTGTCTGCTTTTCAGTTCTTTGTTTTAGCACATTCAACAAACAGAGCCATCACACAGGTTACCAAGGACCTTCCTTCTGCAACTGTGGTCCCAGCTGCACTGCACACAAAAACTATTATTATTCTCTAATGGCTGCGCCTTTTGGACAATGATTCAGTGTTTTGGGGGTTTTTTTCCTCCTTTTGCGTAGCGTCACTTAGTCTTTTGCTTCATGTTATGTTTTATTTGCACACCCTTGAAATCTTCATCTTCATGTAGTGACTAAAAATTCATGAGGCAGTCGTAAGTAGGAGCCCCCACCTCCCTTCCTCCCTCCCTTCCTCCCTCCCCTTTGCCTACCCATAGCACACAACTGAGGAGGTACTGGGCATTTATCGGTGCTGCTGCAGCAGCAAGGGGGTGGGAGAAGCTGTGGATGGGAAGGGAAATGGTGCTGCGGCCCTGGGCGTGCCTCTTCATCCTGCATCTGGGAGCACAGGCTACAGATAGTGCTGATGCTGGGCACTGGGGCTCATGCATGCCCAGCAAACACATCCCAGAGCAGAAGCACATGCTGGCTGTGCTTCAGCCTCACTCCAGGCACTGCCCGACCACGAGCCTGCCCGCGTGCTGCACAGCAGTCATTCATCTCTTCAACTTCAGCCCAACAACGTGAACAGGCAAGTGCTTGCTAGCATTAGTGAGGCTTTCATAATTGGTCCCTGCTGGTTAGTTTTAACACACCTTGTTGTTGAGCAACTACCTTGTAACGCTGTCAAACGTCCCCTGGTTGCATAAGGAGGGTTAATATCTTTATTAATTATGGACTGCCACCAGTCTGTGTTACTCTCCACAGATAAGAAAGCCTTTAAGCTTCTGGTCAGTCAAGGCCTGGTTGAAAATCGTGTGCCTGCTTCAAGCAAAGCAAGCTCAGGCTGTAGCCACAGCAGCCTCCTGCCCTTGCCACCAGGGTTCCTGCAGTGCCTCAGTCCTCTCTCCCCTCTGGCTGCCACAGGGGCTGCTGCCAATGCCAGCTGTTTGCCAGCTCTCTGGCCACCGTGCAGGCATGCAGGAACCCTGGCTCACTGCGAGGCACGTGGGTATGCACAATCAAAGCATGGCAAACGCCTCAAGGCATTGTGAAGAAATGTATCCCAGTGCCTGTCCATGATGCCAACAAACGCCACGACGGCAGCAAATACTACAGCGTGGCACAGCTCCAAAACACCAGCAAGGCAATGCAGGATCAAGCACACGCACCATTCCTCGTGGGGAAGGAAAAGCCCAGCAATGTGTATCTCTCAAAAGGCAAAAGCATAGAGGAGATATAATGGAAGTGGCCATTTCACAAGATACTTGAGCACACCAGTGGCTCTGAAAACCTCAAAGTTTGCAGCCATCTCCACTCCCCCCAGCCCTCACTTGCCATGCAATTTGATCTGTGTGATACAGTAAATCAGGCACATTTTCTGACAAAAACCAAGCACTATGCTCTTCTTTCTGCCTTGTCACAGGGCTGCTGTGACAGTCCCCTTACAAAAGCAGTGACTAGAGTTATATCCTGCACATAGCATTCTTACACAGCTTCAAATGTCATTTTGTGGGCAGTAATCAGATCCTGTAGCCACATGCTAAGGTAAAAGCTGTGAGTGTGTCTAGGGGCTACAATTCCATAGCTGCTCAAAAGCACAGACCTTGAACTAGAAATGAGCCTCTTCAAACCCCACACAAGACCAAACCACAGCACCGGGCTGTGAGGAGGGGTGTGTTTGGCTGTGTCAGCCATCTAGAGCAACTCTGACCTTTGTCATCCTCTGTTTTCATCTGAACCAGCCTCTCATATCCTGAGTTTGCTGCTGCTTTATCTCTCTCCAACTTCTACTTTGGCTGCCCTTCAGAGTCTGAAATGGGCATCCAAGTGCTAGGAAATGATCCTGACAACTTACATGGGGCAGACACTGCTGCACTTCTAGAGCTGCTGGAAAGATGCAGCTGGCAATTCTTCACCTCTCTGATGACGGGGCTGAAGGCTTGGGCTTGTTCAAGGTCCACTCCACAGCAGCTCCCCACCAAAGTGGCACAGGATGGGGGCTGTCAGCTGTGTCTTGATGCTCAGCTGCTACACACTGCAGACAGATCCTTTTCCCAAGACATGAGCTATCTCCATGTGCACACCCAATACCTCCAACAACCATACACGGACAGCAAATCCACCACAATGCTTTGTGCTCATCACTACCATTTCTCATTTGAGCAGCAATTCAACACATGCTTTAACATTACCCACGCCTCTGAAAGCCAAGAGGGCCATTCACATAATCTTAGTTACTCTTGCTGGATCATAGGTACTGATGCTGGAAGGTAATTCTCTAAATCCAAAGTAAATGTTTAAAGTTTATTCCCAAAGGATTTATGTAGACATAAACATACAGATTAAAACCAAGCAAGATGTCAGGAGCTTTTTACTACCTTCTAATGTAGCCAGGCACATGGATATTTTATCTCTCCTTTTGGATCTGCTTTCTTCCGATGGCACAGTTCAGAGACTTCATACAGATCAGAGGCAGAGTTCAGGCTAGAACTGACAATTTCATTAGGAAATAAAAAAAAAGACAGAATTGTGTTTTCTTATGTTCTCTGCTCTGTTATTGTTATTTTCAAAATGAAGAACATACCCTACCAAAGTGCTAAAGGCTGAAAACATAACTCTAAATGATACAAGAAACCCAACTTTGTGCCAATCCATTTTTATCCTCTCTTTGTGGCCATAACAAAGCTGAGAACAAGAGCTAAACAGTGGAGAAAAAAAGATAATTTCAACTTTTTTTTTTTTTGCTGAAAGTAACATCAGTGACAATAACAAGAAGCCATTCAAAAGACAGAATGTTATCTTCCAACACAGTTAACAGGCCTTTCTTTCTGTCACTTATTATATCTCCTACACATCAAGCTGTATTTTGACCTCCCTTAGAAAGGAATACATTTGGAGCCAACACATCCCTGTACACATATTGGCATTGCTAAGTGAAATCCAGGCCATACTGCCATTCTCTTCCCTGCTCCCTCATGCACCTGCCAAGAGGAGATAGGTTATCAAATGAGCCTCCAGGAAAACATTTCCAGAAACAACAGTATGACTACCTCTTGCTCTTGCTTGTGCTCATGCAGCCCTCCAGAACCCACTCCACTGATTTAACAAGCTAACAACGACATGAGCTGTATTTTTGACAACTATGGGAATGAGATCACTTAGATAAGCTTTTATTTTTGATACAGGCTTTCACCATTACTTCCTTTTACCTACTGAAATCAACTGGCGATATTTCATCATTAACCTTTTAGCACAGTAACCAGCAAATTCATCTAGCCTCAGCTGAACCTGTTTACATTTTAGGTTTCATTTGCCCCTCTTTGCATTGCTGTGAGCATTAAAGATATACTCCATTTTCCTCTTGGATGACCGTTCTCTGTTTGCAGTCTCCCACTGGCAAGTAAAACACTCTTAGACCAAATATATTGAAACTTTTCTTAACTCATCAGATGCTCCTTCCACCCCCCTCCCAGACACTGAGTGCAAAGCTCTGCATGGAAGCAATTAGTGGAAACACAAATTCTTACCCTGGTGAATCCAAAAAAGACCATCAGCTTTCCTTCTGTACTCCAGCTGTCACATTAACACGCATGCTACCCCTCACTGTCATATGTACTGTTATACCCTATTACCCTTTTGTTTAAGGGCCTCAGCCACAAAAATCTTTGTGCACGAGGTGCTGTAAACACAGCCATGCTTCAGCAAACACAGCGTTCCAGGAGAACAGCACAAGGTAAGTGGTACAGACACCTACATCTAGACTGGGGAGTACAGGCAGAAATCGTTGTGTTGCTCAGCAGTATTACCACAAGCCATCCAACCATTCTATGTGCAGTTAAAACAACTCAATGCAGTACAGCTCCTCATGATGCCAAGTTAACTGAAACACTGCGAACTTCTCCTTGTCTGCCTCTATGTGTGAGCTTACGCATCAGGTGCTAGAACACACAATTCTCCTTCTCCTCTAAAGGCTTCAGCTGATGACCCTCCTGTGCTCAGAAGCTGTGCAAGCCACTAGAGTTATCTGAAAACTGCCCCAAGCCTCTCACAAAGGTAGAAATTCTGTGATGGCACTATAAAACTTTAGGCACTTGTCATGTCTTATCAGGCCTGTGATATTATACTTGGATTCGAGAACTTCTGCTTAAAGCCAGCTACGAATGGAAGTGGTTGGCAAAAAGTAAAATAATGGCCCGGAGTTAACCCAACTCTATGAACTGCAGAGTTTTCAATTTAGAGTCACTTCAGTTAGATTCAGGTCAATTCCCCCTCATCTACCCTGCCTCTGCCCCTGAGCAGAAGCCTTTTGAGACAAACACTGGATTTGGTAGTGGGTGGAAGCCTGCTATTAGCCTCTGGCTAATGCAAACCAGCAGAAGCAGGGACAGAACTTGGATGTCCACCCAAGCACTGGTCCCATGCAGTCACAAAGGCAAAATAAAGGTAAAAAAAATATTAAAGGTAAAGCAAAATGACTCATGTCTGTGCAGGTAAAACAATGTCTGCAATTACTTTTGTCCTTCAGTAAGCAGAAAACAAAGGTCAAGCTGCCACTCAGGGACTCACAGATTACTCTCCAGCCCTTTGCAGGAGAGGGATGCCATCCTGTTTGGAAATTGGCTGTCTCTAGCCTCAAAGTCTCCAAATAGCAAGAAGGGTGAAACCTCAATCTTCTTTCCTCCCACACCTTTCCTTATATGGGAAACAGCAACTTCCAGGTAGCCATGGCCTGAAAGAGGATTCCTTCTCTGCCCTTCCCCTCTCTCAGTTCCTAGAGACACGTCCCTTTTACTTCTTCCTCTTACAACTGTGAATCTCTCACAGTGTGTGTGTGTCTGTATATATACATATATATATTTATAGGGATGCCTCTCTTCTGCATTCTTTTTTCCTTGTAAAGTACCCCAGAACAACTCTTGTACTCTTGTATGAGCTGGCCTAAAAGACAAAGGACATTTCCTTGACCTTCCTTCTTAAAAAGGTAACAGCTGTGGCTGTAACTCACCTTAAGTCAGGCCACCAGATTAGTGTTTTTCAAGCAAGATAACCACTCTCAACTGCTTGAGAGTCACTCCTGTTCCCCAGCATGACCTGGAGAAGGAGGTACCCCACCTGAGAATAAGGTGCTTTTACATTAGCTTAGGCTAATTGGAGGAATCAGTGCAGCAAATGGCTTGAGAAGATAGAAACTGGGGACTGGAGTCATGTCATTCAGGAATCTGAAGCTGGAGAACACATAACTTCGTACTAATCATAGCAACTTCAGGTAGTTTTTCTCTTCTGGTAATGACTCATTCATTTATAAACCAACGTCAGTCCCTTTTCTAACCTCATTGCTATTAAGCAGCAGAGAAGAAATATTTTCTAAGCAGAAAATGCTCTTCAGTGCAATACAGCTTTCCAGTACCACTGTGCTGGGGCCTAAAACTTGTGAACCTAATGAACGCACAGACGTACACAGTAAGCTTCCTCCATGTTGCATTTACATTTCTTGCCTACACTGAGCAAATGTACAGGGGGAGGCAGAAACCTGATAGGATTTAAATACACGGTACTTGAGCAAAGCATCCCTGAAATCCTGTGCAAACTGTGTTGCTAATGCTTTTTCGTACTCGGGAGAGTGGATGATGAATCTCACTGCTCATAATTCTTTTATTTTCATGCTTGGAGCACCAATCTCATCCCAACAGTCCCCCACTTCCATTTTGCTTCTCAGCAGCCACCACTGCCCTTGGCCAGCTACTGCCCTGACCCAAATATGCACTGAAATAAGTGTAGGAAGAGATAGAAAATGATGCTAATGTATAAATGTGACTGCAGTGCACTCTCCTTCGCTGGTCACCTACTGCTGGAGTAACGTCTGTGGGTCACCACACCACTGTTCCCATGAGCAGCTGCTGCTGTTTTGTCATCGAAACTGAAAAACAGAGCGCACTCTCCCTGTTCTGCTTCCTTTGCACTTGCTGAGGAAGTGACTTGAGCAGGAGGAAAGAAAGAAGAGCAAACACAAAACCACAGAAGTAAGCAGCTAGAAGCAGAGACCAAACTTCATGCTTTTCATACACGTGCAAACAGCCAGCTCTGATTACAGCTGGCTCTTGTTGTAGCCCTGCAAACTGTACCTTCACTCACATTACTGCTGCAGAAGCAACTGCTTGTCCCCGTACTGAGCCTGGTTACGTCCCAGCCCCTGAGTTGAGCACAGGTATCTTTACCAAAACACAGCATGTCTTTTATGTACTACAGAGATGGAGTCTGAAGTGCTACAGCCAATAGCTGCAACAGGGTTCTGATTTCTTGTAGGTAAATAGTTCCTTTTAAGTAAAACAACCTGGCCATTTGTAGCTGTTTCAGGCTTGCCCTGGTACAGTAAATACCAGAGTGACCTTGATTTTTCACATCATTTCACCAGGCTGCAGCCTTAGCAGGACTTACTGTGCTTATAAAGCTTAGGAGAAGAAAAATAGACAGCAGGAAATCCTGTGACAGGCTTGTTTTGGTGGTGATGAGAGAGAAACAGTAGCAGGAGAAGAAAGAAAAAACAACCCACCAAAAAACCCATAAAGCAAACACCTGTGGCCAACCTGCAAGTGGGGAGATTGTGAGTTCCAAGCCACTCCCTGATGCCCACAGTGCTACTGAAACTACTCTGGCAGCAAGTATAAAGAATGTGGGGATTAGTTTAGGATTCTCTGCTGGATTGAAAAGAAAAAGGGTTGTGATGTTTATGTTCGAGTTCCCAGATGACTTCAGGTGGTAGTACACAGACTGGTAAAAAGTGCAATTGCACGCTGCCTCCTCTCTGCAAGCCCTCAAAGAAAGCACGTGGGAACTCCAGCTTAGCCCCATCTGAAGTGTTACTTGTTTCCAAACTGTAAGGTATTGCTTTTGGGGAGGTCAGCCTCAGGAGTGGGACTGTGTGGCACTGGATGGTGCAATGCCCATGGAGGGAAGGTATGTTTAAATAGGTAAGTTATGGAGTGGAGGGCATGGAGGGAAAGGGGAGCACAGTTCTAAAATCATGTTCACATGAATGGGATGTGGAGAAGGATGAGGTGAGTTACCCCAGTTTGGGCAGGACCTGTGTCAGAGCTGGTGGTTGACCATTGAGCCCGGGTCAGCAGCCATGTCACCGTGGCTTTGCTCCTGCTTCTGTTCCCTGCCTGCACAGCACAGCCTGGACTGTGGGCAGTGTCCCCGAGGGTGAATGGGGCTGCTTGCACCCAGAGGGCTGCCTTTCCCTTTGTGGGGATCACTCACGTGCTTAAAAGCTGCATCAGCCTTAGGAAAATTACATTTACCTTCTTCTTCCCAGGTTTTGTTGGCTCTTTTACACCAGAATCAGAGCCCCTCATCTGAGGGGTGGCATCAGCTGATGGAAGAACAGTGCTTCTGGCCCTGGTACCTGCCTCTGGCTGCTGCTCACACACTCATGTCTGATCCACAACACCCTTAATGAATTGAACCCTGCCAGTGGACACACAGGTTCCTTCCTTTCCAGCCACCAAGACAAAACTGAGATCTGCAGGAGTACTTACTGTCAGTGCCCCATCTTTGCCATAGAGGAGCTGTTTCCAGAGAGAGGAGAGGGGACCAAAGGGATTGACTGAGTAGTTGGTATGTTTGATTTTCCACCTCTCAGACACAGATGAGGCAAAAGGAAACAGCAAAGACTTCTCTTTGCTGGGGAAAAGCTCCCTCTGAGGTTCCTTGCAAACAGCCCTTTGTTACAAATCTTCCTGGGCCTCGAGGCAGGTAACTGGGCATATTTTATCCACTTGGTTAATAAATAAACAAAGCTCTCCTGTGACAGATGGCCTTTCTGATTCCACAAAGGGATGCAGGGCTCCTCTCGGAGCAAGACCAGCATCACGAGCTGAGCTGGGCAGGGAGGTGCTGTGGCGGCACAAGAAAAGAGGCACATCACCAGCTTTGACAAGATAAAGGAGGAGCTGGCGTGTCTGCTCAGAACAAAATAAAAAACACCTAGGGAAACAGTAAGAAAGTTTCAGCAGAGAAAACACTAGGGAGGGTCTAGTCTGAGGAGATTGCTCAGGCTGAAATACAGGCTTTTCTGTTTTAAATTAAACCCCAGATAGGCAGTACAGAGAGTGTGAATCTCCTGTTGGATGCACCATGAGCATGGTTTACCATCCCTTTTCCGATGTGATTTATATACAAAGGAACTTGGCAAAGAACTACCTTTGCCTGAGTTTTGTAAAACCAAAAACCAACGTGGCCTGACTATCCCAAAGATGGGCTAAAGCCAAAAGCCTTCAGCTACGTCTCTTGCCTTCCACGACTTGGTGGTCTGGGTACAGTAAAACTGAGATACAGTTAATCCTGATGTCAGTTTTGGAAAAAAAAATCCTGCTGAATTTTGATTCTGAAAAAACCAACTTCAAACTCCAAGTGTCCTTGGGAAAGAAATTAACAACTGCTTAAAATAGTATAGCTTAAAGTCTGCTTTCCTTCACAAAGTCTTCTGCAATGTATTGCCAGTTTTGCAAGCCTGCAGTCCTACCAGCCATGATCATCACCAAGTGAAACCGAGCTTAGACTCCAGCAATGAACTTTGTGGTTTCACTCCAGTCCCCACAAGAAACTTTCCTCCTCAAACCATCTTGCGCTTTACCTTGGAGAGGCAGAGTCAGTAAAGCAGTGAATGTTGCAGGTAGGACTGAAACAGACTAGCAGAACAATGTGGCTCCCACAGCTGCAAAAGCAGTCAAATCTGAGATAGAGATGTTTTTGCAAGTCCAGAATGGCAGAAGATTTTGAAATGAAAGTGCATTACACTGTTATACAAGGACATAGCAGATGCTAATTCAGTGAGTGAACAAATAAGCATAGCCCATCCCTGTGTCATTACTACTGCCTCATTTAAAGGGCAGTTTTGACCAGAATGACACGTGTGAGTCACACAATGGGGAATAGGCTGTGACTTTGCTCAGAAATCCACCTTGCTTTGGCTTCCTGTCAGCACGGCTGGAGGACCGACACCTGTCATGGCACAATTTCTATGTGTGGCAAGACGGATTCAGTTTAGCCCCCTGCATCCCTCAAGACCTGCGCTCACCCAGCTAAGCAAGCAGAGCCAGTGAAAAACCATGCCTGCACACAGCCTCACTACACGCTTTGTATGGGCTGTTGACAACACGCACATAGCCTTTATGCATGCATATTTTCTTGCAACGTCTGAAACTAGACTGATACACACCTCTTCAAACTGATACTCAGCTTCACTCTCTGTTATCCAAACATTTCATCAAAGGCCACTTACCTACAAAGCCGACATCTCAACCCAAGCCAGACAAGCCACATACCAAAAGCCTTTTGAAAACAAGGAACCAAACATGAATGTATTCACTAATAGTGAAGGGGTGACAGCCATTATTTTACATTGGCAATATTTTGAAAATTCTGAAAGACTTAAATCTCATAAGGTGATTACACCATTAATTAGCGAAACACTGTCAATCCTGAGGTGCCAACACAGCAGCTGTTTCAGCTGAACAGCAAAGAAAAGCCAAGAGGGCAAGGTAACAAACTGATAGTGCCCCCATGAGCAGCCCAACTGCTCCAAGCACCCCCACACTACCACCAAATGATAGGGAAGTGCTCTGATTCCAGCAAGGAATACCACAACTGTCCCTCTACCACCTCAATCACACCCACCTCCCAGAGTGCAGTACCCCCTCTTCCACCTGGGTGCGTGAAAGGGGGCTCTAACAAAAGGGCCATCTGTTGCAGCCTGAGCCCTGTATTTCTCAGGATGTGGGTTTTCCCAGGAAGCTGTTCATACATAGCTTATCAACCCAGAAGGGATCTCTCTGGTCATTCATTCCTCCGACCCTCTGCAAAATGGAGATCATAGAAACCACCTCAATGATCTCCCCTTCCAACTGCAGCAGGAAAAGGAGAAGGAAAGAAGTAAAATCCCAGAAAGATACCCCGTGATGCAGAGACTATTACAGCTTTTAGATTGATCAATCTGTGAACAGGGCTTCATTTCTAGCTTAAGCATGTCTGGCTAAAACCACCAGGTGCAGAGCCCCACTCCTGCACTGCGAGCTGGGCAGAGCAGCCCTCCATCATCAGCTTCAGTTCCTCACACAGGCACCTTCAGACCATGGCTGCATCACCACAAACGTTCCTGAAGGCTCAGTGATCAGGCCCAGGCTGATGCAGCTGATGGTAAGGGACAAGATGAAGGACTATGGTGACCAGGAGGACAGGCTGGGACCCCTCTCCCAGGAAAAGGATGTTTGGACAGCCACCAGTCAGGTCCTACACATGCTGGCTAAGGATGCCACAAGAGAAACACTTTGCACCACAGCAAGTTTTGCACCACAGGCTGAAGATGGGTGAACAGAAGAGGGGTAATCCTCTTCACAGCACCCCCTGCTTTTAGATGACAACTCCTGCCACAGACTGTGGCTGTGATGTCCTTTGTCACGTCAGGTAGGGCCCATGGTGTGACCCTGCTGGGGCTCATTCCCTTCTCTTGAGGCCTGCAGCAGGCACCAGTGACCCGATGGCAGTGCCCTCCCAGAGAGGGATTCTTGGCAGCAGGGGAGTTCCTGCAAAGCCCACCTTAGGCTGTCATGTTCTGCCTCCCACAGGCTCCCAATAGCCAGTAGCAAGGAAGAAAGATCTCCAGAGCACCACTTATGGCAGCACATCTAGCTTGGAGGAGGCTGTATCTTCTTAGAGGATTGGGAGCTAAACTCTGCTGAACTAGAGATATTTTGATACCATTTTTGATATTTTCCATCCTACTCTGTCACCTCAATACCATCACCATCCTTCCAGAGTGCATTTGCTCAGAAATATCCCTGGGGGGAAAAGAGACATTTCTAGGTTTGGGGCATCCAGCAAGGGCCCTGAGCAATGCCACCAGAATAGCAAGTCTGCCCATCATTCCTCCCACAAGAAACTGGGCCAAGGGACCTCGTTCATCTTCAGAGCACGTTACACAGCAGCAATGGCAAATCACTCAGGTAAAGTCTGCTAGCAGCCATGGGGTTCTCCTGGTTTACACTGGGTTACACAGATTCAGGTCAAGAAAGAGCACAGAGTTTGTTTAAAGACATTTTGTCTTCCCACTCTGGGAGAAGGAAACAGGCCTATCATTGACAGGAAAGGGAAAGGCCTTACATTGCTCTGAGAAGGAGCAGGATCCCGCACACCTTTCAATCCTTCAAAGGATTTGGCCATCACATTCTCAAAAGAAGTGACAGGAAAAAGAAAAAGAAAAAGCAAGTTGTTAATAAAATATGGAGACAACTTAGAAATTTGCTCGCAAAAGTCCATGATAAAAAACCTCCAGCTGAGATCCAGCCTCTACTTTATATTCCTGTGTGTTCTGTCTCATCTTTCCTTAAATGCATGGGGCACAGTCCTTCTGTCACTCCTTTGGCATGACTGCTTAAAGTCTGAGAGGTTTTACTAGTCTGAAGAAGCTTCTCCTTCACATCCAGCTTAAATGTGCCATTTCTTGAAGTCATACCCTTGTCTTTTATACTCTAGCAAGCAAAACAAGTGTAAATTAAATGGAAGACACGTGAAACCTTTATAAAGCCGTGTTTCCCCCAGCATGAAAGTTCCTTTGCTTTAGAGTGGAAGGGGTCTTTACTCCGTGCTGTATTTTCCCCATCAGAAAATGAAGAAGAACATAAATTTTCCTCATTACTTGAATTTAGCTTAATCAGCAGCTCCCTGCTGATGTAATTCAACCCAATAAGATTTTTCTTTTTTTTTTCCTGGTGAGCTGCTGCCCTTTTTCCCCTCCTCCCACCAATTCAGGCATGGAAAACAAGGGAGGAATTAGACAGACAGAACTTATTATCTATCAAGCTGCAACTTCAGACTGGGCAGGAATAACATTTAAAATATAAAAAGCAAATTTGATCAAGCTTTTTCCTCCCCAGAGACTGCCACAAAAATATTCCTTGTTTGTTGCTGAGAATGAACCATTTTTCTCTTTCATTTCTGCTTTCTGTCACGTATTTCATTTTGGCTGCCCCTCCTGCCTTTCAGCTAGGGACCTAGGCTGCTAATGCAGAATCACAGGTAACTCAACAACAAAATGCCTGTATTATCTTTCTTTTTTTTTTCCTTAGTCTGTCAGGTAATTGCAACTCTAAAAGCTTTTGCATATTTACCACAGAAACATATCTCTCCTGGAGGATGGGACTGTCAGCAGGTAGAATATCTTATTTAATAAGCCTCTTCTGAGGTGTAAACTAGGGCTGGGGATTTTTTCCTGGCCTCCTTCAGAGGAAAGGACAAGCAGATAAAAATCAGCTGCTGCAGTGCTACACTGTCAAAGTTCCTATTCCTGTGAAAATTAACTCTCTCCAAGCTCAGAGTTCAGGTAGGCTTTGCCTCTGTGAAGTTTATGAAGTAGGAAAGGGGTCTGTTATCAACTCATGTTGGTTTTTCATCCCCAGTCTTCCCCATATATAAGACAGATTTCTTTCCTATTTACAAACAGATCAACTACCCTGCTTTTCTGCAACCCATCTGATGAGCTGTGGATGCTGCCAGGACTGATTTTCATTAAATCAGACATCAAGAAGGATCGCCTTTTCTCTCTTTGCCCCTGTTTCATAGAAGTACAACAACAAAAATGTGGTCTGAACACTTCCAAATTCAGCTGTTATCTAAAGACAAATTCCCTTCACCCCCTTCCCTATTTCCCCCCATCCCTGAGGTAGTAATAGAATTGCTTTTCTTGGTCCCTGGGATGCTGAATCAAGCTGACTGGTACCAAAGAGAGGGTTTGACAACATCTACAGAGAGCCTTTGTGTCTTGGAGTCAAGACAGAGGGTGAGGATGCCCCTCCAAAGGTTATGAAAAGAGGCTGCTCTGCTGAAACTGCTCTACAGGCTGAAGAGGGATATACCCGGTTCACACATTTCACTTCAGGCATACCTATGGAGAGGTCAGAACTCCATCCTAGCATGTAACAAAGCACTGTGAGAGGGAATCAACAGACAACAACAGGTCCTCAGTCCAATCACTGACAATACTCATTCACCTCTACCAAGAGCTTCCCCATGGCAATAGGTGTTTCCAGACTGGCCGGGCTGTCTGCTTGCCTGGAGGACAGCTGACAAGAGCCAGCCAGAAGACTCCCATTGAGTCATAGCCCATGCGGAAACTGGTCCTTGACAAACTATCTTCTGCATCCATACAGTTTTCCTGTAGGCCAACCTTACACTTGTGAAGTCCCTGGTTTCACATTTGAGTACAGACTGGAAGACACATTTGAAATATGGATTGGTTGTTTAGGTTAAAGTAATTCAGAAACCAAGAACCTATATCCATTGATTGGAATGGAAACGTGGACATCCCCTCTTCTGGAAACAGTTCCAGAGAGAACAGTCTACTGATAGAAGTGAAAAGCTTTCTAAATTGTGACCGGCAAACTCTTTTTTTTACAATACTTTATGATTATTTACAAACTTACAATGGTTTTCAATGCAAGTAAACTCCAAGAGGTTAGGACATCATTTTTTCTTATCATCAACAAGCCATTCTCAGAGCCATCTCTGTTCAGGATTAAGGGATCACTCTCATTCATTTAAATGAATGTAGGAAAATTCCCATAGGTAAAATACTTCTCCTAGTAGAGTTACAGGAGCCTAGTCTCTTACCTGTAGTATCTGGATTGAAGGTAGGTAGAACACACAGCTTTAGACACATGGCTAGCTGAACCAAAGTCTATGACCTTGACCCTATATGGCTGTCGGGATGGGTCTACCAGCATGATGTTCTCTGGTTTGAGATCAGCATGAATCAGTCCCAGGCTTTTCAGCTTCATTAGGGCAGTTGCTACCTGCTGGAGAATTGGTCGAATGTACTTAAGGGGCAAGGGACTGAATTTATTTTGTTTTAGGAAATCATAGAGGTTCTGTTCCAACATTTCAAATACCAAGCATGTGTGATTCTTGTGCTGGAAGCATTCATAAGCACGGACAAAGTTGTAGTCATCTGCGCTTTCTGTGCTCAGCCGAGCCAGGATGCTCACTTCAATCTGGCCTTGCCGGGCATAAGAAGGGTGGTTTTTTAGGATCTTGATAGCCACAATCTCATTAGTGCCACGTTTCCAGCATTTGACTACTTGTCCAAAGGTTCCACGGCCAAGAAACTCTAACACTTCGTACGTGTTGGTCATGGAACAGAGCACCTCATGTTGCACCAGCTGGTAATCCCCTTCACTGTTGGAGCCACTGTTTTTGGAAGTAGCTGTGGAGGTGGTGGCGGTGGCTACAGTGGCCCCACTGGCATTGTTCTGAATCATTGGTGGATGCTCCTCGATAATCTGCACGCTGCTTGTGTTCTCGATCTCCTCACTCTTGCGCTTAAGTCCACATTTTTGGTAGGTGTCCAGAAGGCTCACAGTGCTGCGACGCATCAGGTTGTGTGGCCCGCCTAGTGTTTGCCCAGACACTGCAACCACACCAGAAGTGCTGTTGGCAGATGTAACCACGATGTGCCCCGTGCTTGCTGGGAAGATGATGGTCTGCTCGTAAGGGATGCTCGGATTGGGGATCTGGAGGGAGGCGTTGACGGCTGCTGTGGCGGCTGCTTGCGAGGACTGCACGTTCTTGCCCTGGTTGTAGACTTTGCTGTGTGTGCCGTACCCAGTCATATCCCAGTTCGAACTCGGCTCCACTTTCAGTTTCTTCACGCTACAGAAGGCACTTGACTGAAGGGTATGAGGAGAGAAAACTTGCACATGCGAGGCCATACCTGCAATACAACATCAGAGAGAAACCAGAGTGTCAAGATGCCTTCCCCAGCTTTTTTCATTTGCTCAGTGGCAAGAAAGGGAAATGGGATACAGGCTTCAGATATAGCACATGCACACACACAAAAAGCAAGTTCTTCCAGATATGCGTATTTGACACAAATAAAATATTATGTTTCAGAATAAATCCTTACCCCGGACTGAACTTTGCTAACAACATTCAAGATTTCTGTTCTCTTGCTCTCCCCCTTCTCATTTTTCATAACAGGAATGTACATGTTATTTTTACCTCCTCTGCCCAAAGAGACTCCTATTCCCATTGTCTCCAAGAATATATCTAGCTCTCTGGAAGAACTCATGCCAAATAATGCAAAGTATTCTGACTACAGAAGCCAAATCTCAAATCCTCAGGCGCATCCAATCTTAAGCAGTATGGTGGATCTGACTTAAGCCGTCCACTTATTCCCATAAAATCACTGTGTAGCTTCTGGCCTGCACAGAGTCAAGATGGGACCAGGAGATGATACACTGTGACAAAATGGAGGTGCACAGATAAAGTTGAGGAGCCAAAACAGTAGATGATGTTTCAGATTGCTTGCCAAGTCTGCAAGTGGGAATTGTGCACAATGCTAGTCTGTGCTGAGGGACGCTGGAGAAGGGAGTTACACATAAGCTTCACTGTGTGCTCTCAGTTCTCCCAGGTTTGTAAAGTTGTGTTCATCTATTCTTATTCACAGTGACAATACCATCACTGGAAGGCAGATCCCCTGGAAATGAACAGCATTGTTTAGGAAGGAACATACACCTTAGCATGTGGCAGAATTAACTGCTAATGTAGCTTTATTTTTACAAAAAAGACAAAAACCTATTTTAATGCAAACATATTTGTTTTCAGAAGAGTTAATGGTCTTCTAAATCTTTATTAAAAAAAAAATCCAGACCACCAAAAAATAACCCCACAACCTTATAACCAAAGTGAAAATAATGTATCACTGAGACACACTTACTGAAGGATTCTGAGTAATATTCCACTGAAACAGAAAATGTGCCTATTCAGGGAAAAAAGATGTGGTCCACAGAGAAGGGGACAGCTAAGTGGTGACTTGCTGCCAGCTTTCCCTGCGCAGGGTAGGGATAGTACTGCTGGGGCAAACACATTGTGAAGAACACAAATCCCTGGGGATTCCTGTGGAAGGAGTCAGTACCCAGCATGAGTTAGAGCAGAAAGGCACAGCCTCCTTCACCCTTCTATCTGTCATCAGTGTTTCTTTTTAATAAACCAGAATGACTGGTAAGGAAGAAAAAGACAATATGCTGAGCTGGCACCATTGCTGAATTATTAAGCACAAACATAACCTTGACTTGTTTTCAACTTTAAAAAGTTAAAAGCTATACGAATGCTTCAGTAACAAAACCACAACAAACTCTGCAGTGCACATGGACGACTTCTTCATGTGGAGGCCTGGCAGAATCTGACTCGGCTCCCAAATCCATACTTCACTAGTCCATGTTCCTCTTCAGAAGATTTTCTGGAGCTCATGTGTACACATACACACTCACATGCATGCATGCATGCATAAACTTACACGCTCATATGGAAAAATACGAATGTCACTCCACACTCACAAAGCTCAGTACCACTGTCAAGTAAACAGATCTAAACACACCCAACACTCATTTTTCAGTTAATTCCCAGCAGCCCAAAGGCCAGGAATGGCTCAGGAGAGGGGTGCTGTGGTGAGCGAAAACCCACCATGAGTAATGGGCCAAGCAATCACTCCAGTTTGCTTCAACACCCCTGCCTTCATCCCTGCCGCAGTGACGACTTTATGAGGACACCGCAGACGCAAACCCCTCAGGACACATGGGGAAACCCTCACCTGGGCTTGAGCACACAACAGAAAACCCCGCTGACCCTGCTCTTAAACGATGAAACCCTGCAAACCACAGTGTGCTCCCCTCTGCAGACACAACCCCTGGCTCTAAAGGGATTTGATTGTTTGCTGGCATTCCTTTTAACTCCACTATCCCCCGCTCCCTCAACCTCCTCGGCAGCAATTTCCAAGATCCCTGCAGCTGGGTACTCAGAGGCACTCCAGCTCCTTGCCCCTCTAGGTACCTCCTCTCCTCTCTCCTTTCCACAGGGCAGTGATGCTGTCACGAATGCCATGGCACGTGGCAGGCGGTGAGCTCGGAGAACTGCAGCAGTGTTGCTCAACTTGTCATCCTGGACACAAACATCATACACGAGAGAGCCAAAACCATGTTTGTTTTTCCACTGATTAAGAAGAACCATGGTGTTCCTTCTAATACAGTACTGACCTGCCTGGAGAGAGGGGGTGGTTTGATGTATGTTTTCCCCCTGGACACAAATAATATGGCAGATGTAATTGGTAACATATTGTGAACCTAGCAGAGGTGTAATTTATAGTTTTATGGCTTTCATTCCACGGTGTGCTTGAGCAATCTCTCTTCATACAAAATAAAAAGGGAAAAAATGACTGACGCAGAACAAGGAGAGACGTTCTTCTCACACACTCCTCTAAAGATAACACCAAAAGACTGAGGCATAGCAAATTAAAGTCAAGAATGTGAAGCGCAGCAGCTGCAACTTTCTCAGTGCCACTGTAAAAATCAGGACAATCACCACGATTAAGGGACAGACTTTCAACTGGTGCAAACTGGCAGGGCTCCAGTTGATATCAGCTGACACTAAAAACAAGGTCAGCAGTCACTCAACATTGTCAATGTCAGATGGCTGCCTGTGCCCTTTGGTGAAATGAGTTGTTGTTAGGGACTGGTTTCCACATCGACAACCAGCCCCTCACTGTTGCTGAAACACTGCTCGCAGCCTCAGCAGAGGACAGGAACACTTACTCACCCTGGTACCCCAAAAATGGAGGGGGTGGAGGAGGCAGTGCTTCTGTGGATAAAGAGACTCTTCTGCTGCCAGTGCTGCCCTCCTCAGAGGTTATGTCTCATCACAGAAGAAGTGTTTTTTTCCCCTAAAAAAAGAACTATAAAATCTTCTTCCTAACACCCAAAATGATTTTCTCATGTTTGAGGTTTTAGGGGCACGCATTGTAACAAAAACAACTCAGTGAGTTATTCAGCATAGTCCAATACCAAGAAATTACAGGCTGATTGACAGCTTGGTGATGGGAAAAGGTGGCTTCTGCAGCAAAGTAATTTTTATTGCAAATTTTCCTGTGCAGTTAATGTGAGAAAAACACAATCCTAAATTTCCTGAGGACACAATAAAACTGTGCTGGTGGCATGTTCTTTTTTTCAAAAAGGATTTTTGCTCCATGGCAATAGCAGGAATAGTAATAAATGTGAATAAAAGTTGGATAGTTTTGTTACAGGAATCAAATTCCTCATTACAGCCTGTAATATAATTTACACCTTCAGCCTTTTCATTACACAGGCTGACAACAGCTCGCCACAACATCCACGAGAAAACAAGCCAGCAGGAATGTGGTGATCCATACCAGCCAAGCCCGGTGACACCGATGTCTCAGAGACAGTGGGAATGCCCCTGGGGGGCATTCTTGCTCCTGGAGTCTTGGAAAGACAGACGGATAAGCTGTGGAGGGATGGAAAATGGGATGTTTCACTTGGAAAAAGTTCTCTTAACCCCCCACTCACAGGTGTGACAAGAAACTGCTTGTGCAAGGCTGGGCCTCTCACATCATCTCTTTTCTCTGCAGAAAGATCCTAGCAGTCACCTTTCCACATTTTGCATGGGATGCCCAAGGTTGGCACCTGGCTCCTCACCTTTTTACACTCTGCCAGGAGGAGAGGGTGTGAGGATACTCAGGATGAGCAGCTCTGCCCACCAAGCATTCCTGCTCACCTGAAGCCCAGCTCAGCAGCCCCACCTATACCACCAAAAGCTTTGGCTGGACTAAGGCAAGTAGCAATTCCAGCTGAGCTGGGTCCCTGCTTTGGCAGGGGAGCAAGGCAGGCCCCTAATAGCCAGCCAGGATGCAGCCAGGACTCTGCAACAGCTAAATACATGTCCTGAAGAGTACAGGTCTAAGTTTTATATCACCCCTGTGCACAGCGAATCTCTGGGCTGGGAGCAGAATCAGGGTTGGGCACCATGCATTAAATAAAATTGATAGTTCCTTTCTTTAATAACGAGTTTAGTGTAGTCATTTAAAGCTCTCACAAAACTGACAGTAACTGGATTTAATGGGGCCTTCCCTGTCCTTGATACAACTCACACAACTCCCCATAGCATCTACATGAGCCGAGGTAGGTAGGGTGCAGCCAGGGGACAGTGTTAAAACAGCTGGAATGACATTTACTGAAAGACTTGAGGATTTTTGTTCCTGAGAACTCCTCCCACGTCAGCTTTCACTTAATAATAATTTAGCAGGTGCTATTTACAATGCAGATGGCCCTCTTCTGCATGCACACACAAATCACGCGGCTGCCTCACTCGTACTTCTAACAGGTTTCAGGAAAGCAAATGAAGTGAAGTTCCCTATCCATACACCTCACCCCAAAGGGCAAAAAATATGCTTTGGGGACTAAAGAAGGAACAGTCTGAAAGTCACGGATGTTTTCTTCTGGTTTACTCTCAGCACTTACTGCTGATTTTTAAGTGCGGCCTTTGAGGTGGCAAGAGACCAAGCCGGTGCCCTGTATTAAGTAGGAAGTCAGACCTTCTGCAGTACCTGCAGAGCTGCCAGTGCTCTGTAATCAGAGGCTGCTTCCTGGCTGCTGCCAGAACGACAGTGCCTGCTTGAAAAATACTGTAGAAAGCACATGGCGTGTGTGCGGCATATAAATGATGCTCACAAGACAATACTGATAAGTATCTTCCACTTCTCCCCAGAGAGGCACAAGCCTGCAAACCCATACACACGCCCAGGGTGAGAAGGCAATGAAAAGGGGATCTGCCAGGTATGGTTAATGCATTGCACCTCCAAAATAGCCATGTCTCAAGCACAGCACCCTTCTTCACAGTGGTTTCTGTGTGGCTCCTTTAGAGGCATTGTCCCCAGCACCTCTGCACTCTCAGAACCTCCTGAAAATTTATGTCCCTGGAGGCTATACAAATTCTTCCCTTTGAATGTTTGGAGACAACCTCAAAGCAGAGCTCAGACCTCAACAGCCTCAGCTCCTTCCTATTCCTGGTGAGCATAACATGTCAAGGGGGCCTTTGTTCCAGGTGAAAATCTCCCTGCATTCCTGCTCTGCTTTTCCTGCCCTGCTAGCAAACCTGTCTCACCCTAATTAGCAGTTTTCTAAATGCCTATGTAGTGCACAGCAGTTCTCAAAGATGTGACAGAGCATGTCCCCTGCACTGCTCCAGACCTGGATTCACAGGGCTCCAACCTGCCACGTTTGATCCATGTCTTATGGCCAAACAAAAAAGCAGGACTTCCCACTGCACAGAGTAGCCATAAACAAAAGCAAATGGACAAAGCCAAGCATCTATCTCCTCCCTCTCATCCCCACCCAAAAAACCACATCCTTGCAGTGCAATGGCCAGGGCACTCTCATCACCATCACCTCCAAACCCTGCCACCCTGACGGCCCTCCTACGTATCCCTCTCCTGCATTTACAGCATCAACAACCCTGCCTACCATTTCATTCTGCACATCATAGGTATGATGAAAATTATCAACCAGGACTTACTTGGTACTCTTGAGCATGGAGGTGGTGTAGGCAGTTACTCCCTATCATGGCCTGATCAGGTTATTTTGGCATGTGGCTCAGGATACTGCCGTCTCTTCTCACAAACCATCTTTATTCCCTTCCTCATTCACCCTTTAACTCCTTAAATCCAGGGCAACTTGTCTGCTGGCTACTGAAAGCTTTCTGAGCTGTAATTTAGAAACACTATGATTCTTATTCATCATTTTGTTGTGGGGTCAGGTGCAGATGAGCCTGAATAACAAGCTGTGGGCTCCTCTAACATATTCCTGGTTTTAGGCACATGAAGCAAAATCTCAGGGACAAATACGTGCATTTACATTTGAATACTTTATTACACATCAGTGCAAGATTCTTTCAGGGTCACCTCTATCTCCCTCTGGAATGAACTGCAGTAATGACAAGAGATATTACAGATTTCCTCAGTTAATCATGTGACTAGTTTATGTTTCACATTACAGTTAATTAACTATGCAACACCTGAGAACACAGGTTAAAATACACCTCACCAGAGGCTGCCTCATCATTTTCCTGCAGATGCTACAGTAACTGGACCTGATACCAGTTTCTAGATCTTGGTGTGAGAAGGTCCAGCAGTCCAGTCTGTGCCCCTCTGAACTGAAAGATAACCCACAGATACCTTCTTATGGGAAAAGCCAGCACAGTTGGAATACTGCAAGAATTCTCTCCAGGATACCTCAGTGTTACTGAGTGGAAAGCAAATGACGGCAGCAAGTGAATACAATGTAATAGTCTACAGCCTTGACAAAACAGAGCCAGACCCCAATAAGTAAACCCCCTTCAGCCTATCTGTCAAAGCTGACAGAAAGACTGTCACCTCTACAGAAATCATTAAATGACACTGCAAATGCTCTACCAAGACGTCAAAGTGCTCTCCAGACATAAAGTGAGAAACCCGGGAGTCTGCCGTGCCCATGTCAGGATTCTGGGGCTTAAGAAGGTAGTCTACAGCTCTGCCAGATGTACCTTGCTGAGCAACAGTCCTCCAAGCCAGGGAGGACTTCTGTAGTCCCAAGAGCAAAATGAGGTGATGAACAATAAAGACAGAGGCAAGGGCAGTGCCTGAAAGCCTTCAACATCTACATGAGTGTGTGAAGGAACTTAAGCACAATGTAAGCATAAAGCCATTTTAGGAATGTCGGTAACAGTGAAGTCAGGAAGAAGTCTTACAACCAAATGATCTGTACTCCCAAGGCCCTCAGAGGAGAATAAAGTCTGCTTGCGAGTCAGACATGGGATAAGAAAAAAAGAACAAGATGAAATCAGACAGGTGGGATTGACAGAAACCCTGCTTTGAAGCTTTATCTTTGGAGGACACTGAAGGATGTCTAACAAATCCTTTGCTGAAGAAATCCCTCTTTCAGATTTCTTGGAGAGAGGCCCAGCAGAGCTGAGGCAAGTGTGGAATGGCTGGCTGGGGCTGTGTTGCAGGCTGCTGGGGGACCCACGAGCAGCACCACATCTGTTTGAAGAGCTGAAGGCTGCAATAACACCCACAGCACCACTTAAAATGAGGCATGACATGCTGAGGCTCCTACAATGCCATGCTTGAATGAGCTCCTGAAGCACTGGGTACGGCCAGAGGAGATGGGGAAAGCAAGCTACCAAGGAATGTTTCCTCATCCTGAAGCCAAAATGGAGCCAGATGAGCCCAACGGCAGTTACTCACATCAATGTGTCAAATAGTCCTGTTTGGCAACATCATATGTGTTCTGGCCACCTTCCTCCTTCCCATCTGTCCTCCACAGTCTCAAAGTGGAACAAACAGTAACCACGGCATTTCTATAGCAGCCAAAGCTCCCTCTGTAGAACTGTACAAGACAGTCTCTGCAGTAAATGTGGAACTGGCCACAGTTTGCCTTGTAGTCCAGCTTAATGTCTGGATCCCTACATTTAGCCTCCAAGCAGGTCTGTAAGGCAGGAGCCTCTAGATTCAAACAAGCTCCATCTCTGATTGCTACCTGCTAACAGAGTTGCATCCTGAAAGCAGAACTGAAAGGAGGATCTGGGCATGGCTCTGCTTTCCAGGCAGCATGGCTCAAGTCACTGCTGTTCAGCTTCCAGAGGTTGACCACAGCAACCCATTTTACAGGGGAAAGAGCAGACTTTCTCAGCCTTCCTGACCCCAGACTTCACTGGCCATCACACCTGGCCCTCCGTTATCTTAGCTCATGGGAAGCGGTACCAAGGCCTCTCAAAAAGGAACCAAAATGAATCAGTTTTCCTTTGCTGCTCTGGTTGCGCTCCCCTCACCCACACAACACTGGCATATTTGTGGCTTCCCACAACTGCCTAGTGGAAGGGATATTTTGGCTTTTTCCATGATGGCTGTCTCCCCACCTGGATGACTTTCCACCTGTAAATATTATCTTTGTAATGTCAATGACTCCAACTGGTCTGCAAGCGTGGTGAAACCACAGGGAATGCCTGGCACCTCGCATACCTCACTTGTCAGAAACAACACTACTTGTGAAGGCAAGGCATGGGCAAGGCTCACTGGAGTCTCTGGCTGAGCCGCTCACACCCACAGGATTTTTTCCTAAGTGTTTTATTTGCAAAGAGGCCACTGTATGACATTCAGTCCTTGCTTTGTTTATGAAATCTGAAACTCAGATCAAGCTCTAGCTGGGCTGAAAACATCAGTTTGCTTATTCACAAGGTCCCTTCCTTCATTTGATTTCCATCAGGATACAGACCAGTTGGAGAGAAACAAGCCCCTGGTGAGGTGTCGATAGAACACACAAGATCTGGACTGCAAAGGATGCAAGAGATGAAGATGCAAGGTGGGGAAGCTAGGAACAGGGCTCTGCCAAAGCAGAAAATTGAAACAGACTGATTTGTTGACCTCCTGACAGCCACATATCACTTTCAAATACAAATGACCAAACAGAGGACCTACAGCGCTCTCAAACATTGAGGGCTATGGGGTGTTTTAGGAAATGAAGAGAAAGGGTACTGCAAGTTGATCACCTGACCCCCAGTTTAAGGAGTTGCAACAATTCTGTAAATAACCTGCCTTCACATCATCACACAAACACACACCCGACCTGCACAGAGAAAAGCCTTCAGTTCCCCAAGGAAACACACCTTGAGCATTTTTCACCCTGTCTTCCAGATTTTATCTTCCTCATCACTTAGGGCCAAGAAAACATCCCCAGAGTTATGGCCAAACAGTCAGAAACCCTTTCTTGCTGTCACCTGTGGCTTTTGGTTTGCATTCCAAAGTAGGGCTATAAACCCAGAAATGCATGATGTGAAACAGGCCATGAGCTGGGACCAGAACAGGCACCGTGGGACTGAACCAACTGGCCCAAAGCATAAACCACCATGGAGACACAGCATGCAGGATTTGGATGTGGACTCATTTCTCCTCAAAACAGCTGTCTCTCTAGGTCCATTCCCCTTTGAGACTGGTGAGCAGCTCTCATATGAGATCGCAGTGATAGGAAGCTGCCGCAGTCTCCATGAGAACACAGTGTGTTGACAGGTTTATGTGTGAGAACCAATGATTCTGTTTGCTATATATGGGATTGTACTAACCTCTGTCATACAAAATACACGGTCACACTCAGGCACACATGGACATGTAAACACTTGCACAGCCAGATGACCCACGAAGGCAATGAATCTCAATCTCCAAAAGAAATGAGTGACGCTACCCCAAGCAATTCCACAGAAGTGCCTCTGGACACCTCCCTGCCCTGCTGCTGGCTGGCTTGCTGGGGCTGGTGCATGCCTGATCTCCCGCTGTCTTCACAGCAACTTTATTTTTTAAGCAAGGTCTAATAAGACCAGGATGCAGAGAAGATGCCTGTTTAGCCAAGGAAGGACATCCTAGGTGATGTACAAAGCTTTTGCTTACACAGAAAAAAACCCCTGATTTAGACATAGGGATAAACTACATGAAGGATTTCAGAGCCTTGAAGAATAAACATCCAGAAGCTCAGGGAAGGCTATGTACTTGAGAAAGGACAATATAAGGCCCTTGTGTGTGATGAAGAAGCTCAGGGACAGCACAAACAGCCTACTCCCCCTCAAAGCTCTAAAAGAAAAGAAATCAGTCCAAGGGAAGTCATTAAGAAAAACAAAACAATAAAAATCTCCACCTGTATCAGCAGAACTCCCTGGCTACCATCAGTCCCTCCCCCAGGTTTCTCTTTTGTGCAAGATCTGATTATTTATTGACATGTTTATTTATTCAGCTCTGCAGTGCTTAACACCATGGCTGCTGGGCTTCTTGCACTGTCAAAACTAGAGCATGACAGAAGAGGAGTGCAGCTCAACGTGGAGATCCAGTGTGACACAGGCCACGTATCTTCTGCAGTGCATCCTGAGGCGTGCTACCACTGAGACAGGCTAGACTGGGGGATCCCACAGCCAGCCTGGACAACAAACACTCCCTTGGTGTAACTTTGCTCCAGATCACTCGGTGCTTTCGAGATCCTGCAAAGCGCCCTGCAGAGACCCAGGCACCAGAGCACACCTCACGCCCCATACAAGTGCTGACCGTGAGTACCTGCTGTGCGGCACTCACAGGTGTGGCACAACTGCTGAGACCAAACCTCCAGAACCAAAAACCCACAGCAGAAAGGAGAGATGGCTGCAGATGACAGACTAGCTAAAGGGGCTGTCAAGCCTTCTCAATCCTGATCCTACATTTAAGAACTGACATGTCACTTTGTGCTTCCAGCAGCGTGCAGCCACTTGCCCCATGTCTTCATAAGCATCATTTTGGCACTACTACAACTGTTTTGCAGCCATGTGCTTTCAACTCAGAACATTCAATTCTTTCCTTTTCCTACACAATGAAATGAAAGGATTCAGCTTAGATGCAGTGGGACAATGAGTCCAGAATCACCAATGTGTCGGTGATATTGCAGCCAAGCTCTCCACAGACACACCTATGGGTTTTGACTAATGATGGAAGGGAAGACTGGCCAAAGTGAGTCATGGGGGAAAGAAGAGTTTCTGGGAAAGTAAGCTCTGTATGATTTTCTCACAAGGAGCAAATACACCACTGTTTCCACAGGTTCCAGAAAAAACAGTTCCAGTAACAACTTGTGGTCAAATCACTAGAGCTTTCAATAGCTCCAGGAGAACACTGGGCATCTTAGCTTTGCCACAGTCACAGGAGTGACTAGGGAGTAAAATGGCCTGGGGTGGGCCTGTGGGTTTTGCTAGAAAAATTGTGACGCTCCCAGCAAATGAGAGGGGGAAACTGCCATAAAAAACTCCCCAAAACAACAACAAAACCCCAAAAAACCAAACAACAAAAACAAGCAAACAAAGAAAAAACCCAAACTAAACAAACAAACAAAAAAAAACAGCCAGGGGAATTCAGTACCAGAAGTCCTGTGAACTTTCATCAGACATTATGTACTCAAAACTCACTGAGAGCTTTCCAACATCTATATGGATGAAAAACAAGAAGAGACTGAAAACTAGAATCAGCAGAAGCACAATAACTGTGGAAAGAATTTCAGTGGGAAGCAGCAAGTTTACATGTGGTATAAATGCCCAATTAATTCGATGCTTGCAGTACTCCTTTGTGGACATAGTCCTTGGTTTTTGTCATTTTTCGTATCTGAAAATAGCCATACTTCCCTCTTTAGTCCTTCCTGGGCTCATGGGAGACTGAAATGAGTCACCAGAGGATGAGCTGAGTCATCCAGCCAAATCTTGGAAAGCAATACGAAATGTGTGGTCATCACATCCACAACTAAAATGTGGATGACGGCAGCACCCCTAGCAACCAACCCTGCATTAGGCAGAAGGGGTTGGAGACCACTGACACTATGAGCTGTACTGTAAGCCAGGCAGAAGAATGTGTTAAATGAAACCAGGACAATGCAAAACAAGAGCTGACAAACATGGCCAGAAAGCAGCCCAGTGGAAAAGGACCTGGGGGTGCTGGTCAATTGGCAGCTGAACCTGAGCCAGCCATGGGTCCAGATGGCCAAGAAGGCCAGTGGCATCCAGATCAGAAACAGTGTGGCCAGCAGGACCAGGGCAGTGACTGTCCCTTCTGTACTTGGCACTGGTGAGGGTGCACCTCAAATCCCGTGTTCAGTTCTAGGCCCCTCACTACAAGAAAGACTGAGGTGCTGGAGCATGTCCAGAGAAGGGCAACAGAGCTGGTGAAGCGTCTGGGGCACAAGTCCTGTGAGGAGCAGCTGAGAGAGCTGGTGTTGGTTAGTCTAGAGAAGAAGAGGGGCTCAGGGGAACCTGAAAGGAACTTGTAGCACCTTAGGAGGGGGTCAGTCTCCTCTCCCAGAAAACCAGCAACAGGACAAGAGGCAATGGCCTCAAGTTGTGCCAGGGCAGGCTCAGGCTGGACATCATGAAGAATATTTTCCCTGAAAGGGTGGCTAAGCATTAGAATGGGCTGCTCAGGCAAGTGGTGGAGTCACCACCCCTAGAAGCATTCAAGAAACGACTGGAATGGCACTTAGGGCTATGGTTTAGTTGGCATGGTGGTGTTCAGTCAAAGGCTGGTCTCAAGGATCTGAGAGATCTTTTCCAGCCTTAATGGTTCTATGACCGCTGATTCTGCATCTGAAACAATGCCCTTCTCCATCCACTTTCCCCATTCCAGTGGCATTAGAGAAAAGGGATGGTCATCTCCATCTTCCAGATCACAGGATATTCCTAGCTCATTTTCCAGCTTCTATGAACCAAAATCGCAATTCATTCAATTCCTTTAGCATATCATCAAATCTTAACAAGACCAATTTCAATATGCAATCTCCCTGACAACCAAATAACTGTGACCTTTTAAGAACACAGGTCCATATTTCATTTTTATAGCTACTATCTGCAGAACAAAAGGAAGTGGGGCAGATGCTTTTGGGCACAGAAAATATATTTATCAAGCAGGCTTTTGTGGTGATTACAAAAGTTTAATGAGTGAATTCAGGACAGTTGCTCTCTCTGTGATGTTATGGAACAACAATCCTGATTTGCAGGAGCTGGGTTGCACTGCTCAGGGAACCCTGAGCTTGCTGTCACCCCAAGGACCTTGTGGCACAAGCTAGGGCTGAGCCAGGCATGGAGGACCTGGAAGCACCAGAGGGTTACAGGGCCAGTGCATGTGGCACATCAATAGTACAGGTCCCTCTGTGGCTCACGCAGAAAATACGCTGGCTGGAGGCTCCCAGTGACACTCCTTTCACCCAGCCGAGCACCAGCAAATGGCGCTCAGGGACTACACTGCACTGAACAGGTTTTCATGGAACTGCTCAAAATTTCCAAACTAATGATGTCACTCCTGTTTTGCCTTGATCCTTCCTGCCAGCTCATCCCTGGGTTTCAGCAAGGCCATGATGTATTCATCTCACTGTGCTTCTGCTCCCAGCCCTCTGCACTTTCACTCCTATTTCCTTTGCCAAAAAAAAAAAACACTTAAGAAAAAAAAAAAAGAGCTGAAAGGTTCAGGTGGGCATCAGTGAGTGATGAGCTCCACAAGATAGAGCAACACTCAAGCCTTAAGGAAGACAGATGTCAGACAGAAGCAGGTATAACTGGTATAAACCGGTGTAAGAAACAGGTTTAAGTGAAATTCAAGTAAAAAGATTCAAAATCTATTAAAATACCTAATATCCATGGGGTTTTGATCCCAGAGTTCTTAAGAACTTGGTATTATTTAATCTTTTAAAGGCTCAGTGGTAGAAACTCCAAGCTGTTGAAATGTTAACTTACTCCATGCTCTGCAGAGACAGAAAATAAATGTGAAACTGGATCCTGACAGCACCACTAGACCCCAAAATTGACCCTCCTGCTTTCTGCACTGCCTGCTCTAAAGAACATGCTATTCCTGGAAGAGTTTTAAAAAATACAGCCCAAGCAAGTGTTCTCATATCCTCTCCACTTCCCAAAGCTAAGGTAAGCAGCTCACTTGAGTGGCCCTCCCACACACATAACCCTCTGGGTCCTGGCACTTGCAAACAACTCTGCACCGGCCCCATGGGCTGGCCTGGCACCAGCCATAAGCAGAGCAGCGTGCAGCTCAGCACACTCGAGCTACAATAAACCTGTCAGACTGTGCAAGACATGAATCATATGGACTGCCACAACAGCAACCCAGCATGTGCAGCCCTGCTAAAACAAACAAACAAACAAACAAACAAACAAACAAACAAACAAACAATCCTAAGACATCCCAAAACACACATGTAGGTAAAAGGCACTCTTCTGAGGCTGTCAGTGCAGTTATACTACAGGGCTTGCCTGAAAAATATATACCCTCCTAACTTTTGACAACTCAGAAATGCTTCAGCAGAGCTGCAGTAGGGGGCAGGGGAAAGCAGGACCAACATAGTCTCTTCTCACTGGGAAACTGGACCCTGATCAAGCAAATACCTGCATTTCCCAGGATGCTGGAAGTGAAAGAAAACACCTGTAGCAATGGCTACTGCTCATCGGTGACTGAGGGATGTGGCTGCAGAGGTTGCTCAGGGTCTTTTGGAAAACACATCTGTAGCACGGGGTCAGGCCGGCTAACTAGGCCGAGGAGCCCCAAGGAGAGCCAAATAATGAACCACACCAAGACGACAGACGAAGAGGGCAGAAAGAGAGAGAGGGCAGAATCCTCTGCCTTTATTTATATGTTTTTACAAATCACCGTGGATTGGAGGTAGAAATCAACACCTCTTAATTCCACTGGTCAAGGTACCTGTCTATCATATTTCTCCACCCAGTATACTGGAATTATAAACACAGGAAAAGTATAGATAGTTGCTAAGAAACCATGGCCATGTTTACAGAAAAAGGTATGAGAAAATTTACAGAAAGAAAAACACTGCAAAACTCAGGGCAACACACATCTCCAAGTGCACTTAGTCAGCTGGAGGTGCTGCTTCCCTCACACTGGCCAGGAGATTATGCTGGAGAAACAGCAGCATCTTTTCCTGCTCAAGGTTTTCCTGCAGTCCTCGGTACAGCCATGAGTCTGAAGCATGGAAAAAATGCCCCACGTGCATCTGCAGGACTTGCATGCTGCCTCTACCCTTCAGGACAGCCTTGGCAGTGGATGACTGCTCCGTCCACGCTTGTGGGCTAATGGGGCATAACATTTCATGCCATGAACCTGTGACACTTTGGATGTACAAGTATTTTTCACTTTTATCACTGCAAGACCATCAATGGGGATATTGACCATTTCTCCATTCTGTTTTCCTCCCTGCTATTTAATGCTCTTACTGTGTTGCCTCTCAAGCCACAGTCCTTCATACACTTGCAGACACCCCTCACCTTCCAACCAGCAACCGCAAGGCTGTGACCCACAAGATGAATTAGGCAGACAAAAGCACAGGGGTAAGGTTTATGGTCAGTCTGTTTGCTTCTCCTGGCAGATTCAGTCCAGAGACTTCAGCTTTTCCAGGTGACAAGTATCTTCCAAGGCAGTGTCTGCATCACAAAACATTCTGTAAAATCTTTATTTAACTGTTCCCCTAGGACAGCTGGCTAGACCCTCACACTACTGCCACATGTCCCTGTGTCCGAGTTTAAGTACATGAATTCTCTTATGTGACTTCATCAGGACGACTCCCGCACAGAAACCCCACTACATCGGTAAGCGTTAGCAGGAACAGGGCATTCGTCATCTGCCCTTGGTTTTTGAAAGGGTGCTTGTGCAGGAAAAAAAGCAAAAAAACTTCCATAAAACTTGTGGGTATAATTCAGGTATTCAAGTGATACATTAATCTAAATTAAACCCCTCTTCTGCACTATCCCTTTTTAAAAAGCAAGTACTTCTCTACAAGTGTAAAATCTGTAGTTAACTGCTGTTAACTGATTTCAAAAGAAATCCTATGAAAGATAAAGTCTCCAGTACCTGTGCCTACCCCACAAGCAGCACACTCAGAAAATCTACATTTGGTTTTCTTGAAGATTTTTCCTTCCCCTCCTTCTCCATGACTAGCAATATGCATGTAAAACATGCTCTCTGCTTTTGACGGGGTGGCTGCTGCTGCTGCACGTTCTCCACCTGGAGTGAAAATTCTCCGTTGTCACAGCAGCCAACAGTGATGTCACAGACCAAGTATTGTGACTTCAGCTGGAAAAGGAGCAGCGGGAGCAGATGAACTCTGAAAACAAAGATATTGTTTTGATGTAAACAGCCTTCACAGAAAAAAGGCGGAAAAAAAGGGAGGAACATCTCACAATTACAGTTTTCTCAAAGAAGTATAAATAAATATACGATGAATAGAGTTTTCTCTAGGCAAATATCTCAAAGGTCCAACTAAATACTGAAAGAATTGTCATTTTGTTTCTGTTAAGAAACGGGACTCTTTTAGCTTTTGAAATACACATTTTCTATTATTTTTTTACTTTCGCTTTTGATACCTTCTTGTCTGGTCATTGTCCCAGAGTAAGCAATCAGCATTGCTGTATAAAGAAATAATTCTCAGGAAATAATGCACATGTTTCCAAATGTTTCATTAATCCACAGGCAACTTGCAAATACTGCCTGTATTCCTGTGTGAGGGTGATTGTTTTTCATATAGGTCACATATTAATGCAATTTCAAAAACAACTTAACTCCATTCACCCACATCCCCTTCCACCTTTACACTGAAATCCAGAGGTTGTAATTACACCCGGGAGCAGGAATAAGTCAAAACAAGTGCTCGTATTGCCTTGTAGTCTTTTTTGGAAAGAAAAGCGATCCCACCTACCCTGCCTTATGTGCACGGTCTAACTCTGAACTCAGCTGGCTGGCAGGCAAAGGGGCAAAGACGTTTTCATGAGGTCAGAGATGAAAACAAGTCACTTTCAGAGGTCAGAAATGGAGTCATGCATCCCATGTTCTAACATGTAACAGATCTCCAGAGGGGAATGTTATCTGCACTACCTCACCTTCTGCCTCACAGAACATCTTCAGGCTGCCTCACCCCAGGAGCTCTGGGGAGTGGAGCAGGAGACAGGACACAGGCACCTTATGGGTTAGCACTTTCCACCCCTTAGCGAGGGTGATTAAACAACTAGCACATCATGAGAGAGTCAACACCCACTACTTTGGCTACTTTGGGTGTGAAACACCAGAGGTCCGGGCAACAGACTGAGACATCAAGTCTGAACCCTTTGTTCGCATGGCTTCACACTGTCTCTCAGAGGAGATGAACCCCTGCTGTGGTAATGGCCCCTTTCCTCCCAAATCCCTGCTCCACAGAAACTTTGTGTTTCCCTTGGTAGGGCTGTGGGAGAGGGGTGCTGGTGGTGATTCACACTAAACATAGGTACAACCTGGAGGAGGCAAGATGCCCACATCGGGGGTTGCCCCTCTGTGCAACCACACATGGCATGAAACAAGACCAGGGTTCTGTGGTCTCCTTTCTCCTTCCTCACAGGGCCCTCGGCTGAAGCAGAATCTGCTCCACCCTGGCTTCTTCTCCAGGGTTTTGAGATCTCAGCTAAGAGTTACACACAGAAAGCTGCCAGGTGAAAGGCATGTCCTTTTGAAGCAGTCAGCAGCAGGGAATGGGAGAGGCATTTGCTATTAAAAGAAATAGAAACAAAAGAGGGGAGGAAGGAAGGAAGGAAGGAAGGAAGGAAGGAAGGAAGGAAGGAAGGAAGGAAGGAAGGATTATCATTGCTTGCTGAAACACAATTCCCTAATGCTTGATCAACTGTAATAATCAGCCAGTGCTGGCAAACTGATGTGTGTCTTGACAAAAAACCTTTCTGGAAATTCACATGCAGAAAAAGGGGAAATATTGTTAGGACTTTAGTTATCACATTCTCAGGGGACATCGCAAATAATAAGCAGTTCCCTCCCCAAAGTACCCTAATGATATTCTAGCTTTACAAAAAATTATGCTTGAATATTTTTTCTGAAATATAAACTTGCCATGCCCAGTCAAAATTAAAAAGAAATATAGGGCATTTTTAAGAGAAATTCCATGGGGAAAAGCAACTGTGAAATAGCCAAACATCAATTATGAAAACCACATCAAGAAGAGCCTCTTGTGCATGGGCTTTAGGGTTTAGGGATTTCAAGAAAATGTGCATCCTCGTTTGACTCATAATGTAGGCAGAGAATGAGCAACTTTCCTCAACTTAAAAGCAGCTCAGTGAATATGTAACCCTTTAAAGCCACTGTATCCGTACAACTTCCTTGTATCTCCTAGCTCCCAGCTGATGGCAATCTTTGCTCTTCACGCCCAACTCCTCCGCAGGATTGGAGTGACAGGCTTACCCTTATCCTAAATCAGGGCAGAAGAAACAGCCGATACTACTGTGACACGGGCAAACCCCTGCTGAGGCGTGCACCGCAGCCACTCCAGAGCTGCTCTTTGTGGCATTATCGCGATCTCTACTGCAAACCTTCAACCTGAGCCTTCTCCTCCCCTGCTACTGCCCACATGCAACTCTGAGCAGGCTGTGGGCAGCACTGGGTCCTTCCACCTGAGGGCAGAACACAAATGGAAAGAAAGCAAAATGTAACAAAGTGAACAAAGGCAGAGGGATTTGGGGTTGATTCTGCCTGTGAGTCAGGCCTGGATCATTTTCCCAAGCTTAAGATTATGGTCTCATTTGGGACTTCCACGGGACAGGATCCGGGAGAGGGAACAACCGGAGCTGGGAGTACCCAGAGAAAAACCACAAAACGCCTTCCCACAAGTCCCAAAGAAAAAGCAACAGCATGATCTTGTTCTTCCTTAAAATAACTTGCAAGTCTGTTGGTTTGTGGCATTGCTGTTTAATGGTGCAGAGCATTATTAGAGAAAAACAACATAAAGCAGACAGTTGTCATAAGGGAAAAAAGACATCTCAGTTCATGTGCTTTTTTCCTCCAACCCCAAACTTCTATCTTGAGGGTCACACATGCTCCTACAGGGAATGTCTGGGTAGAAGGCTTCACCAAGAATTTTCCTCTCTGATGACAAACAGCACCAAGCACTTTCCTGTCTCGTCTCCCAGGAGCAACAGCTGTTTATTGTTCCTCATTCCCACTCTGCATGACCAAACAACTACACAGAAAACAGAGAAAGGTGAAAGCAAGGCTATTTAAAGCTACAAATCAAGAACGCAAGGCTTAGGAAAACTCAGCTTTATGGCTGCCTGTGCAACCTTCGACCCTCTTTCTGGCCTGTGTACCATGGCAGACCTGTTAATCATATAATCACAGGTTGTTTTTTCCACAGGACCTTGGCCTCGCTCAGTGCAGCAGGATCCGGGGTGCTCCCCTAGCAAGCACCCAGTCACTATTTCATCTTCTCGGCGCTGCTGGAGGTGTGGCCCTGAGCCTTGTTTACAGCGTACCTGCCACACTCTGCTCTGCAGATGGAATTAGTAATTTACTCATGGCCTTTCCTACAGTACACATCATTAGAGTAACTGAATGTTTCACAAACATAAAGGAATGTATTTTCACACTGCCCTTATAAAATAAGACACTGTATTATCCATATGTCATGGGCAGGGAACCAAAGTACAGAGATTACTGTGAAAAGCTTCTACTAATTTTAAATGCTCAGTTGAAACTCTTAGGTACAAATCCTTCAGAGATATGTTTCGCCAGTTGAGGCTGTGGTGACAACCATTTTTTTGGGCTGATGCTCTTGGAGATGGCAGAAGCAGTATACCTGACATATATAGCATTTAAATTTTACTGGGTTGTTAGTGTGGAGGCTTGCTTTCTCATTTCTTTGTACATTTGTTATATTTAACATGCATCAAAAAATTCAAGAGAGGTATAAAAGAGCTGTTTTCTAAATATACATTCTGAGGCAGGTAGCTGGGATGGAAAATTTCTGCCCAGACAGTTTAAGTTTAGTAAAGTTGTGAACAACTCAAAATGAAGGTCTTAAAATAGGGAAGCTGTTGGATGGCCTCACCAGCAGGTCACTGCCATAACACACACTGTCGTTTCTCTTCTTGGTTGTTGAAGAAACCACACAGGTCAGACGTTACACTAAGAGAATCAAGTCAAACTGAAACACAAACTGTAACTAGAACTTTATTTTATATCCCGGTTCTGTTCAGACAAACAAGATCAAATGACTTTTAACTTTAATGCACAACAAAGTCTTGTTACCCAATTCCAAACAGTAACTTCTGCTTAGAGCATAAGCCCCACCTTTCCTCCTGTTCTCTCTCTTTCTCAAACAGAAAGCAAGTGTCATGCACTGCAGGCAGCACCAGTCATAAGATGGATATAGGACAGGCAGATGGACAGTACTCAGAGGTAGCGATTCTTACATTTGGTATAAACTTATCCTTCGCCTGATTATTTGCAGGGAGATTCACTAAACTCTTACAAGAAGAAAAAAGCCATCTGAAAATTTCAGGCTGTGATTTATCTGTGCTAACACCAGAAAAGAAAGACAGACAGACAAAAAGACAGACCGTGGCGGGGTGGGAATAATTCAACCAACTGCTGGTGCCAGCCTTCTTCAGAGCAATAAAGTAATTTTACAGACACTTCAGTAGGTGCATAAAATCCAACCTTGCAACTATGCACAGGACTCAGGACACACAGACACATGCACACAACACTGGACAACAGTGTGAGACAATGTGAGAACTGTCAGAACTGGTTCCTCCATAACCTCGGGAACATGCAAGGATAACCCTGGGATAACTCCCAACAATTCCTCTTTGCCACCCAAGCTGTATTCCTGGCAAATGGTGTTATGAACAGGTCCTTTTCAAGACACATGCTATATCCACACAGAAGGGATCACAGACCCAATTTCTATGTCCTGCACTGAAGACTCTCACTGTTTATCCCTGCTTTTGAGCTAGTGATGTCTCCTGACTGCACTAACTTTGACTAATATAGTATTTTTAATTACAGAGGGATTTACAGCACTGCACTACAGTGCTCTCTTTTATTATACCCCCTGTTTCTGCTGAATCTGGGTACACTCTACATACAAAGTTGCACATTAGGCAAATTACACTGCACATTAAGTAAATCTCTCTCTAGAAATAGGATTAGATGGAGAGGCAAATCTTCCTCATTCCTAGCACATAAATTAATATCTACAAAATCAACATAAAGTAAGAGCTCCATATCAATTTATGAAAAAAAGAATTGTTTAAACCCACTCCACAATTAAACAAATTTATGTAGGAGATGCATTCTTTTTCTCCTATTTTGCTTAATAAATAAAACAGCTGGTCCGAGGAATCGGGTCAATCAGTGTCTGGAAAAAACCCCATTAAAGCTGCTATATAACCTAGTTTCTCAAGCTGCACAAGCCATCCTAATATTGAAGCGGTAGAAGTCCATGCAGAGACAGCGCGGATGGCTCCGCTTCTGGCCCTTCAGGGTTATGGAAGATATTTATCACAGAAGTCAGCAGTAAGTGAGATATCTTGCAAAGATCTAAGGAGATAGGCTCTGAAGGACCACAACAAAGACAACATGATGCATCCAGACCTATATATAAAATAGACCTAGTAATCTTGGGCACCTAAATTGAGGTCATCCAACAGAAGGAGATGGTAAAGGTCCAGATTTTCACATATGTTCAGATCCCCTCAAAGCTAGCCTAGCCCTGCTGCTACAGTGGATGATAACACCTCTTCTCACTGGCACTCCACAGCTACATGGTTCCATCCCTCCCATGTCACGTGGGAGGGCGAATCCAGCAGTGCCCGAAGCCGTGGGCGTGTTTTGTGGGCACAGAGCCTATTCCAGTGCAGGCAAAAACCCCACAGCATCAGCCCTCCTCCTCCTGCACAGCACACAGCACACAACACACAATGTCCAGGTCCTCCTCACCTCAGAAAACACAGCCCTTCCTATCCTCAATAGGTTTGAAAATATTTTGCAAAGGGTATCACAATCCACATCCTATAGAGATAAAAATGGAGCCAGAAGAAAGTAAAGTGACTTGCTCAAGCTTAAAGAGCAAGGCAGCATCAGAACTGGGAAGTGAAACCTCCTGGCCCACAACCTTATGTTTTAGCTTCTTAACTAAGGATTCTCTTTCCTCATTAAAAAACTAAAAATGGGAAGAGAGGGAGGAATATTCTGTAGACAGAATGAATTTCACCCTCAGAGGACTAATGACCTGACATACTATTTTTTTCCTTCTCACCTCCATTTCCCCTGCTAAAGTTACAGTAACTTCAAGGACTACCCTTCTTTCCTGGTCTGCTTTAACCTAGTGCATTGGCTCAACATCCTTTTCCCAACCACCTGAAGCCAGAGACCATCCTTACCAGAGAGGAGATTACCTTCTCGCTGTCAGTCTCTCTGGACATCCTTGCAACATCCTGGACTGAGACTACTCTGCTTTCTGCATCGTGCTGAGGGACTCCAAAGTCCTATCCACTGGTCCTAGCCCACAGTACGTGGCAGGCCAAAAGGGTACCCTGGAGGTAAAACCTGAATGTTCTCTATTAATTTTTCATTTCAAGAATGGCTCCAGGGAAAGGAGGGAGATATAGGTCAGAGACTTTGGGGGCTGATTAGTAACGCTTTACATCTTCCTTCCTTTTTTTTTCCCCTCAATTTTTTTTCTCTTCCAAATTCAGAAACAGAGGGTTTTCCCTCTGTATTTCTCATTTACTCCTTAAGCATCATCAGCATTAGTCAGCAAACTTCTGCTACTTCTTCACAAGCCCCTGACACTTGCAGAGTGACTAACCCTCTCTCCACACACTTTGATTCTAATAGTTGCATCTGTTTTTTTCCTCACGAAAAATGGATCTCAGCATTGCACACACACAGTTCTCCCTGTGGTCACTGTAAGGGTGACAGGTCACTCTCTGTAAGCTCCCACTGCCAGGAGGCTGTAAACACCACGATTTTTCATGCACAGAGCCCAAGAGCCAGGAGGTGATGACAGGGCCTGTTTTCAGGTCACTCCATAACTCCCCATCACAGAAGCAGTGTCCCTCAAACTAGGAAGAAGTTAGATCCTGCCCCAATCACAGGCACACGGAGAATACAATGGAGGAAGGCTGAAGCCAGCTGGCTTCTCTTCGCAGCCCTGCCAGTCACCTGTCTGTCAGGTGACATTGCCTTCAGGTGCCTGCATGAGCCTTTCCCTCCCAGGACTAAGAGCCTCTGCCCCCATTAAGGTGCCTGGCACCTGACACAATGTGCAGAAGGCCTCAGCTGGGCTTCTGAGGCACAAATACAGGGTGAGTGAAAACACAGCTCCTCGTGACTCAAAGCCATCTCATCACAGCATGACAGGAGGCTCCTCCTGGCCAGGTGGGCTTGCACAAGCTGCCCACTCACAGCCACGCTTACAGACCTCGCATGCAGCTCCTGCTCACGTAGGCATACCCACAGGCCTGCCTACACTGTGCTCTTAGTGCTGCGCTCAGGTACATAGCAAGTTTGTTGTGTCCACCTTTCCAGGGTGATGACAAGAGCACACAGACCACTCTTCCTTACATCCAACATGCAAAGAGGACATCTTGCCCCCAGGGCAAGGCCATGCCCTCAGGCGATGGTAGGTGCTACCTGCTGCCACCCAGACAGGGAACAACGCACATCCAGAGCACAGCACCACATCCAGAGCACAGCACGTCAATGAGGATCAGTGGGAAGGATGGTGAACTTGATGCTGGAGAAGTTTATTACCCGTTTAACCTTGACACCCTCACCCCGGCACCAACCCCGCTCCCGCTGCCGTTACCTCCATCCCCATTGTTGGAGAGTCTTCTGCATTGCTGTGTAGGGAGGCATGAAAATAAACCACAGGCTCCAGTGCCACACTCCCTCCTGGCAGATCTGTTTCTCTCTTCTTAACTGTTTCCAAGTGCCTGGCTGTTTTATAATCCCCAGTGAGCATTCCCTTAACTCCTTCCTCACTGAGTCCTTCCACTCTCCCTCGCTTGCTCTCTTCTAAAAGCAGAAAAATCCAAGGCAAGGTAGGGGGTAGAGAAAGTAAAAGGAGGGGGCCTGAATCAAAGAAGGAACATCTGAATCAAACTGCACATATTACTCATTTCCCCAGCCTTCTCTTACACAGACAGACTGACTCTCCTGTTAATGTGTTTCTTTTTTTTTTCCCATGGACATTTGTGTACCTTAGAAACTCCTTTGCTAATCTTCTCTTGCTTTTTCATACCATGAGGTCATATACTCCTGCTGGTAGCACGACTTTAAATCACACAGCAGCTTGCCCTTTGAGGTCTGAACAGAAATCACTGTCTTAGATCACAAGTAAATATGAGTTGATGGCTTCAAGCCCAGTGTCACCACCACCCCACTTATGCATATTGCAAAATTTGAGAAGAATCAAATGCAGGTATTGTTTCCCAGTGGAAAGGGCTTTGGCAATCACTGCAAGAGCTGTGCGAGGGTAGAGTGGAGGAGCTCAGGCAGAGGAACACATCCTCCTTGTTTCCAAGACGTGGGACACCGCAACTGCCCTGAAGTGACCTGTTGAGAGCCACACATGCTATGGGTGCTAAAGGCTGTGCACTGCGTTGTGTGCTTGCGTGCATGTCAGTGAGTGCGGATGGTGGGGGAGGGAGTGACTTGGCCTGAGACATTTCAGGAGACCCACAGGTCAGGGCTGCACCTGGATAACCACAAGGTAGTGCAGGTCGTTGTGTGCCAGAGTGTGCTGGCAGCACAGCGTGTGATGGGACAAGTACAGTGACCCAGCAGCTTTGGATTTCATAACCACAATTATGCACATGGCAATGTCACAGAACACTCTGGTGTTTACACCACTCCTGTGAGAGGATGAATAAAGAAGACGGCGGAAAAAAGCATTGGCTTTCACGTGTCCCCTCTCAGGTGGGAACACGACACCTGCAGCCGGCTGCTGCTCTGCCTCAAAGCCTATGGCTGCTTCTTCTAGCATCTTGAGGTTACCCCTGACAGCTTCCACTCAAAAGTTTGCCAAGGTATCTTTTTCCCCAACAAAATGAGCTATTCTGTCACACAAGGTTGGGCCTCAAGGCTTTTAAAATCGGTTCTGCTGATGTTCAAAGGGAGCAGCTTGCTGTGCAGAGAAGTGGTAGTTAATAGCAGTAGGATCAGCACAAGCTCTTACCCTGCCATCTGCCTTCAGCTCAGTCAGGCCTTTTGCTGAACAGCCAATGTGGGCTGGGGCCACTGGAGTGAGCAGCAACTCACTGACATGAAAAACTGCCTGGGTTAGTTGATTAAGAATAAGACTATGAGCACAGGAATCCAGTATAGCGCTGGTACTGACTCAGTTCAGGGATTTCATGGGGATACTTAAGCCCACTTTTCCAAAGAAGTCTTTTATTTTGCACAAGTAGGTGTTTCTGGGACAGTTAAAACAAGCCCCATGAATTGATGATACCAGAAACAGGGGTCATCTCTGAAGCTGCTATGCTTTCTTTCTTTGGTCACCCCCGCTAGAAAACAGGGATAAATAACACTTAACTATCTCACCCCCCTGTAATGTTTAAGTCCTTCACACTTACAGAACTCTGGAGGAAAAACAGGAAAGCCCTCTGGAAAGGACAGGGATGCCTTTCACAACTATGGGTCACAGATCGCTCTTATTCTGCCTTGTGGACTTCTTTTAAGTGCTGGCCACTGCCAGGAGATCCTGACAGAGGCTGCTCAGCTCTGCTCCTGCACATCCAGACTGACAGCTACCTCAAGAGTTCTCCCTCTTTTTTAATAATAGAAGAGTCACTTAAGACTTGTGGATGACCTCAAAGTACCAAATTGTTGACCCACTACTGAAGTCTGAACCTGTCAGTGCAACCATGAAGAGCAGGGTTTGGTCCCCTTGAGAAGTGGTGAGGGCAAAACAGTTTTGTAGACCCAGAATAAAATACTGAGGTCCCCTCTGATGTCATATCATTCTGTGGTAATACCCTACAGCAATTCAAAGGACTGCTGCAGCTGATCTCCAAACCTAGGAGGAGACAGGTAGAGGGATCAGAAAAAGGGTGCTGGTCTGGAAGGGAGATGGGGGATCTGGGATGAGTGAGGGCAAAACCTGCTTGCTCTGAAAGTGAGAAGAAGAGAGGCCCCTCCTTTCACAGATGGAGGGAGGAAAAAAGGAAGATGAGCGAAAAGCCTGGACTTAGCCATGAAAAACAATAGTTCACAATTTATTTTCATATCCCCTCACTAATCCTGGCATCATGCTAACAGTGGAATCCTTATGGCATGCACGTCATGCCTGCAAATACCAAGTGAATTACTTCTCAGCGAGGCTATGGGCTATGGCACTGAGCAGCACATTCGTTACAAGTGACTGGATGATGAACGACAGCTCCCAAATTCCTCCTTCACAATGCTACTTGCATTAGTTGTAATTTAATGAGCGTGTGAGAGAGTGAGAGAAAGTTTTGGCTCAAACTACAGAAATAATGCTGCCTGCTGCTGCTTCCCACTGGGTCTTGTATTAACTCACACCACCTCCACCTGCTACTTCTCTACTTCCTCCCTTTTCACACCTATCCTCAGGTGCTAAAAGTCGTGTCATGAAACCCATCAGCATGGCAAGAGAGCATGCAGAAGCCCCTAAGCACATGCGTTCCTTCTGGCTAAAAGGCAGGAGAGGACACAAACCTCTCCCTGTTCTCTGCCAACAGTCACGGCAGGCTGGGGTGGTTCCTACAGCAGCCACTCTCTGTGTAGACAAGCCACCATCTCCCCTTTGGTTGTTTCCTCCTAGAGAGCCAGTGCAGGTGAAAGACACTGGGCTCGCAGTTCTGGGAACAGAGCCTGAAGCGCACACTGCTTGACCCATGTTGGTGCGGAGCTCCCACCACGCACCCTCGCCAGAGGGAGCCACAGCAGGGTAGCCAAGCCTCATCTTTGCCTTGCAGGCTGTCTTAACTGGTTTGTTGCTCTTTTTAATGATTTTGGGATCTGGTAAGCAGCCAGTAAATGTGAACAAAACCTTTGCTAGGGGGTCAAGTCTTCAGCAGTATAAACGTGCCATCACTGGTGACCTCCAGCGAACCTGGCAATCAGTGCCACACTGCTCCTCCTGAGCTCTTGGGTAGATCTGTACCTCCCACATCTTCAGGGCATAAATCAAGCCCCTTTTCTTTGCTCCATGGACCTTGACACAAAAGGGACAGTCACTTCAGAGTAGCAGGGGCATCTTGCAGATCTCTGCCCTGGAAGGCGCTTAAATGGCCAGCATCACCTCCCACTCCTATGGCAACCTTGCGAAAGAGCCTGTACTCCTTCACATGACAGGACATTTATCCATCAAATGACCCTGCACACAAGGTTCACACCTGAAACAAGACCCACTGTGTGGGGTCTCATATGCTGGGCAAGAAGAAAGCTGAGAGATCTGATCTGAGCAGCAGACAGCAGCAAGTGATAGACTGCAAATATCATTACTACTCTCCTTGGTGTATCCAGTCTCTTCAGTGTTTCCCACTGACAGAGCCTAAATGACAACCATCCACAGATTCTGACTTGGTGGAGCATCCAGAATACTCCTCATCCCTTCTGTGCCAAATGTAATTTAAAAGCCCCCCTCCCACATTTTGCAGTGTTTTGAAAAAAACAAATCCAAACAAAATTTACATGTTTCTGAAATGAAGGCATAAGCAGAGGAAGGGAAAATGCCCTTAAGGATTGGAACCGAATGTGTTTGTGCAAATGAGACCCAGGATTTACAGTTACCTTCCAGCCTCCAGAAAGTGCTACAGTCTTAGCTTTGACTTGAAAACAATCTGTTTTCTTGTAAAGGTTGAAAACCACTAGTGATATTTTGTCTGGTGTACTGGTCAAAGTCCCACAGCTCTGGCTGGGAGAGGAAGGTGGACACGATGTCACAGGACACTTCCAGGGACATCTGCAGGCACAGGTCTGTATGAACATGCAGATGTACATTTGTACTTCCCAGCAATACAGCAGGAACCATGCTGGGGGCCACCTTCAGAAGCTATCTGGACACAGATATGCCCCTTGTCAAAATCCCCCTCCCAAACCCACATGCAGCATTGCACAGTCTGTGGCTTTCTTAAAACTATGGCCATGCTTTGAGCAGTGACTGGGCTCTGAAATAAATGAAGACATGCCTTGCTGAAGTGACCTTAAGTGAAAGCAACAATAATTGGCACAAATAAATAAAAAGACCATGGCTGCAAATCAAAAAGGAAGAACTAGTGAGCCTCATCAGCCTGCTGTAACTAACCTTGTGCTGGGCAGCTCGCCCTCTCCAGCAGAGTGGGGAACCACGCACCCGCCAAGGGGCACCAGATATAAGGGGTCCCTTTGCAGACAGCAAGCATGGGGAGAAGGGGACACAGGCATGAGAGGGAAGTGGGGGCTCCTGTGACAGAGGCCCACCGCAGTGGCTATGTGGCCTTTAGGAGCCCGGCACAGGGGTGCTGTTACCTGCTACCAGCCTGCAAAGAGAAACAGTGACCAGGCTGGGGAGATGAAGAGCAGTTATCAGGGGCAGAACTATCGGGATGAACACACCCAGACCTATGGAGACATGCTGGACTGCCAGAACAGGCCTGCTACTACAACAGCTTCTTTGGGCATCCAGTGCAAGCCACAGAGTTCAGAACTGCCAGCCATGATTTATCACATTTACAGTTTAAAACCCAAGCAAATCTAACACTTCTGTTGGAACCAAGAAGTTCAGCTGAAGGTTCCTGGCCCAGATGGGAAGGCAGAGGCTGTCCTACCCCTTGGTTCTCCTCCTGACAGGCTGCTGTGTCTCAGGAAGGGTAAAGCTCAGACAGCACTCAGTGTCACACTTCAGCTCCCTTTCAGCCTTCAAATTAGGGCTTACATGGAGCTTAAGTGCAGCCTGTCCCAACACAGGGTTGGATTTCACAGGTCTCATGTGCTGCTGGGTTGCCACATCCAAGTGAAAAGGGGATGAGTGCCCTGCAGGCAGCCTGGCAGGCAGTCCATCCACCCAGACACCCTGAGCAGGGTCTGGAGAGCACCTGATCCCCACAGCCCTTCCCACGTCCCTGGAGGGCAGTACAGGAGGCTGAGATCACCAGGACAGGCTGCTGCTTCATTTGCCTCAGTTAGCCAAATAACTCCCAATATTCATCTTTTCAGCAAGCACTTCATGGTAACCACGGAGTGTTTTGTCTCTGTGATCAAGCCTCTACTCTTCTTCCTCCACATTCCTGCTGGCCCCCATGGCTCACCCTGAGCCCCAGGGCAACCACGGAGTCCCCACACTTGTGGCCCATGGGGTGGGATGTCTGACACGCAGCATTCAGTTCCCCCGTGAAGTCAGCATGTTCTTGATAAGTGGCACACTACATTCTCGGCCATGAACACCTCAGGTGGGCCAGTCACCTTCCAGCAAGGACAGCTGAATATGACAGGGCTGGGGAGGGGCTGGCACAGGGGAAGAAGCTGCCAGGAACAGCGGAAAGGACACAAAATACGCAAGGAGAATAAAAACCCCATCCCCTTCACAAGCTCTGCAACAAGAAGGCAAGAAGGACAGGAGTACCAACCACAACAAAACCCAAATTAAAAACTATGACCTGCAACTTGCTCCAGTGATGCCATGTAACAACTGTGGCTAGGAAACACACTTCCTAGCTCACCATCAGTGTTGCCACAAGCATCTGCTTTATTGTACATAGTATCAAAAGCATCAGGCATCCCCATTTGAAATCATGCCCTCTCCTGCCATTCACTCACATCCCATCTTCTTTTTCTCTCACACTTTATTTTCTACAGGCAGCAGCTTTTTGGCAGGAGTTTCGGTGTCCGTTTGCAACAGGGTTGCTACAGTCTGACCTCCAGACTGCTTCAGCAAGCCCAGAGAGAGGTCTGAGCCTCATCCCCAGGTTAGCTTTTCACAGTGGTGTTTGTGGAAGAGCTGTGCCAGGAGTGGGTCATGGGCTGGTTTTTGACCATCTGCATAGTTCTTCTATGGCTGTGAGCTGTCCCTCTGTCAGGAGCTGACAGCAGCAGGCTTGCAGAAAGGTGAGTGCCTGTATTGCTCTGTATGTATGGTGGTAGGAAGGCTATCTGCTTGCTTAAAGCAATAGGCTGGAGGAGAATGGCCAGATGAAATGCATGGGGTTTTATTTTCTCCTAGGCAGCATTTAGTGTTGACAAATTCCACATAGTTTGGCAAGGATTTTCAACAAGTCTCCGTTTTACCTCCAAATAGTGGTAATTTCCAGCCATCATTGCTACTTTCCTATTTAGATGTTTTACTTCAAAAGCTGGGGAAAAATTTCTAAGAAAACCATCTTTGATATCCTCATAGCTCTGTGTGTGTGTGAGCAACCTTTAATATTCCTCTTGTGACAGAACTTCTGGGGAGTTAAATGGCCATTACTTGTCTTTTAAATACCCAGAGTAGAGTTGACTGTAGCTTGGAAATCTCTGGCGACAGACTTGAGCACCTTAACATTGACAAACAGAATCAATGCCACGTTGAGGCCCTGTGGTGTCCCAGGGAGGAGTGGAGTGGAGGGATGTGGGCACAGCAGTGCCATGTAATGTGTCAGCTCGCCTTGGTGATGCAGTTGGCTAGAGCAGTGTGTAATGGTGCTCTTTCCATTATGGGAATTTGGCGATGTGCTTCATGTGAACCCTGAGTCAGCAGTGAAGCAGCGCTGGGATTACGTGATGCCCATCCTCCCAGTATGTCAGTGCACAGGAACTTTCTGGTAGCTGGGCAGGCTGCTGGTGTGCTTGGTGGTGATACAGGCTGAAGTTTTTGATTGAGCTTAGTGTTGCCAGGATGGAGAGAAGGTGTTTGCTGGTGTACTTGGTGGATATGCAGAGTGAAGTTTTTGGTCAAGCTTAGTGTTGCCAGGATGGAGAGAAGGTGGCGGATCAGATGAATTGCCTGAGTCACACAAACTCTGCAAGGCCATCAGGAGTCAGCTGTACAGAAGCCATGTGAGCACACAACACCCTGACAGGAATTAACAGTTAGGTCACCTTAATGGAAGCTTACTGGGAGCCAGTAGAGACCACAGAGGACTGGTTGGGTGTGCTTCCCCTGCAAGCACCTGCACAACACACTAGGCCCAGGTTCAGAGCAGGCTGACAGCATTGTCCTATGGGGAACACACTGCCACAATCAGGCCTCAGGGTGATGGAGGCTAGGGAAGCAGGAACAAGGTCCTTTGTGGAAAGAAGAGAGATCACAACCTTTTCTCTGAAACCAAATTAGAACAAAAGGACAACTCTTGGCTACAGCCAGTTTGTGGACAGCATGGAAAAATGCAAGACCTCGTAAATCCTCCAAGGCATGTGTCTGCAAAGATAGTGGGGATCACATTTGTTCATGAGTACAATAAAAAAATTTCTTCTTCTCTTCTAGCACTATCAGTGGCACCACCAGAAACCTGCCTTCCCAACTAACTCTCACTCTGCATTCTTTCAACAGCAGAATATGTGTGTATTTAGCAAGTGGAGATAAGAAACAGGTTTCAGCCCCCATTTTAAAAGAGATGCACCACCTGAGAAGGACATGTGAGACCCAGACACAAACATACCCCATTGGTGGTGACAGTACTTCTCTCGCAGTGTCATTTTCCTGTTGCTTATTTGAGGCTGTGAGCACCTGTGTAATGAAAGTGCTCCTTCCAAAAGTCTGTGCTGCCTGAAAGCACGTGTGAGTCAGAAGGGACAGCAGGTGCTGTTATTGAGCAGTGTATGTGAGAACACAGGTGGAAGAGTATCTGTGTGTGTATGTGTGTGTATGTGGAACTCCTTCCATGTTTGTAGCATGTGTAGGAGTGTACTCATGTGTTTGGTGTGGCTTCATCCCCTTTATCTACAGAAGACAGCATGGGCCTGATTCTCCTTAGAGCTGTTACACCATTTTCCCAGCAAATTGTATTTGTAGTAGGGCTCTTTTCCACTGCAGTGAATGAAGAAAGGAGATTTATTATAAATATAAATTAGGCTTTGTGTGCATTTGTGAGCTGACGCAGCCTGTACTGGAGGCAATATAAACAAGGTGAATGCAGGGTGTTTGTGTGGAGCGATGCTGTGACAGCATAGGTGTTGGCAAGAGTGCTGTCTGCAGTCTCTGCATAAGGACTTGTGTTGCCAGTATAAGTGTGGAAGACTGTAAATCACAGTGTGTTCAGGAGGGGACACTGCCACTCTGCCATTAAAAGGCAGGGAGAGATGTTTTTGAAGCAGTGTGACTTTACAGGCTGAACAAAAGGGTTACTAGAAATCCAAGCTTGCGAAAAATATCATCCAAGTCATTTTGATGGAGAGTGATCTGTAATCCACATTCACCAGCTTATCTCTATCCTGATCCAGAACAGCTGCATGGCAGGCATCTTTTATGCATCTTCTGCCAGTGCCAGGTTGTGGTGGCCCGACTGGACCAGTTCTTGGATATGTCTTCAGCTCTGCTAATGTGTCTCAGGTCTATCTCAGTATCCTCAGTTATTTGAGACTTCACCTAGTGGTGCGATGTAACTGGGATCTGTATGCAAATACAGTATTCCCTGGGGAATCTGTATCCCTTCAGATGTGTTTACTGTATCACTCACAATGTATCTAATGTAGATGAGACTACCTCAATAAAGTAGCTGTATCTTTTCCAGCATCTCTGCCGGTGGCACCTGAATCCTGGCTTTATTCATGCTCAGTTGTGAACTCAAGCTAGAGAGTGTGGAGTTCTCCTCTTCAGGACTAGGCTTGTCTTAAAAGTTATTTCATGTTCCTCTAGAATCACTGCTGTTTCCCAGAGGAGCACTTGAGTCATTACCAATCCTTGCATTTCCTCTCAGCCAGGAAGGATTGAAGGGGTTTCAGGAAGAGGATGCTGTAGAAGGAGATGTCTGCTTTCCCTTACAGATAGCAGACATCCTTCCTAGCAGATAGCTAGCAGCAGATAGCCTTCCTACCACCATACATACAGAGCAATACAGGCACTCACCTTTCTGCAAGCCTGCTGCTGTCAGCTCCTGACAGAGGGACAGCTCACAGCCATAGAAGAACTATGCAGATGGTCAAAAACCAGCCCATGACCCACTCCTGGCACAGCTCTTCCACAAACACCACTGTGAAAAGCTAACCTGGGGATGAGGCTCAGACCTCTCTCTGGGCTTGCTGAAGCAGTCTGGAGGTCACAGTCCCTCTAATATCCTTCTGGGGACTTCTCCCTCTGCTCCCCAGGCCACCTCTGGCTGATTTGAGAACCTGTCGCATCCCTTCTCAAATACATGTTGTGTGTTCTCTGGGGCAATGCCATGCCACAGTTGTCCATCTTTTGGCAATCTGCAGCGCAGATATCCTTTACTTCAGATTCCAACAGCTAGTGGCTATGAATAATTGGTAATTAAAGTAAAACTGAAGTCATACCAGGGGATTATTGTGCCTCTCCAGACTCCTCTCCAGACTACTCTCAGGAGACACAGGAAAGCTACCAGAGATTAAAAAATAAATCTCAGCCTACTAGGTTTACACAAAGACCCTCAAAAATATGCGTCTGTATTGTTCTGACCTCCAGAACTCTTTTTTCTTCACATTTTCCTAACCTTTAAAAGGCATGTAAGATAAACACAGGAGAAGCTAGGCAGACAACATTCTCAGAAGAGATGCAGGAATATAATCAAGCCCTCAGACACAGGCACATAAACACCATAATTTATCTCTTCCTCCTCCTGTTTGATATTATCCTCTGTCCTAGTATCATAATCTGTTGCTATGGAAACAGCTATGATGTCACTACAAGAGGTTTATGGATGCCTTGAACAGGAAGGAAAGGTACAAGATGATGGGTGAGGAAAAAAAACCCCACCTACAAACAGCTGCTGAGCAGGAGATGTTCCAGGAAGGGCAAGTGTTAACAGGGAAAAGATAAATACATCAATGGCGCTAGAGTTGTTGCAGACAAGAGCAGAATATAAACCACACTTTAAAAATAAAGAATGCTTACAAATTTTGCCTACAAGTAAAAATATTCTGGGAAAGCTAAAGGACCTTCCTGAAAAAAACAAACTTTCCTTGAAATGTTCAGCAAGTTTTCTGGGACTGGATATTCTCTGAGTATTGCTGCTAGAGTCCAAGTCTCTACCAAGCCACTCCATCATCTGCTGTAACATTCCCCCCAGAAGTGTAGCACCCCACCAATGCAGCTAACAGTTAGGGAGCTTGCTGGCTATCCACCATCTTGTGCATGCCTCTATGACCCGTAACTAGAGAAAACCCTCATGCCTTCAAGCAAAAATAACTAGAACCATAAAATCCTTTAGGTTGAAGATGATCTCTAAGATCAGTGAGACCAACTGTTAACCAAACACTGCCAAGTGCACAACTAACCATTTCCCCACCACCACATCTGTATGTCTTTTAAATACCTCCAGAGATGGGGACTCCACCACTTCCCTGGGCAGCCTGCTCCAGTGCTTGACAACCCCTTCCATAAGGAAATTTTTCATAACATCCAATCTATACTTTCCCTGGTACAACTTGAGGCCGTTTCTTCTTGTCCTGTCACTTGTTACCCGTGGAAAGAGGCTGACCCCCACCTCACTACAACCTCCTTTCAGGTGATTGTAGAGAAAGATAGGTCTCCCCTGAGTCTCCTTTTCTCCATGCTAAACAAGCCCAGCTCCTTCAGCTGCTCCTTTTAAGTCTTGTGCACTAGATCCTTCAGCAACTTTGTTGCCCTTCTCTGGACAAGCATCAGCACTTCAATGTCTTTCTTGCAGCGCTCCTGTACCTTTGTTTCTTGGAGAACATCCAGCCTTCCCGGACTACTTTGTCCCTCAGCACTGTAAGGGACTCTATCAATCTGTCTCCTAAACAGGCCAGAGTCTGCCCTACAGAAGTCCAAGGCAGCCATTCGGCTGAGCCCCCTCTTTACTTCTTGAAAACTGAAAACCAATCACTGTACCCAAAACGGCCTCCAAACACTACATCACCCACAAGTCCTTCTGTGTTCGCATAAAACACATCTAGCACGGTGCCTTCCTTTGCTGGCTCACTCACCAGCTGTGTCAGGAAGTTATCTTTCACACACTCCAGGAACCTTCTAGACTGTTTCCTCTCTGCTGTTTCCTCTCTGTGCAAAGACACACTGAATACACTGGATCACATCCAGTAGCAAATAAACACCCTGACCCCAAACTATAAGCAAAAAAAAGAGATCTTCTTGCTCTCTTTACCCAAGAGGAAGACTATAACCTTACAGACTCACTGCCAAGCACACTGACATACCTGCCCTGCTACTAGAGAGAACGGTATGCTGAGCCTCACATGCTTGAGATGCGCCCAGCCTTTAGGCCATGCACATCCATGTGCGGGATTATGCACATGTGGTTCTTGCCCATGATCTCAGGTGCTGATGACCCCAGGCTCGTACCTTTTCTGGCCACCCTGACTGATGGTGAGAGTAGAGCAGACATGATGACAGAGAGGGTGGGGCAGTCACATATATCCTTAAAGACACCATGTGCAGGCTGACGGAAAATTCAACATGAATTTTCCTGATGGGGAGGAGGAGGGAGGATGGCACATCAAATTTGTCCTGCATAGACACCGTTGTCATGGGAAGAGCAATGGCAGCAAAGGAGGGAACCACAAGGATCTCAGATCAATGAAAAGTGTTGGTGTTTCTCCTGAGCATGGTGAGGAGGATCAGAGATTTTAAGAGAATGCCGCAGCATCAGTTTTGCCTCTGGTGTCAGCTCCAGATGAGGAATCCCCAGATTCTCTGTTCTGCCTGTGAGCATTGGGATATAGGCAGTGTCTCCTGTCCTTGCTCACCTTCCCTTCCAAAGATGTTAGAGACAACTGCTTTAGACTTCAGCGGTCTCTTTAGACAACTGAAGTCTAAAGAGAGTAGGAGAGACTGAAGTCAGTAAGGGCAACTGCAAAAACAGTCCAAGATGGGATCTTCAGCATTTCACTCAATTTTCTGTTCCTGCTGGCCTTGGCTGTGACAGCCTCAGCCCCTGAAGTTCCCAGGGATCATCTCCCTCTCTTCTTTTATAGTCACTTCCCTCATCTTTGTTTCCCACCTGTCTCTATCATCCTCTTCTCTCTTGTTCCTGACCTACTGACTTACTCCTTCTCAGTCTTCAGTCCACCCATTCCTTTCCCTGGGGAACCTCTGTTACAAATATTGCAGAAAACCCACACATTGTGATTTCCTCTCCCGAAAGTGCCCCAAAAATGTGTATGATGCACCCTCCTGTGTGTCTGTATCTACATGAAATGCAAGTCCTTTGGGGTGGGAACTATCTACCCTTCATGTCAATGTCATATCTAGTACAGTAAGGTTCTCCTTTTGTTTGGCACAGGAAATACAACTGTCATTAGGAACACCTCAAAAGCACCAAAGGAGAATATAAGAATAGGAGGTGTGAAAACAATGTCAAGCATTTTGTGTGTTTTCCAATTTCTTTTGTATTTTGTGGGCAAGGCTCTGTTTTTTTTTTTCTCTTCAGTACTTTATATTTGGGACTGCAGAACAGACAACAAAGCTGATCTCGATGAAGAAACAGAGACTGTGCTTTTAAAATTGGCAGGTGACACCAAACAGGATTGCAAAATCAGTGGAATTAGGTAAGAATTCAAAACATTCATGACAAATTGAAGGGTACAGGATGATATTCAGATAGGACAGATACAAAAATCAAACACGTAGGTAGGAAAGGCTACCTCCCCACATACAGGATAGAAAATGGCTCATGAGGCATCAGACTTCTTGGACAGGATCTGGGAGCCATGGCACAGCACAAGCTACACCGAGATGAACAATGTTACAGTCCAGAAGTTAAATCAAACAGGAGCACTGCCTGTAAGAGACATGAAGGAACACTTCTGCTCTCCTTGGCCAGCACAGGACCCAACATACAACACGGTGCTCTGGCAGTGCCATTCAAGAGAGAGATGGACTAGCTGAAGGGAGCACAGAGAACCAGGAGGATGGTCAGAGCTGAAGGGGAAAACATACAAGAGAAAGAGCTGAAGAATGTGTTTGAGATATGATTTAGCCTAAGGAACACAAAGGAGAGACATGACAAAGACAAAGGCATAGTTTTCCTACACCCACTGTTAAAAGGACAACGAATCAGAGCAAGCAAAGCAGAGAGGAGTTACAGAGAAGGTAAAATCTTTTCAGTGACAAAGCAAAGGGCAATGGTGACAGGCTGGCCATGCTGTGGATGATCCATACATGGGGAATATGCTGGACAAGCCTGTTAGAGAACATGCTGGGCAGGCATGGGATATCCTGCTTTGAAATACTTTTTAAAATCTTTCCTTTGCCCATTTCCTATGATTTAATGATTTTGGTGAGAGGCAAGTTTCTTTGGCATTTCAGCATAGCCCACAGCCCAACCTGTCAGCCTTCAGGACCAAAGGAGATGTTAGCCTATAGGGTTCTGCTAAGAAACACCGCAGTTCCAGGTCTTACTAATACATTTACGGATTAAAATCTATAAAGAACAGGGAAGACAGCTGCCCTTAGTAGCTTCCCAAGTATCTCTGGCAAATACCACTGCCTTGTGGGATGACCTTTCCCACTTTTCAGAGTAGGAGCTGTATGTGACTGCTCTTATTCTGTTTTTCCAGAGAGAGATATCAGCACAGGCCCTGGCAGGTGAGCAGGACAGAGGACGACGTGTAAATAGAGTGAGCTTCAGCTTCTCCAAACATCTGTCCCATTCAGTGGTGATGCTGAAGAAGACCCAGGGAGCAAACTATGACATCCTTCACTCAGCACAAAACTCCCTCTCCTTTCAGAACATGACACAGACAGGCTAATGCTCATCATGTGGAGACCGTGCTTTCCCTGGTGTAGTTCCGGGGTTTCAATGACATTGTTGCTGATATGTATCAGAATTGAGCTCAGGAGCAGTTCAAGGGGATCATATCTCGAAAAGGCTTCCCTTCCTCTGGCTACTCTGTGCATGTCCTGTGAGTAAGCAAAAGTCTCTGTTCCTTGGCATCATTCTGTCAGTGGCCTAATCAGACAGCCACTCTTTATATAGCACCTTGAACATATACAGCACTGTATAAATACATATTATTAGAGCTTATTGTTACTTCCATTCAATAAATAAATCCTAATGTCACAGACAGTTTTTTAATTTAGTCCTGGCTCTGGATTTTCCCAGGTATTTTGAAATGTGGTGATGCCTTTGCCAGCCTCCAGAGATGCAGGCTGCTCCTCCACTCATGTCCATTGGCAAGTCTTAGTATAAGTATTTTTCCCATCAAAATTACCCAATTCTGAAGACTACCTGAATTCACGAGTGGACTCTAAAGACAGGCACTTGTGCTTTCCTGAGGACGGACCTCAGTTTGCTGATGTGGCCAAATGAGGGAGTATTCACAGGTGCTCCATGTTGTAAATGAGGAGTAACAGTAACCTGCCTCTACTCTTCCTACATGACAAACAGACAAATTGCTAAATGTCCTGTCTGGAGTGAAATAGGTTATCATCTGGGTTTGTTTTCAAAAGAAAAGGTACTGCTAGGCGAAATAGTTTCAAAAGAGAAGGCTTCCAGTTAAACACCTTGGTCCACATTAGGGTATGTAAACAGCTGAAGAAACAACCTTTTCTCTAAATAGTGTTTAATTCTCACTACTTGTTATCCAGTTATCCTTCCAAAAGTGAGAGAAAGGCCTATAAATAATATTTCACATTCAGAGGGCAGAGATTTCCTAATAAGGGTGAAAGGGTGAGGAAACAACCTCATTTTATAAATTCAGTGATTATGCTATAGAGGCCATGAGTCAGAAAGGTACTTCAGTGTGTGGCCAGCTTTAAAGACATAAACAATCCTAACGAAGTCAGGAGCACTGTCTGAGAGCTTAAATTTAGGCACAGACCTGAGAATATCTTCTTAAATTGGGATCAGAGAGAAAGAGGATGGAACAATAAAAAAAAACTCCAACAAACCAGTATTAGCCTACCCGTTCACTACAGACACAGGGATGGGGACATCGTAACAGCTGTAAGCCCACCACTGAATGCCTCTGCAAACTCTCCTCAGGGGTCTTGCCCAGAGGCAGCACTATCACAGCTGCCTTGAGTCCTGCAGCTGGAAAAAGCTGTCTCATCTGCCTCATACTGTTGTCTCAGCCTGGTCTGAGCAAAAGGTGACTGCACTTCCCTTGACCTCACCATCTGGCAGGACTACTCTAACACCAGCACCTGAGACCCACTTGGTGCGGCCCACAATCAGGACAGGGATTTACCTCCAGGCCCAGGTCACCAATCCTGTCATGATCTGACTTCCCAACTTTCCTCTTGACCAAATATTCACATACTTTTACACACCACTGCTGTGATGTGGCCAAAATCGGGCCTTATTCATTTAGCCATTAGTCCATTATCTACCTCCAAATACACAGTCTGACTTCCCAAGGCTGAGCTAAGTTCAAAAGCCTCACAGGCATCAAGGAGGTCTCTACGCTGCTCTCCATCAGTAGAAAACCTACACTGAACAAGGTGCATAGGCAACTCTGATCCAGTCTGGATGAAACCACATCCAGTGATCTCAAAGCACCACGTAAAACTGGGCAGTAAATAACAACCACTGAGCAAATGGGGAAACCTAGTGATGGAAAAATGAAAATTGTTTCATTTTCCAGGCCAGTTGAGGTATCCAGCTGAAGCCAACTGAGTCTACCCCACCTGTTACAGCTACTAAGAGGAATGCACTGCACAGAGTCCAAGGGCTGACGACTGCAGTGAGTAACCCAGCTTGCCTCTTTGCTCACACTGGCCCCTGGTCCCAGCAATGCTCCTTCCCCTTCTGAAAATAAAATAGCATTTTTCACCCATTACATTGCAAACTTGTTTAATCACTAGATACAGCAGCATGATAAGAACAGTAATTTTAACTGGAGGGGGCTTCCTGTTATCCTGGCTATAGCCATACCCCAAGCAAATAAAAACTTGGGCTTTTGGTCCCAGCACTGACACAGCTTAAGTTCTGGTTATTATTTCATAAACAGGAAGCATCTCTGAGTTATCATCTCCCTGCATGAACTTTGGGGTAAAGACCTTTACGCTGCCTCACTGGGGCCGCCTCCCTGATGAGCAAGTTCTGTGTGCTTTAACGAGATTTGAGGATGCATTCAAAACCCAGCAGGGCTGGCCTGTTTCTAGCATTAAATGGGATCTGATCCACAGCGAGTACAGGGTCAGATTTTCCGGCTTTCCCAGCCCCATGTGTGACAAGGATAGTGTGCAGGCAGGTCCCTGCCTGTGCTGAGCTCTAGCAGCTGCACCGATGGTGAGGTGCAATTTACAAATATTACCCAGATAAATTCCATAAGCCACCCACATAGAAAACTACTGATGCGGCTGCTAAAAATACACCCTGAATTGCAACAAAGTTGTCAAGAATAAGTAAGAAGCAGAGTGAAGAGGAACAAAACCAAAACAGAGGTAATCACTGTTTAGAAAATAAAGGTTAATACATATAAATACCTCTCTTTACACAATTGTGAAGGATGCCAGGTACAAGACACGAAGGAAATTGCTGGAGACGCCTGTCCTAGAAAAAATCTCCCCACAGCCTGTGATGTCTAGTAGATCCCCTCTTAAAGTGGGGTGTCCCCTGGTCCACAGTGCCTGGCTCTGTTCTCTGCACAGTAGGAAATGTCATAAGGTGAGTGCACAGGTGATGATTTTGCACAGCGAGGGCAACACCGCCTAGAGGAGGGTCCAGAGAACCAAATTCTTGCCCAGCTCAAGCCATTCACCTCCTCTGAAGCCAAAACAGCCGCTCTTGATGAAGCCACATCTTTGGTGCTGAGTAGCATGGCAGCCACCATTTTGCCCCGACTCTGGAGCAGAGGCCATGCAGGATTACACCTAATGACGTTTGCTTTGAAACTCAACTCATTTCCTTGTACAGCTCACAAACGAAACTAAAAACCAGGTCAAACATTGTGCAGCAGTGTTACTTCTGTTTTGTTTCACTTGTTATATTTTTATGTCCTTCATTTTACTGCTAAGCTCTCCACCACCCAGGCAAAAAAAGAAAAAAAAAAAAAAAAAAAAAGAAAAAAAAAAAGAGAAAAACCTGTGAGAGGAGAAGAGAGGAGAAGACAAGAGCAAAAACTCCAAATTCTTTAAAAGAAATGGGAAAAATCTCCTGGTACAGTGTGTAGAGGAGAGGATTTCACACCAGATATTCACTTATTTATCATGCCTCGCCTATTAATATCAGGTGAGGCACCATTCTGCTTCCCAGAACTGGTATTTAAGCCAGCTGCTCTGCACAAGCACATACCACCCTCACCTGCACGTCTGCGTTATCACTCACTTGAATGTCTACTGGAACCACTTCATAAGGCCTTTGAGGTGTCACATTTCCTCCTCGGGTGCTTTTTTTCTGTCAAGGAGCCTATGTTCTGAAATCGGTAGGGTGGGGATACAGTTTCACCTCCCCTCGCCTGCCTTGCGGTGGTGGTGGTGGGCGTGCATGTGTGCCACCCGAGACTGCTCAGTCAAGGGCAGGAGCAGAGCAGTGCCTGCCCGTCGCAGTGCTGATCCGACCCTTCGGCTCCTGTGCCCTCCTCACTGGCCTGACGGTACCTCATGCTCCAGAGGAGCATCAGCTACAGACCGAACTGCTTATGCACATAAAGTGAGGCTCGCAGGGGAGGATGGCAGTCATTGCCTCCTTTCGGGAGGAAATTGCATCCCCTGCAATAAGTAAGTTTTTATCTATGCACTGCGATATTGCAGGGAATTCTAAGGACCTCTCATGGCAACTAGGAGGCGAAAAACAATCATTAACCCCTCCTCCACCTCCCTCGAAGCCATTCAGCAGCAATTTAACCCGCAAGCATACCGCAACACAACACAGATAAAACAATTTCTATCAAGCCTTTACGCTATCTACCGGCTTCTGCTATTTGGGATATTCACCTACTTTGAGGCTTAAGGCATGCTGCAGAGCCCGGCCGCAGACCTTTCCGTATCTGCTGCGGGGAATTTCTTTCTACGGGTCACTTTCAGGGTATTTTCCCCCATCTGCTCTCTTTTTCCAGTCAGGCTGAAGCAGGGGCGCCGCTCAAGTTAGGATGCTCTAAGGAACCGCTAAACTTTCACCGCACGCTCCGGTGCGGCACCGCCGCCCCCTCCCCACGAAGGAGCCGGCGCCCTGCTCGCCCCGGCAGTGGCCGAGGCCTCTTCTCCTCTCCTCTTCCCTCCCCTCCCCTCCGCTGCCCTGCCCGGCTCCGGGGAGGCGGCCGTGCCGGCGCTCGCCCACTGCGGCGCACCGGGAAGGGGAGAGCGGCCGGGCTGACCGCAGGCCCCGCGGCCCCTCCGCCCCCGGCTGCCGGGGACCCGCCGGGCA
>VYZT01008889.1:200551-215745 GCA_013400735.1 Pomatostomus ruficeps
CCCCCACCCGGCCGGGTTTTTTTTAAATCATTCGTCTCTCCAGTTGAGCTCATGCTGTAGGATCATCAACCCGACGAGCATCATTTTTGCCGGTGCTTAGAGGAAAGCTGTAGGTGAAGCCACAGGAACCCCCTTTGCCTGACAGGAGCGCAAAGGAAGCTGAGACTCATGCAAAGCCTCTGGCAAAGGTGGAAACAAAACCTCGGGCTGTGATCCCGCATTAGCAGTCGCCTGGATCTGCCTGCCTGGAGCTCCTTACAGATGAGCGGTCTGGGACTGGACCGCCGAAGACATCACTCCTTTTGTGCCTGCTGTTGCTGCTGATCCCCCAAAACGCTGCCTCTCGCTGTTTGCTGGTGCCACCTAGACCTCTCCCACTGCAGCACCTGGTCGCAGCAGGGCTCAACACCCGGCTACTCCCACTGATGTCTCGAGGACGAGACAAGAGGTAACTTTTACTTGGGGATTTCAGTGCAAGCCAAGCGCTCCAGCCAGCCTGGTCCTTGTCTCGAGGTGCTGCGGGTGCCTACGCTGACAGATAAAAGCAGGCCAGTGAACAATCCATACTGACCAGCCGATGGAGCAGGATGGCCATGGCTGCGCTGCGGAGGATGTGATCCCTTGGCTCCTGTGGGCCATCTTGTTTGCAAGGTATCTTCAGTGTTTCGCATGATTTTTCTCCCTCCACTGAAAAATGCCTGAAATTACAGGAGAGCTGTCTAATGCGCCATTAGCATTCTGTTTGCAACATGAAGCTGAGGATACATGTTAAATGTGTCGGGGAGCGCCATGCAGGGAGGTGATTGAGGGCTCAAAAGTGGGCTGGGATGGCACTGGAGGAGTATGTACAGCAGAGGGAGTAAAACCTGCTCCCGTCTCCTCCCTGCTTCATTTTGAGAGTGATCCCTAGATCAACCATCACTAAATCTTGGAAAGAAATGGAGCTGCTTCCAGCTGGACCACTGGCAAAGTCCAGGCCAGAGGCGGAGGGCAAGCATGCGGATGACAGCAGGCACAATGTTTGAACTTGCTTCTTGTCCCTCTTTTATTTAGCTATGGTGACCCTCAGGGTTCAGCTCTAGGCACAAGTTGAAAGCCTCAGATTTTACTGAAACGTGTTTCTGGTCATTGTAATTCTACACTGCTCTCTTCTTTATGATGGAGAACCTTATTTGCTTTCCAAGGCTACTGATGCTTCTGGTCCCAGCCTGCCTCCCTGCCCTTGATCACAGTGGCAGCCATGGAGTCTTGTCTCAGAGACACAGAGGAGATATGGAGAAGAGCAGAGGGCAAAACTAGAGGAGCAGACTGCCACAGGAACCAGCTGCACTGCTCAGCATTGCATTCTACTGCAGCGTGGCTCCAGGTTAGTCACATCACCTTCATTCTCCTCAGGTGCAGAATGGAGGCAGATGTACCAGTCTCTGCTGTGTGAGACTGCACTGATAGTTTCTTCTCCTTTTGTTTCACCCTGAATTATCCCAAAGCCTGTGGGGTCTGTGTTACCTCCACATCCATCAAAGCTGGCATGACACAGGAGCTTAAAATACAAACCAAACTCACTCCTAGCCAGAAGAAAAGGAGGAAGAGGTCATCAGAGATGTCTGCAGGACTCACCATGGGTGGCCTGGGCATGGAAGTGGCGCCCCCTGGCCTTGTGGCTGGCAGGTGGAGCACAAACGGGGACACAGGAACATCGAAACCTGTGTGTGACATCCTTAGGCAAATGCTAAAGCTGTTGGCTTCAAAGCACAGGTTAATCTGCTTGTTTAGGAAAAAAGTGCTGAACTTGATGGACTGCTTGGCTGGTCCAGGACAACAATTCCTGAATGCCTCTCAGATTCAATACCGCCAAGGACATTACAGACTCTCATCCGCTCACAATTTGCCCCAAGATAGGAAAATTAATGGGCGTGTTTTCACCAACAAGAACGGTTCTGATCTTACATGTTTTTAAATGTGAGTTGCCAAATGAGGCCACATTTGGTAAATAAAAACCAGCCCCAAGAGTACTGACCTTGGCCCAGACTGGCTGCGAAAACATGGTGCAAAGAGGAAGCTGGTGTTTTGTGGGCATGCAGAGGGAGCAGGGGTTTGCCCAGCTGGGCACAGCCTTCCTCCCCAGCTCACACAGGGGCCTCCTCCTGAGTGTCTCTTTTGTAGAGGACTTAGGGCATGTGATTGGAGTTAGGAGCATACAACCCCTTGCTGTACATCCCCACTGCTGTGGACAGATGGGATGCACTCTGGAGATGGTCTGAGCCTACAACATTCTTTCCATTCTCCCCAAAACTGAGCATCCATGCAAGGACATCACATCCTTGGTCATCTGGGCCCCTGAGCCAAGGCCAGAGCTGTGGTGTGACCATACCTGTCGGGAGCCATCAGCACTGCAGCTGCAACAGCACCGGGGCAAGACCTGCCTGACTCCTTCTGCTGGAGGGATCATGGTCCACTCTCTGCGTGCCTGAGGCTGCAGAGGGTGTCACTGCAATTTTGAATCCTGAGAGACTTTCCCACCTCAACAGACGACTTCTTCTCTTTGTCCCCTTCACCTGTGAGAGCATGGCAAGCCAGCACTGGAGAAGCACCGTTTAATGCCTCATCTTCAGATTTTTTCATTTCTCTATTTGCATATTTGGGTCTCCTGTAAACACAGCCGTAGTCTGGGTACATGGCAAGTACATGGCATGCTCAGCTGTGTCATGGAGTATCACTTGCCACCAAGGCAGCAGCATCCCAGCTATGTCCAGCGTGGCTGCCGGGTGGCGGTGGCAGACACTCAGCCGGGGAAAGGAGGTGTGGCCTTTTTACAGCACTGGGCTGGCACTCCAGGGGGCTCCATTTCTGCTCCACATATGCAAATCTTGGTGGTCTTGGCATGGAGCTCACTTCTCCAGAAAGGCACATGGTGTTTCACTGGTGTGTATCAGGGGCCTGCTGGTAACAACCTGAGCCTATACTTAACTGCAGTGGGAGCAGCAGGAGTTACTGTTTCTTGCTGGAAATGGTGAGACTTTGGGCTTTTTTTTCTTTTCGCTTAGAAACTAGTACAAATTTTGAAAGTCAAGTTTAAGAAGAAAAACAGATATATGTTAAAACATAGTTTTTGGTCATCAATCCCGTTTTAGCGGGGTTGTGTGAATGGACACAAGATGCCCTTTGATCTCTCGGAGCCAGAAACTTTACAGTGGCATCACGTCCTCTTCTCTGGTGCCTCTGCCAAACCCTGGCTATGCCAAGAGCATGCCAGGGGCATTGCCAAAGGTGCCTCCTTTTAAGACGCAATTTCTTCCTCTTTCCCCCAAAGCTGGGGGGTTTGTGGTTCCCAGCCTTCTTGGTTCAGTGTCCATCCACTGCATTTCTTTCTTTGGAAGGATTGAGCCTAAAACTGTACTAATAAAAGACTGCATGGTATATTAAAAACAACAACAACAACAACAACATAACAAACAAACAAACAAAAAAACAAAACCCAAAGAAAAAGCAGAAGAGAAAGGTTGTAAGCACACAGGGTGAGCATGTCCCCTTCAGTGACAAGCTTTCATACCTGTTTGCCTTCACAGTGGAGCTGGAAGGCAGCAAGCTGTTAACAAGAATCAGGCCCCAAATCTTTCACATTAGCAAAGCAAAATATTATTTTTAAATACCAGGGGAAGGTTTCCCAGTGAAATACACACAGTTGTTTTCTTTTTAAATGTAAATCAGTGAGGGAATGGACAGTTTGATTAAAAGCAAAATTATTAGGTAAATGCTGAAGGAATCTACATTATTTGCTGGGTACACTCACATACTTTTACTGGTGAGTCAATTGCAATTTTTAATTTCTTTCCGCCTAATAAGACCAGCTCAGAGGGTAGCCACTGTGATATGGAATATTTGGGGAAGTATTTTTCCATGGATAGCAGGAATGTCTGTTCTGTGTGCCATCTGTAGATGCCCAGGCATTCCTGCTATGGTATGTCCATTGTATCTCTGCAAATCACAGAATATTCTGAGTTGGAAGGGACTCACGAAGATCATCACTAGCAAACACTTGCTATAGGCTGCCTCTGTGGCATCACCTGGAGAAAAGCCTGTCCCTCGTGACAGGGATTTTGGGTCGCTGTTAGTGACTGAAACACATGGACTTATGGCTGGCTGGATGCTAAGGGAAAGGTGCTACAGTATTAACTAACTTTGCACCCTGCTACTGCTTTGTTGCTGGACTCTGCTCCCCTCAGTGTCACCTGTTCCTCCACATACAAGCATTTTTGCAGGCAGGTGTTTTGTGGAAGCCCCCCTGCCCCTTCCCTCAAACCCATGTGTCCCTCTTCTATATGGCAAATGATACAGAGGGACTCCCAAGCACATCAGAAAGCAGCCAGCGTACTGGTCTGGGACCATGACTGCTTATTTTGTAAGGTTCTGAGGGAAGGCCCTTATCTTTGAACGCAAATGGAAAGCATGCTGCATACTTGAGTGGGGTTGAGGATTGATGGCTCTGTCACAGCTGAAGTTCAAAATAAGACCACAGAAACCTACAGCACAATTATCCCATGCACCAGCAAGTGGGGGCTCCATAATAACTCAGATGTTTTTACTCAGTTTGAACATCAGAGGCATCCTCAATGCAGCTCATGTGATGTAAATGCCCCTTTCAGGGAGTAACAAATGGATTTACAGCACAGGCATACAGAGGGATGAGGCTTAATTCCCACTATGAGACCAGATGATGCTGATAAAGCCTCAGTGGGTTCAACAGATGTACCCTGATATAGATAGAGTGTGGCCATGAGAAACAGGACAGATATTGCAAAATGCTTTAGGTACCACGGAGGAAAGGTGCGATGAAAGCGCACAGCCTGATCAGTGCCTTGGGGAAGGCAGGGATCTGGGTCACCTTATCCAGGCCTGCCACCACATCCCATCACGTTTCTGAGCTTGCCTCCCCATCAGGAGCATCGCTGAAATAAATGCCCTAAAAATGATGTGGCCTCCCTGTTTGAGGGGTTAAACATAATTTCCCATCGTCGAACTTTTGCAGTTGGCTCAGGTATTGTTGCAGGATTTTGGATCATTTTCTTCTTATTATTAATAAAAGAAACTTTGAAATATATTTTTAAAACGTGCTTATCAGATAATGAAATTCTAGCTGTGGTTATCTTTCAAACAACCAGGGCCATGATTTAATTGGAAATAATTACAGTCTTTTCTGAAGTATAATTTTTAGGGTATTTTTTTCCCCTGACATTTGCAGTGTGGAAATTAAAAATAAAATGATGTCAGAATCATGAGATTTCAATCTGTCTTCAAACAATAATGTGGACTAGTGTCCACATTATTTGTCCTTGGCTATACGGAAGAAAAACTCACTGAAGAAAATCCTGGTGAAAATCGCCAATAGCACCTACTGGTGCATTTTCTGTGCTGAGAAATTCCTGAGAGACTCCTGCTTCCCAGAGCTCGCTAGAAACCCTCCTACCTCTGCTGCAATGGGAAAGGGCACATCAGTACCTAGCTCCTGAGAGCACCACATTTGTGATGCAGGCTTTGTTAATTATTGCACCGGTGAAGCTGTATTAAAAGATACACTTAGGGCAAGGAAAAAAAATTCCCATTCTACACAACAAGGATTAAATGTTGTCCTCATATCCCGCTGAAAACAAAGTTATTTCCATACTTCTTTTTTCCCCAATATTTTTTTTCAAATTTTTAAACAGGAAACTTTTCAAATTATCTCTTTCTAAATTTTACCCTGTTTTCCCTTTGCAATTCCTTATCTTCCTTCAGTGAAACTACCAGTGTATCTCCTAAACTTTGACTCACACTCTCTGTCTTACTGAAAGTACCGTTCCCAAGGGAGGGACAGTCTCTGCCAGCATCAACTCGACCTTTTCGGTGGCCAGTGGCATCAGCAGGACCCCGTGGGCAGAGCCTGAGCTCCTATCAGCATGTGTGGCTCTACTGGTACTGGTGATGCTGTGAGGGACATGCGTGCAGCTCTAAATACAGCCACTCAGAGGACAGTTTGGCCTAGCCTCCTAAATCACATTTTCCAGGCTTCAAATAATTTCTGTAGGGATGTGGACGTGCACATGAGGCATCATCTTGCACTCCGAATTCTCTGCTTCTGGATCTGAAATTTTAGCTATCATGCCTGTTTTAAATCCATTTCTGAACACCAGTCAAGGGGAAAGGATGGAACTATTTCAGATTAAAAAGGCAACACATATAAAAAGTTATATACAAGGCTGTCATTCACTATATAAAGTGCTGTAGAGGATTGTATAAGGGATGCTTAGTTCTGTAAAGTGTGTTGACTTTTTGATGAGGCATTAGGTGAGGTCCCCTATCATTATAGACTCTATGGAGTTATTAACAGGATGATTTAAAAGCCAAATTCCCAAATTCCTATGGGGCAATGCCTGCCTGGCCCACTCATGTACCCCACCTCTCCGCTCAGCTTTATTTATTCCATTTCACTCTTCACATTTAAAAAATCCCATTGCATGGCCTTTCCAGTGAAGAACAGCTATGTTTCCTCTCAGACATAGCTTCGGCAACAAGGGAAGGGATTTCCCTCTACTCTTCAGCCTCTGAAACAGCCTTTTCAAATAGAGGTATTTTTTTATATGGGAAAAAAATTTATACAGACTGAGGTAAAGTTTTGGTCAGGCCTTTTAAAACAAACTCAGTGACTTTAAAGTAGTAAAACTTTCTGTGGCACTTTGCCAGAGCTGATCTTCTATACTGTCCTTCAGGGATAAGTACGGATGTGCTGACAGAAACCTCATGGATTCCAACCCATGCGCTGTGTAGAGCCTCGAGGGATTTTCTGGAAAGCAACTACTTTTCCAAAGTTAAACAATTTTATCCCCCCTCCCAAAATGGCCATCAGACCAGCAGTGTTTCAAAGACAAGCACACATGTTTACTTCCACAACTTTCATGCTGTCAATAGAAAATATTTGAAATTGCAGGCAAAGTTTCCAAGAAAGCAGAGATGGAGATTTCATTTGCTTTAAATTTTCAAGTACCTTCCAGCAGTCCTTCTCCTGTCTTTGCACCACTCCCGTGTTCAGCTGAGAGCCTGGAGATCTGAGCCTATGACTTGACCATGGATGTGTCTGGGGACTCTGCATGTTTGGGTACTGTGGGCCAAGAAGTACGTTTGGTGCATGCAGTGTCGGCCACAACACAGCACTGAGCTTGGCCGGAGTCTTCTGGCCAGGGGTGGAAAACACTTCTGGTATTTACAGCTATTTGGCTACGCAGTGGACATTACCTCTTATTCCAGCCCAGGTCTCTATGAGAGCCAAACCTGGCCATGATGTCCATCACTGTAAATGCTGTACCAATAAGCTAAGCTATTGGTGAAAGGTTGACACAAAAGCATTGTGCCTTGCTGACTAGTCACAGCCTGTGACTATCACAGCTTTAAAAGTTGTGATCATGAGGTCTTGTCTTGTGACCCTGCTGCCCACCCACTTCCATGCAGAGTGAGACAAATAAATATTTACTACCTCTCAAAATAACATCCAGCCACACTCAGCCTTACTGCTGCAGAGTAGTTCATCTAATTGAAATAAGAACATAATTAAATTGTTTGTCAAGGCAGTTTATTAGGAAAAGATTGTTGTGTCAGGAGCTCCCTCACTGAGAGAGATTCTGTGTTGTCTCTCTTAAAATTTAATGTCATTTTAATAATATTGCCCAGTTAGGGGTGCAGGCTGATGCTATAGACTAAAGCCTGCCAAAGTGGGGAGGAATAAAAGCTTGGGGTCACCTTCATTCCATTGACTTTTCCACCTGAAGGCTGGGCAAAGAGCAATGCTTCACTTTTTCCACCGGACTCAGCCACTCCCAGGTACTTCTCTCAGCAGCTTTATTTCAGATTTGTGGATGTTGCCTTTCACTCACTCAGAACGACACTTTACAAGGTAAGGGCCACATCCTGAGATGGTAAAGATGAGAAACCCACCTTTTTTTATTTCACAAAACCATTTCTCTTTGTGATGCTGCTCTACTTGGGCCCATTAATCAGACAGTACCATAAACTACTGAATTTCTCCAAAGCTTGTGATTGCATCTGCAGCTACAGCACTCCTGTCTGTAGGTGGCAAGTTTTGTTTTGGAAACCTCTGGGTTAAAGTCAGAAGTGTTTTAGCTCAAGGACTGGGGATATGCAGCTTAAGTATCAAAGGTCCCTGCTTGTAAAGCATCCTCTGACGTTGCCTCAGTGTTCCCCTCCAGCCCTCACAGACCTGCCTTGACTGCAAAGCTGCTGCACTGGTGGTGTCCGAGTCCCTGGGCCATCCCTCCAGACACCTCCTGTCAGCAATGCCCAGCCCAGGCTCTTCCTTGTTGTGAAACACTCCTGGCCGAAGGATGTGGAGTCAGAGCCTTTTGAAGCTGCTGTGTAATAAGCGGTATTCTTTTCCCAAACATCACTAGACAATTCATTAATAATTACATGAACTTTGTAATCAGCCAAACTGACACAGGCATCTACCTGACCTACACGTAGCATTTGTGAGTAATTTTACATAAAGGGCAGGTACTTTTGTACTTGGTGCACAGGTCTTGTGCACAAACAGCTATAGAAGAAGGCCTCAATTATAAATAAACCATCCTTAGTTGTCACTTTGCTGTCTCTGACTTCCCACACATTCAAATGGTGAGACTGATTCATTTAATCTTACTTTAAAGCAGCAAGCCACAGAGTCAGTTTCCTGACAGTTGCTTAAAAAAGTGTAGCTGAGCTCTCTTAAATGGTCTTCCCTTGTATTATATTTAGACATTGTTATTAGAGTATCTGTCATGATATGCTTTTACTTTAAGGCAGAAATTCAAGCTGCTTTCTGAAAGCAAACAGAGATGCTCCTGGGAGCTGAAGGGGCACGAGCGCTGGGGTTCAGCATTTAGGAGCAGAGATATTCAGCACCGCTTGTGCTGCTGACTCCCCTGCACAGCCAGCCTTATGAAAACCTGAGTTTTCAAATAAGTGCGACATTGCTTACCATAATGAGACTACAGGGAAGGGCGGAGGCAGTGAAAGACTTAGCAGCTGTTTCCAAGGGTTTTAGAAATATCAGCTGAGCAATTCTTACGATCTTCTCTTCTCCCTTCCTCCCCTCTTCTCCCCCCCAAATCTTGTCAAAGGCTTGGATGCAAAATCTGGACACTCTTGTCATATGAACATGGCTTTTATATGTTTGTGTCATTGAAAAGCAGATTATAATGACTACACTTCATGCATTTTACCCTAATTAAGTCAGTGGAGGTTTCAACACAGATACAAACTCGATGTGCAGCTTTGCCCTTGACAATTGCCTACCAAAGAGAATACCTGAAAGCTCTTGTTTTGCTAAATATGCTATTTAATATTTTGTAATGCTTGGGTAAATACAGTCAGTGAATGTAGTGTCTTCCACGTTTCTATAGTATTGGGGAGGAGGTTATTAGAGTTATGTTGAAGGAGGTTTCCTTGTTCCACAACTTGCTCTGCCAGAGCGCTTGTCAGATACTGAACTGCAGGATCCAGTCCTGCTGACTACCATCACTGATGAGGAGACTCCCAGACTCCAGCAGACTCTCAGCCACTGCTCTGATGGCAGGAGCTCTCCAGCAGCCTGGCAAATGTCATCAGAATCTGGCAGACAGGACAAAGTGAAAGACCTGCTGGGCTCAAAGGGGGTGATGAGAAGGCCTCTGTGTAGAGGAGGAACAGTAGGAAGCAGATGCCATGCTTCTGTTGTGTTTTGTTAATCTGAAATAAATAAAGCTGTGGAATTTAATACTCTGAATAGAAAGCTGAGTTTCTCCCATGTGACATGTACAGGATTCCTGTCTTTCTTCTCTTGCTGATCTACAGAGATTTGTAAATCTATTATTGCTTCCACATACCCTCATAGAAACTTGTACTTTAGGTTTAGTGCGTAGAAATCTGTAGGTCCTAGGTCCCCATCTAAGTGTTCATATGTGATTAGATTACCGTTCTTTTAAGATTGGTCATATTCTTTTTCCCTCAGGTAAAAATGTCATGCTAGAAGTTTTCCACCATCCCTGTGTCTCTAGAGAGACTCTTGAAGACTTGGAGGTGACTTTTCTGAAAAATTGTCTCAATATAATTCCAAAAATACTTTATAATTTGGAGCTTGCTCTTCAACCTCCAGCAGAGATCAAAGAGATCCTAGAAAAAAAATTAAGCCCCATGCATTCCTAGGAGCTGAGCCTTTGGCTGCAATGAATCAATCAACTACCCTTTTATCAGCCAGATATAAACTGACTTAGGGCATTTTGGAGCCAAGGGCTACTAGTACAAGGCTGCTGGTTTCGGCTTTGTTTTCATTAAAAAGTTTGACTCCAAAGGAAGATCTTTGTTTTCAAACTGTTTTTTACATCTTCTTGTTACTTTCACCTTCAAGCTTGCTTGGGGAGTTGGGTATGAAAAACATGTTCTTGCTTCCTAGTGTCAAGATCATCTGTTGGTGGTATGTATGGGGTGCTAATTACTATCTGTCATGGGTATTTATGAGGTTCCAATCGCTACAGTACCATGGTGCCAGGTACAATATTAGATAAGGACATAAGTTATTGAACGTGGACTGTGTGCTTCCCACCCTTGTACTTGGCCCCTTTGACTTGGAAACTTTGTCCTCTCGCTCATGCTCAGATGCCTGAGAAAAAGTGAGGTTTGTGCTTTGCTGTGACACAATCCTGGCCTGGGAGCTCAGCCAGGCTGTGCCTGGTGCCCGTGGCTCCGTCCCTCTCGCTGGAGTGTGACCCGAGGCACCGGCGCTGTGACTGGTGGCACTGGGGGCAGAGCCCACAGAGCTGTAGCCTGCACACCAGCTGCTGCTGAACTCTTTTCCATAGAACCTTTTCCAAAATCCAGCAAACTGCAGCAACTGGGAGAGCTGAAATCAATTGAGGTGCTGCTTCCCAGCCTGTGCAGGGTCACAGAAGGTGTCCCAGTCAGAGAGCATGGGAAGCTTTGATCTCTTTGGACGAGGAACTGCCATGAAGCAGAGGGCTGCTGGAGCCTGGCTGGCATTAATGTGTAGAATTTTTTCTGGCTACTGGCACTAAAGAGACACTTTGCTTCTAAGACAAACTAAACCCTTTGACCAACTTGACCACAGCTCTGACCAGAGACTCAGTCTCAGCCTGGTTCTAAGAAAAACACATGCCTGGAACTCCATTTCTACCACTAGAGAGAAATTAATATGAACCCACAAGCAAGTGGAGATGAGATGAAAAAATGCAGGTCACGGTAGCAGCTAGTTCCTAAGTGGGACAGGCATATATTTCTTTAATGTGGATATAAAAGGGGACGTATTTTGTTTCTATTATTACTTGATTGTGGGAGGCTAAAGGGAAATTTTCTCACAAGCTCAAGAAAGAAGTGTTCAAAACAAGTTTCTAAAATGTGAAAATGAAAACAAAAAATTAGGAAGGAAAATGTAATGGAGGATCTATGTAAATTTTTTCCCCCTTCTTTTTGATCAGCTCTGATGGGTTTAATTGATGTCCAAGGAGAAAGCTTGATGGTTTAGAGATGAAGAATAAAGGAATCACACCCATGGTAAGCCCTGCCTATGGGACAGCAACCCTGGGACATGCTGAAAATGTTTAAATAAGGAATATGCCATGAACCAACATTTATCTCCTGCTTACTGTTACAGCTATTTCCTTACCCTCAAATTTTCAGGAATGAAAAGCTGTGAGGATCAGTAATTACACTGAGACTTTTCCTTTATGTATCACTGCTCAGTCAAGAATTTCAGCCCATCACACAAATAGCAGTCATGTGCTTGGCAGGGGCCCTTTGAAGCACAAAGTGCCATTGCTGCCAGCTCAGTTTCCTCAGCAGAAGAACGGTGGCAGAGGGACATGGAGGGATGGAGGCTGCAGTGCTGGGATGGCCTCCCCTTTCTCACCCTCCCAAGTCGCTCATGCCCCTCCTGCTTTGCCCCCATGGGGGTTTCTGGCCTCACAACCCACCCGAGGCCAGGCTCTGTCGGGATGGTTGAGCATTTCCAAATTCTTAGGTGCACCAGGCAAACAGGGAATGGGCACCCAGCGCCCAGGGCCAAGCAAGCCAGTGATCCTTCCCCTTGATTACTACGAGCTGCTCCATGACGCCAGAAGGTTCACAGAGAGCAAGCAGGGCTGGAGTCAGGTTACACTGACTCCCAAGGACCAGGCAGCTGCTTCCCAGGGAAAATACATGCCCACGTAAATAAAGAGGGAAATAATTATAAATGAGTAATTACCTCAGCAGAAGTAAAAATGGAAGGCTGAAAGACTGAAAGAAAAGAGAAGCTCATGAGCATCTTTGTAGATGCAGAGGCTTGCATTTTACATCTAAAGAAATAGAGGAAGAAATTTAAATACATATTTAGAAAAAAAAATCCAATGGGAAATGTGAAAAGAACCACAAGCTTTTATGAGGAAGCATCTGAAGAGGCAAAGCTATAAATGCACAATTCCAAATATGAACTATTTCTTCTTCAACAATAAAAAACCCCAAACAATTCATTCTGTACAGAGTTAAAGCAAACTTTTGGAAAAGCACCTGGAAACAGCGCTGAGAATTGCTTACCCTATGATTTTTGCTCCTGTCACTGGGCAGTATAAGTGAAGTGTTATTTATTCCAAGAAACATTGCATTCCTTTCTTTTCACCACTATCTTGCTTATAGTCAGGTATATTTATAGAAACCTGCTCAAAGGCCTGAAATGCACTGCCATCAGTCTCCCAGCACCGTCCACTCAGCGGTCAGTGGAAGGATAAAAGACTCCTATCCAGGGGAACACCCTTTCCCATAGGATCACAGAATGCTTTCTGTTGGAAGACACCTTTAAAGGTCATCTGGTTCAACTCCCCTTCCACAGACAGGGACGTTTTCATCTAGATCAAGTTGCTCAGAGGCCTGTCCAACTTAACCCTGAATGTTTCCAGAAATGGTACTTCCATCAACTCTCTGGGCAACATGTGCCAGTGTTTCACCACCTTCATTGTTAAAAACTTCTTATTTTTATCAAGTCTGAATCTACACTCCTTTAATTAAAAACCCTTGCCCCTTGTCCTGCTGCTACTGTCGCTACTAAAAAGTCAGTCTCCATCATTCTTATAAGCCCCCTTCAGGTACTGGAAAGCCACTATAAGGAATCTCAGGAGCCTTCTCTTCTCCAGTTGAACAACCCCAGCTCTCTCAGCCTCTCCTCATGAAAGAAGTGCTCCAGCCTTCTAATCATCTTCAGATTAAGCAAGAAATGGCTTATCAGGGAGGCAGGATCTCAGAGAGCTGCAGACTGAAAACCCAATCTTTAATTTTCTCTGAAAGACTAGGTGGAAAACAAATCTAAATATGCTTTCTTTGCTCAACCACCACAAGGTACGTTGTGTACCTTTCTCTCCTGTGCTTCTGGATGAAAGAAAATTCAGCTGGCAACTTCTCACCAAATTAAAGTTACACCTATAAAAATCATTCTGGATCCAAAAGAGCCAAATATATTTGATTGTAGAAATGTATTTTGGGCAATGATAAAGAGCTAGGGCCGGCTGCTGCTCGCTTAGCTCTTATGTAGGCAATACCTGCATAGATTGCAGTTGGGGATGGCTGAATGAGGGCTGGATGTGGTAACAGCAGTGTCATGAACTGAACTGGAGATGGAAGGGCTGATGCCTGGAGACTACATCCAATTCCTCAGCCTGGGATACTCCAGAGTCCCCAGAGACAGGGTAGCCAGGTACGTGCTGCCTTTTTTTCCAGCCCTGTTAGGAGGTAACCGGAGTGACACTGTAGGGAAAAGATTCAGGCAATGTGATTGAAGAAAAAAAGGAAACAAAGTTCCATTATGATTTCTCTATGATTTTGTGGCTCTTAGAGCACACTGGGTGATGGGACTGGAAGTGTGGAAGCCCAGCACACAGACAGACTTTATTAGCTTGATAAACTAGAAAGACTGGTGTGTTTTGACACTCCTTCACTGTAATTGGCCTTTGGTGAGAGAGTGTCTTTGGCCAATGCTATTTCCAGGGAGGATTTCTCTGTCCTTATGTATATCCTGCCTATTGGCACACAAGAGCTGTGCTATTTAACCCTCCTTCCCCTTGTTTATATTCCCCATTCCCACACAATCCATAGGCAATGTTGTATAGCGTTACTCCCCTCCCCCAAACTTTCCCTGTTTCAGTTGGTGTCACCACAAAGGAATTGATTATTACTGACACTGATCCCAATTTAATCCTTCCAATAATCTGATTTTTCCAAGCCTATTTATATCCTTGAAATGACAGTAGGGTTTAATGTGATACAAATACCTGAGCCTTTAGCTCTATCCACATCAGTCTGTTCCAGTTTTGACCCTTCAGAAAAAAGTGTAACCCCAAATGTTATTTGATAAATCCCTTCCCAAGTGTTTGTAGTGCTAGACTGGTCCTTGGTTCCTCTGTTTGACTAGCTTTTTCACATTACAGGTTTATTCTCCGTTACACTGGTATCAAGCTGAAGTCCCAAAATAAGTTTTAAAGCTCATATAAATGTAGAATTTCTTTTCCGTTTGTGAATTTTAATAACTTTCTGGTGTCTGGAAATGATCTAGAAGTAAAGCTTTCATAGCAGTTTAAGAAGTATAAACCCATTCTAGTTCGTTATTTCATCCAGCAACCTGAGAACTTTTTTCATTTTCCTGGGCTTTAAGGTGATCAGCCAATGTTTTCTTCCATCCCCAATCTCCTTAAGAAGCTTACTAATGTCTTACATTGAAAATAAAGATAAACCAATCTGAAAACAAAGCCATCCTTAGGGCTGCATACTGTAAATGTGCTTGCTGGACTATTTCCACTATTTGTAACCAATTCATTTTAATATTGCTCCTGCTTCTTGCTAGATCTGCAGAACCTCAGTTCACATGTAGCCAAGGAGTAGTTCAACCAGCAGGCAGCAGGTTTTTGTTCCTTCCCCCCACCCTCCCCCCCCCCGCTTATAATTCAATGCAGTGACTTGTTTATATAACCGAATCCTTTTGTTTCTCCGAAAGGGACTTGGCTATGTCACTGAGCGACAACACCCATGGTAGGTGATGGTCTGTTTTTTCCAAAGCAAAGGCCTCAGTTTTCAGCAGAATTTACATTCCAGTAATAAATATTTAAAGAAATTATAATGCAACTGAGGCAAAGAATGTCCCTCTGAAGCACGCACAC
>VYZT01008889.1:215790-244053 GCA_013400735.1 Pomatostomus ruficeps
GCCCCAAAGACATGCACGCTCACATTCAGTTAGCCTGGGTTGTTCCAGTGCAGATGGTGCCCCTGTTCAAACCCTGAGATATTTTGCTTTTTCCAAGTAGGGAACTTGGCCACCTTGGATTTTTAATACCCCATAAAAACCTTACAAAATATTATTCCTTACTGTCTATGTAGCAGATCACTCAAACATCTATGTCAGAGGCATTTTCTGCAGCAGGATCTCTTTCTATCCCTAAAAAAAGTGTAAGAAAGAGTACAATCCATGCTGATTTCTTGGTATTCTTTCTCAGGTATGAGCTTTAGGATTTTCAATCATCTCTATTTTATTCTATAACAGACTAAAATAAATTACAACAGAATGGCAGTTTTGGAACATATCAGGGATACACAACTACCATTTCAAATGTGTAGATTATTATAAAGCAAATGAGACACTGGTGTACTTGTCCATTTACAGAATTTGGATTTTCCCCTATGGGTATAACACTAGATGATGTCTTAATTAGTGATGGTGAAGATCATATATATGACATAAACAAAAGAGCTGCTTTTTAACAATAATTAAAAAAAGGAACAAAATATTCCAACTCTTTTGAGAAAGAATGAACTGAGTCCAAAATGTAGAATAGTGAAAACCAAAAGGCAAAAGAAGGAAGAATGCAATGCAAATATTGGAGTTATCTGCAAATGTAATCTTTGCCAACCAGAAAGCATTTTTTCTGTCTATTTTGCTGTATCCTTGTCTCTTCATGTGCACTGAATGATGTCCACATTAGCAGCGCTACATCCGTATTAAACTGCCTCATTATAATGCTCACTGAGCACTGCCCACCCATCAGAGCCTGCTTGTCCTTTCTCAAGCCAATGCATGTGCAATATTCATAAAATGGCACGTGGATCACCCATTTTGTCCACATTTACTATATATATATATATATATATATATATATATATGTAATTATCTATGGAAAAAATAAGCATTGAGTGTTAACTGTAAGTGCACAGAAGGGAAGCTTTTCCATGAGGAAGCCTGCGACCTGCAGAGGAGTCACCTGTGCAGAACCGACCCTCTGACACAGCACAGTGAGCTGGACTCTGACATATCCCTCTTCAAACTGGCAGGTGAAAATGCAGTGGCCAGTACTCTTCTTGTTCTCTCTCACTGTGTGACCTGAATCTGCAGGAATCTTGGCGTGGCAACAACACGCTGATGGGTGCTTATCAAGGAATGACCATGGTTCTCTCTGACTTTGAAAGCTTGAAACAATATAGGATGTGTGGAGTTGCAGAAGGACCTGTGTCTCACAATCTCACCCAAAAGAAAAATTAAAGGAATGAAAAAATGGGTGTTGGGGGTAAGAGGAATTGGTCTTAGAGAGGGGCTTTAAGGTGAGGTGGAGGGTTACATGGGATTTTTTTCCATTCATTCCTGCGTCCAGGGCTAAGCAGGAAAACAGTACTTCTCCATTTCCACCCTATCTCTGTTTTTTCATGGTTATTATTAGCTCACTAGGTTTAATTTGCTGACCTGACATGAAGATATTCATCTTTGGTGTTGATCCTGGCTTAAACTCAGCAGAAACAGAAGAGTGGAAAATAACTCTTCTGACATCTAGAGACAATGACACTGAACCAGTTCAGGAGAAATGGAAGGTAGTCACAGGTATGTAGAAGGTCTCTGTCTGCTCAAGGTAGTCCACAGTTTAAGAGCAAAGGAATGGGTGTTTGTGGACATGTGGGCATGGACATGCAGACAGCAGTGGAGAAGTAGGGATAGATGCTTTTATACTCATCAGCCCTCATTGCTGTGTTCAGCTTTCTGCAGGCATCACTGCAAGGAGGCAGCTCTGGCAGAAGTTTACCTTCATCGAGAGAGACCTTTGGGATGGCTGTGTTGGCCAGGAGAGGGAACGAGAAACCTTCTGCAGGAACGGGAAGACCGTCTAGTCCAGGAGAAGCTCCTGGGAGAGGGGCAGGCGTGGATGGAGGCGGGAGGGCCTCCCACTCCTATCGCTCACCGTTCCCATGCCAGCCCTGCTCCATCTGCTGGCAAGAACCATGCGGAGCCGCTGCCGCTTGCCCGCCGGGGTCCAGCCCCTCCTGTCCTCCTCCCCAGCCCAGATTCCCTCCATGTCTTCATTTCATCTGCCACAAGTGCCGAGGGTGAGAAGAGCAGAGCCTTCCTGAGATGCAGGAGGGAGAACAACGCTTATTTTTGGATCCGTGCTTTCCCATGAACTTCCCTCTACTTTAGCCTCTAATATGTCATCAAAGTTACAAATTAAGTACTGTGCATGCCGTGTATTTGCTATCTGATCTACTGGCTGGGAAGTTGATTTCCTTGCTCACCTGTGGTCAGTCAAACCCAATGGAAATATCCAGCAAATTCCCTGAGGGAATAGAGTGAGATGGCAGCACCAGCTCCTGCCTCACCCAAGTGCCCAGGAAACCAGGGTGTAGCTATGAAAGGTGTTCAGGGGAAACAGGAGTCCTTTGGCTCTTTGCTTTGCTGCTCAGCATTTTGCAATGGTTTTGTTTTGGCTCTGCCTCCATTTTTCCCTTGCCTACTAGGTGTTTAAGAGAGCATGCTGAGGAAAGCTGATCTTTTAAAAATATGAAAGCAACAGGGAAAGCTTTTGCTGTGTATGAGCCTGCATGGCATTGTGAATTTGAGTCACTCTTCTCTCTACATGGAGATGCAGGGTGTTCACAGCTCCCCTATGAGACGGTTTTTCAGCTCTGGCACCATGGGTGTTAAATGCTCTTTCCTGTTGTCCTGCCTTCTGCTTTTGGGAAATTATCCGCACCTGGAATCTGCATCTCTTTTCCATATGGGAAAAGAAGCATGTTCATCCTGCTGTGGTCCTTACACAGGGCAGCTCTTTCCGCTCTGGGTTACAGGCAGTCAGGTGAATGGGGTGGGCTGAGCTTCCCTACATCAGTCAGCCCCTCAGGGAGGGAAGAAAGGCAGCCAGCGTCAGACCAATGTTTACAGAAAGTTTAGTCTCCAGTAGATTTCCCTATTCCAGTGAAACAATAGGAGGGTCTTGTGCTGTATTATCCATGCTTCCTCTTTATTCTGATATTATCTCTGAATTCTTGCAAATAATAGATGACTGGGACCATTCTTCTTCTGGGAAGTAGGAAGGTGAAAACATTAGATGGACCTTAGCAGTTTCAATAGACTTATTCATGGTGCATGTAGTTATGCAAGTCAGAAATGGCCAAAATACCTGTTGGAATAAATAATAATCCTGTGCATTCACAAAAGTGGTTCTCTTAATCTCATTTTTAATAAGAGAGACTGCCTCAGTCAACCAAGTGCTAGAGAGTTCAAAACAAAAAAAAAAAAAGAAAGCAAACATAACTCCACTCTTAATGCCACAAGATCTTGGGAAGCAATCCATTCCAGCTCTTCCATGTATCTGCTTTAATTCTGATATAAATTGCATGATGATGATTAATAAATCTTCTATCAATTGAACTTGAAGTCAAAAGAACATACTTTTTTTCCTTCTTTTTCTTTTCTAAACCTGCATTAAAATAGATTATTCAGAACTCTTGGAATGAAAAGTGCTAGGTCAAAACTCACGTTTTTCTAGCAAGTCTATGAAAACTTACTATAAAAAGTCACATACTGTAGAATCTCAATTACCATGGAACGCTTATCTGGGTTATAGCTTAAGTGTGCTATTCATGTGCTGCCAATTTGTTCTAGAAGTACAAGATGAGCTGTAGTGCCTTGCAAAGCAGCTAAACCCTTCCTTGGGCCAGATGGAATCCCAAAGCCATTAGATGGATTGACTCGGGTGCTGAAGTCCTGCAGCTCCCCTTCAGTCCCATGCAGAGGTGGGCTATGTCTCACAGCTGGGAGCCACGGAGCAGTGTGGGTCCTCTGCAGTTCTGACAGGACTCAGTATCTGCCTCTACATCACATCCTCCTCATCTGGGAAGTCTTCTTCATTCCGAAACATTGCCCTGAAACTGCACAGAGATGGCCGTGGCATGGTCGTGCAGAGCAGCTAAGTAGTCTTTATGGGTACCACCTGTCTGGACACTAAAACCTCCTGCATCACTCATATTTTGTTATTTCCTATTACCTAGGACCCTCCTTCTCCTCTTCTTCACCTCAAGTAAAGGGGACCTGTTGATGTATCCATGGGCTTAATACCTACTCCTCTTGGTAGAACTTTTCTGGCTCATTGTACATTGACATTGTTGATACTTTTTATGCATACACAATTAATAAAAACTGGGCAAAACTTTAAAGCTTTGGCTATATTCTGGACAGATTATGAGTTTTATGTTCTCTGTGAAGTATTGTTAAAACTTGTTACCTACCAGGACTAATTACTAAGAGCAGATTTTACTCTGAAAGGAGAACTTTCTCCCCTCTGTACATCCTTGTGTTAGAGAAACAAACATTCACAGTTAGGCAAATAGGGTCACGCTCCCAAAGGGGTTTTTTTTGTGAATCTCATGGCATTTAGTGACCCTATGGATCTCCCAAAATTTAGGGCAGCAGTGACTGTGTGAGAAACTTCACCTCTAGTTTTCAAAAGAAATGCCTAGCTTTTGGGAACAATTGCCTAAATGAATGCTCGAACACAAAGTAAAAACAGAGCATGCAATTTAGGCTCACCTTGCATGAGTCCAAAAATGTGGGCAAAGGTAGCTTGTGAACTGAAAGCCTGAACAGGGCAGACTAATTCAGAAAAAAGCAGTGTTAGTGTGAAATACACGTCCAGCACAGGGAAGGGAAGTTATGCAAGTGAAGCTACTCCGCAGCAACTCCCAATGTGGGTAAGCCCTTAATCGCTTTTAAAATCTCAGCATTACTAAGCCATGCTTATAATTTCTAGAGGCCTTGAGTTTCTGGAACAGCTGGAGTATGAGATTCAATTGCATTCACTTCAGTGGAGGATACAGTTAAGTATTGGCACGTTTGTAGGCTTGAGGCCAGTCATTAACTAATTAGTGTATGGGAACATTTAAGTTTCTCCCAGATGATTTTACAAAGCTATTTGGCAATACTTGCTTATGAGCTTTTATTTTTCACTTTTTCCCTTCCCCCTTCACAGCAAACCAAAGAACCCCCACTAGAAGCAGAAACACAACTGGAAGTACATTAACTTCCCATTTTCCCCTTGCTGGAGATAAAAATATTTGCTGAGTTTTGTGCTTTTTTTAATTATTATTTTTAATGGAGACATATATATATACAGACTTTTGAAAAAAAGGGATATATTAAAGGTTTCAAAGTGTCAGTTTCGTTTGCGGCCGCGCAAAGCCTCCTTTCCCAACAAGAGCATGTCAGCAGGAGAGGCTGGGGGTGGTGGTGGAACTACAGCCCCCAGAGGGTGTGGCAGGGAGCAGCCGGAGGGGGCAAGGGCAGGGAGGCGCGGGGACTCCTGGGAACTGTAGTTTCTGAGCCTTGCCCGGCAGCTGTCCCAGCACCTGTCTGTTCTGTGGGAGGCGGCGATGGCTCCGCGCCCCACTGCTGCCCTCAGGCTGCTGCAGGGCAGCTGCCAGCTGGCACCCCAACCGGGAACCGCTGCAGGAGGCATGGGAGACCTCTGAAGGTAAGGATCTCCTGGGATTTTCCGTGGAGGAGGGGTGGTGTAAATCCTCTGTTCCATCCTGGTCCTCCTTGCCCCGTGCGTTTAGCTGGGAGGTTTTGCCATGGTCGTTCCTGCGGCACATCCTTGGGCAAAGTCACTGGGGTTTGGCTTGGCTGGCGGCACTGTCTGCAGTGTCAGCATGTGGGATCGTGTCGAGGCGCCATTGTCCCCTGCAGCCGTGGTTAGATGTGTTGGCTCCCTTAGGTAAAGGTTACTGGGATAAATAATCATTCAGTCTTAGAAAAAGTGAGGGCAGGAATCCCACTCCCTAGAGGGGCTGGAAATCTTTCGCTAGTGGTTCTTATAGCATCCAGCTTTTTGCCGAATTTAAGCTTGCTTTTTAAGTTTCTTTTTTTCCTTTTAAGGTGACTTTCTAGGTCTTAGTAGAGAGAAATTGACAAATACACATTTTGCGTATGTGGCTGCAGTAGACTCTGCCTGTGTACATTTCCTTCTTCCAGTGTATCTGCTGTTTGCTAAACTGGAGGAAACTGAAAGTTTCAGGCAGTTCAGACTACTACAGTGAAAATCCCTGGAAATGCTTCCATTTCATCCTGCTGCTTAATAAAACAGAGTGGTGGTCAGGTAGCAGAGAGAGGAGAAATGGTTTCGTGTGCTTTCATGGGTAAGGTAAAACACTCCTGAACATTTGGGCTGTGATCCTCTGGCAAGCAGGCGCCTGGCAAACTATTCCAGCCTTGCTGTTGGTCCTTACACTTGAGTGTAAATTTGCCAGAGAGTTTTGGTAAATAACTTGCAAAAGGACACACTGCAGTCCTCCCAGGGCTAAGTGTACATGAGATACTAATGCCCTGTGCATGGAGATTTGGTTCAATGACACAATTATACCCCAGTGGTCCTTTCCTACAAATAATTTACTAATTATAGAGAAGACCACAGATTTTTTGTATGCATTACTTAGGGTCACTGGTTCTCAGCGACTGCTTCTGGGGTGAAGCAGCAGGCAGTGGGCAGGCTGAAAACTGTGGGAGCAGAGTGGGAGTTTTTAACTAAGGCTACTGGTGCAAGACCTATTTAAACAAAGTAAGGTGGAAGTGAAGACAGGAGACCCTCCTAGTAAAGGTGTCACCCAAGAGAAGATGTGAGAGGCAGTTCTCAGTTCTGCTGGGAATTGCGTTGGCATTTTAATGGCAATAAAGTAGCTCCGCTGTTGGTCTCTCCATATGTTGCCAAACGCTGAACTGAACAGGTCTGGAGAGGGAGGCAATTCCCTTCCTGTTCAGAGGCTTGGCAGCTCTGGGTCAGCGTGTGGTATAGCTTTTGGATGTGTGGGGTTTGCACACCATGGCATCAGGACTGCTGTCGTACGGAAAGTCAGGAAGCAGAAATCTAGAGAGCTGGTGTCCATCATGAATCAAACATGCAGAAAGGTTAAACACAGTGCCCTCAGGTCTGAAATGAGGATGATATAGCTGAAGTTAGGGGTGTTGGTAAGAAACACTAAACTTTCTACCAGCTAATCCATTACCTTAAAAATCCCAGTAGCTGTAATGGGGAGGGCCCATGGGCAGCTTTCCAGGTGAAGTTTTTCATATACCTCATAGACTGATTAGTGGCCCTGCTCATATGTTTGTAACAGAAAATAATTTATGGGGCATCTGAACTGTAATAGAAATTAATTTATGGGGGCATCTGAACCTGAAAGTGTTCCCTACACATTCAAAAAACTTTCTTAAATTTGAACAGCACTAATATAAAACTCAGGGATCATACCTGCATGCAGCCTTGCTGAGCTTTGAGTGTTCCTCTGTACACAGACAGTACATATGGCAACTTAAGCCAGGGTGTCAGAACTCCTGCAAGAATGTCTTCAGAGAGATGTGCTGGCTGGGGATGCCACTGAAATGAAACCCTGGGGCAGGGCAGGTGCCTGAGGAGGAGGATGGTAGCGGTGGCACAGAGCCCTGTGCAGGCAGCAGCAGTGGTGGCTGCCTCTGCCCCCTCCCTCCTGGAGCTGAAGATGAACGAACCTCCCTACTCTTCCTTTCCCCACCCGACAGTCAGGCGGCAATGTTTAAAACAGGCACAGATTTTCCCATTTACCCAACATCAGTGTGCCTCCCAAATGGCAATTATGTTGGTTTTGTTTTCCTTTCCTCATAGACATCAGAAATCAAACAGTGTGATGTGGCTAATGGGATTATATTGACCCACCTCTGCAGCTGCTGTTAATAGCTGAAGGAATCCCCAAATGCCTCAGCCACAGTGGTAGCACAGTTGCCTGCCCATCTTTCCCTTGCCAAACAGAGCAGGGTTTTTTACATTAGCAAGTCCAGTAATTACAAGTCCAAATTTTGCTTCTTGGTAATATTAAGAAGATAGGGACCAGATTATATATAGAAGAGAATATATGTAGAATACCTGTTTTTGAATGGATAGCAAGTTGATTTGCAATGTCATTTGAACGGCATCCTAACAGCCAATTCTTTTTTAAAAACAAAGAAGGCTGAGGGGGTTTGAGGGGGCTCATGTCTTCTTCTTGCTGACCATAGAAATATAACCCACTCTTTCTTAAAAAAGTGCATTTGAAATTCAATCCCAGTGCACAAGCTACTAAATTTCAGTTGCTGGGTTTATGTCATCATTGCAGTTGCAGTAACTCTGTAAAACACAAGATGAAAGGTTGCTCCTTCCACTCTGAGCTCTTTCCATCCTCCACCTTTACAGCAAAGGTTACCCTGAACACTGTGTGCGTCTGTCTGTTGTAAGTGTAGAAATACGTATTATTCATAACTTGCCAATGTGTATGCTGGAAAAGAAGAGCTGAATTTACAGCTATATTTCCTCTGTGCTGGGGTTTTTAGAGTTGAGTGTTCCAGCATTGCTACTATAAACCCCTGTTTTCTGAGGTTTATAACAGTCTTGAAGAGCATAGTGGTCTTGAACCAAAATAGAAAGCATGTAACGTTGCATTTACAATACAGCTGTAACTGCACATTAAGGAGTGTAATCTTCTCAGTGTACCCTCAGTGCTTCAATAAGGTTCATTGGAATTACATATACTGAGAGAAAAACAATATTTTATGTTTGGAGTTGGTGTTCTCCATCCACAGAGCTGAGTGCATCACACGAGGACAGAGAGCATCTACCTGCACCAGACTTACAAAAAATTCCTTTCTACAGCCTTAAAATACTCGCATGTATCTGCAGAGGTCCCTCTGAATTACAGCTCATCATAAGCTCCCTCTGTCCCTGGGCTGTCTGAAGCAGACCCAGCTGCTCTGTCATGCATTGGGGTAGTTGCTGGCATTTCTAGTTAGCCTGAGCTGCCACAGACAGAGCAGGAGCTCTTGAGGAGAAAGTTCCCCATGCCCTGAGAAGGAGACAGATCTCCTTTCTGCACTAGCCCAGCTACAATATAAGGCTGAGCTTATCTGCCACTTGGTGGAAGGCATCAGAAGGTAGGAACGAGGAAGGAGGCTGGACCCTGTAAACTTTAGGCCCAGATCCCAGCTGCAGCACACTTTGAGAGATGAAGTTAAAAGGAGTGTCAGCAGGGATGAAATTCTGTTGATACGAAGTTTTTCATGCTGTTTCAACTCATAACATCAGGTTATTTAGACTTCCACTTAACCTCTCTTCCCATGGCTAATAGGTCAGCTTACTGGGTTCATGCCCTTTTGCAAGTGTTGCTAACCTCAAGCATTCAGAAATCACAAATTTACTCTCAGATTCATGAGACTTCAGGAAAAACATGCATTTTTTAAATTGAGCAATTAAAATAGTTTAATTAGTATTTTAGCCCCGATCTTTTGAGTTTCACAGCTTTTGAGCACTTTTTCCTTGCTTTGAGCTTGACAGTCTTTGCCCCCAGTAAAACCTGTATTTGTCACAATTGCACAAATGAACAACCAGCGCTGTAGCAAAAAACTCAACTAAACCAAGACTTCAGAAAGAACTTGAGATTTGGAAATGCTGGTTTTGTGATGACATTTTTTTTCCCACTTTTTCTTTTTTTTTCTCCCCTCACCGGTAATGCATGTCTGTGTTACAACATACCTGCTGAGAATGAGATAGCTGAAGGGATTTCTGATTTGGTGAGTTAGTGTACAAGTGATCAGCAGAAAGGCCTGCAGCAAAAAGCCCAGTGAATGGGAAAGCACAAAAGGCTGAACTAGAGTAAAGCTGCCAGCATGCTGCATGTGCTCCTCTGCTGCATGTAAGGGGGCTGCAATTTGCATGTTAGTTATCTGTGCTCCCTTTCATATGGGTAAGGAGGCCTTTGGGAATATTTGGCACAATCTACCAAGAGTTATTCATCATGTGATGCATACACTCAGGCAGAAAATACCCTCTGTATAGGGGCACGAGTGAAAATAAGGCTTTTCAAGGTACTTTATATTGCCCCTGTGTTTGCAACATAGTGTGAAGGTTCTATGTGTCTTCCCGCCTGAGCTTTGTGTGTTCCAGCACCCCATACATTTTGTGTTCTTACTGGCATCCGAGAATATTCATCATGGCTGTTCACAGTGCAGTTACTGTCAGTTTGAAATGCTTGCCATGGGGAACATTTTCAAAGGCAAGAGAGGCCACAGGGCAACAACAGCTTTCCCTGACACATCTACAGGAGTCAGAGCAGCATTACCAAACCCTGCACCTGGTGATCTCCAGGAGAGCACCCCATGTCCTGTGAAGGGATGTTTCTGCATCTTAGGAAGTGATTATGTAGATGCCACTAAAGAATTGCTGAAGAACTGGGACTGGTCCTCAGGGATTCCTTTTTACTGCCACTTTGAGTTTCTTTGCAGTCAGGTTGCATTTCTACATGTGCATGTAAACTAATAGCTTCTGGGCTTCTTGAGGTATGAGAACCATTGCTGTGGCAATAGTATTAGTCTGGCTTGTTTCATTGCCACCTTTCTTTTTACTTTTTGCAAGTTTACTGCCTCTTCTGTGCAGAGACTAGTGGTGATAGTGCCTGGGGTGCAGTATGTGTTCTGGTTTTGGCGTGTTTGTATCATCTAGTACATTGCACATTCATTTGCTCTTTCTTTTGGCTTTCTTATTCATCTCAGAGGGACAATTGCATCCAAACCCTCTGATTTTAGACAGTTAGATAAGGCATAAAGGGAGAGCTGATACTGCCCCCAGTTCCCAGATGGGAAGAATTCTACCATTCTTGCCAGGCTGAAGGCCATAACCCATGGACACATTCTCCATTCACATCTGTGGAGTTTCTTCTGGGAGCATGTCATATTTGAAAAATCAGGTGAAGAAGAGTTCTTTACCTCATCTGAGGTTCAAGGTTTTTTGAGACTTTTGGTGCCTTCCACATTTGCCATTTTGAATTTTAACAGGGCATTGATAAATGCATTGTATTAGTGAATTTACTCTTTCAAACACCTTACTCCCATGGGTCTGTCATTACCTTTTTACCTGTTCCAGGCCTTAGTACTGAGCTTGTCGGGTGCATGAGTGTACCAATAGATGCTCGTTATCCTGACTGATCTCACCTGAGGCTCCCCACCCACATGCTCTTCCCAGGGGCCCAGGAGCCCCACTGAAATTCGTATCTGGGTGCTCAGTGGTTGGCTTGGCTCCCTGTATGGCCCCTAGTCTTGGCTGACTTGCTATCCATTCAAAAATGGAAGAGAAGTCAATAAACACAGTTTGTTTCATTAAGTTATAGAACAAGGTACTTTTGTTAAGCTTTTCACAGTTCTTTCAACCTGTGATCAGCACCAAAATATAGTTTGGAGAATTCAAGCCTTGAATTTATTATCTTGAGTAGCTTCTCAGTCAAACGAAGAAGATTAGGTATTTTTCATGGTGTTTAAAAACTGAGCTTCACAAAAGAAATTATAACTTACCAGTTCTTACCATAATATTTTTACAAAGACAAACATTTATGTGCCTCTCTGCAACTACAAGACTAGTCTAGGCAGGTTTTTTGTCTTTTGCTGTGAACGGGGAGCTATTGATCTGTGAACATAAATCCTTATTTATCTCCAGTCAAATTTATAGCACAATGAAATTATAGGATTGCTTGAATCAATCAATGTTTCTGAAGCAAGCTATAGAAATATAAACAAGTTACCAATTATTTAATAAAGTCAATTTGCTTAGAAATGCCTGGTGACGGGCAGCAGATGTTACGCTAATTTCTGCTTTCTCTGGAATTTCGCAGGGGCTGCAAGATCTTAATGTCACTATTAGCAAAGGTAACTTTATTTTAGAAACTCATTCCGAATCCTCACAGCAAGAGGAAGAAACTGTCATTCCTTTTGACCACAAAATCTGTGCTATTTCTAAGAGGAGTTCTTTGAAATAACTAGGATATCTCACAGCTTGTTGCTTTAGAGGGGACTTAGTACAGTGGCACTACATTTAGTTAGCATAATGAGTCTTCTAGCCTCTAAGATACTGACCGAGTTTGAAGTACCGTAACTTTTAGTCAGCTAAGATTAAATTTGTTAGTGGAGTATGAGTTTGCAGAATATTTTAGCTTTCCTAGAATTTTAAACTGCGTGCCTCTTTCCTGAGAAGTGCTGGGGTTAATATAACCACGTTCTGTCTTGGCAAAACAATTTAAGTGTACAAGTGTGTCTTTCTGCTTCTCAGTCAGAAGTGTCATGGAAGTGGCCTCCTCAGTGTGGTGGTTACAGTTACCGTGTTTGCCTTTTGAGATCCGGCTTGTTGGAGTGATTTTATTCAAGGTGACTCCAGAGTCTCCCGTGAGTTCATGGTGTCCTTCTGTGCTCCTGTCTGTTTTGAATATAGAGCAGGATCTTTATTAATAGGCTCTGAGGCCTTGGTGGTCTGTCTGTTGGGTTGTTTGTCATAGTTTATCATGCAGGAGTACAAAATAATCTGATTAATCTGCTTAATCAATCCTTGAACAGGGATAGTAATAATTAAGTCACAGATGGCCATTGTAAATCCCTCTATTCCAGTACAAGAATAGTTCCAGTACTTTGGATATTAAGGTTGTTTTAAATTATAAAAAAAAAAAGAAACAAAACATTGAAAACCTCTGTGAAATGTGCCTCAAATTCTATTTTTTTGATTGGTCTACCTTCAAGACATTCAGAATTCATTTTGGCTCTGGAAAGGTTTCTGCTTTAGGATAAATTATTATCATATATATTTATACATTTTGGTACACGGGCTTTGTTAAAGTTTATACATAAACTAGTCTCTGATTAATCTCTTTTTTAAGCTCTTCTGTGGTATTCTGTCTTCAGTATTTTATGGCTAAGCTGTCTGTAGCAGAATTTTGTTGATCTGAAGACTGTGCTGTGAATTTCTATAGACACAAACTGCTATAAAATTAAAACGTAACATCTTCCCAGACTTCCTTCATCTATCATAAAGTTGGTGTGGCTCAGCCTTAATTAAATTATTATAGACCCAAGATATATGAGATAGAATACACAAGAGGAATTGAATTTGGTCATTAGCAGGAGTGTGTGGTTAGTCTAGCAGGTGTAGTCAGTAGCTCCTGAAATATGAGACTACACTTTCCATTTGATATGCTTTGAAGACAGGTCAAAGTCCTTAACGTGATTTAGGTTTACTGGGAAGGTCTATAATCCTGCTTTTTAATAAACTCTGTATTTCATGTTGGAACAGTACTTGTGTATGTCAAGCATTGCTGAGGCTCACAGCCACAGCTGTATTCCTTTGGAAGTTGAAATGCATTGTTTTGGAAGAGCATTTACAGCAAATGTTACTGGACTCAGACAGGACTCTAAGGCATGAAGGCTTCCTGTAAAACCTGGATTGTCTGGGTGCCAGGTTTTTGTTCCTTTTCAGCTGAGGAACAATTCAGCTTCTCAGACTCTGAATGCTATTGTGTACTTCCCTGTTCAACAGCTACTGCTGCGAATATGTGTGCAGGCTGCAGCTCTGGCTCTTCAGCACTGAACTCCCTCTGTCTTGGAGGTCTGTCATTGCGAGGGAGCTCCCAGGCAGGGGTGGGGAATGAAGGGTGTGATGGCTGTAGGTTTTAGTCAAGATCTGTTTGTGAGGAACGAGGTGGTGATCTGTGGATTTTCATTGCTACGGGAGAGAAGAGCGTGAATGGCGCCGTGTCAAGGGGCTGCAAACCTTGTTAGGTGCAATCCTGAGGGAAGCCTTGTGGATGCAGATACAGGCAGTGTTGCTGACTCACAGCAGTCTAACAGGAAAAGGCTCTCTTCTGCTTCTCTCTGGCTTCCTCCAGCATGCGGTCAGGGAGGTCAGTGCCTGTCTCCCTAGTTCTTTGATACTGTTACCATACTGGCCAGCGTGACTCCACAAAAGGAACTCGTTTGGTGAAGAATATCGGTGCTATTAACTGTTAATTAGGATGACATTTGTCATGTAAAAAACTTGTAAAGAGAGTTCTCAGGATTGATAAATAGCTTGTTTTCTTGCTGCCTGCATCCCTGACTCCTTTTTCCCCACTCTGCAAAGTATCATGTGGATTTATGTGACTCTTTACAGAGCTGAAGTCCCTAACTCCGAGATGATAACTCTAAGTGCCTCTCTCTGTCATGGAGAAGTGCTCCAGGTAGGTTTTAGAGTCAATGTTTGTTACCCTTTTTGATGGTAGGTACCAAGTTAAAATCCTTCAGCAAGAAACAGGTGATGAGGCTTAAAAAGTAAAACAAAACAAACTCCACCATCAACAAGAGAAAAGGATGAAAAAAAAAGCAAAAAAAGCTTATGTGCTCTCTTCCAAGCTGGGTATTGATGTGAGACCCTATTTTCTTTCTTAAGCATATGTTTAAGAACTCTCCATACCTCCTATCTCTCAGTGTGACTGGGAAAAAACTTAAGTGCTTAAAAAGCAAGTGAGGTCTGTACTTGACCTGTGTGTGCCAATAGGAGTTGTACAGTTGATTTTAATAGGAGAATATCTGTCCCCTATGTGCAGAAAAACGTCTTTTACTAAAAAGCCAAGTAAATTAAAGTGAAATTGGAATATTATTTCTTGTCTTCTACCCTTGTGGTGATTGGTTTAGTTTTTTGAAAACACTTGGATGCATATCAACGTTTGATTTTTTTTTTCTTTTTCTGAAAGTCCCACAGGGGTGGTTGCTGGTTGGGAATAGCTTGTGCCCACTGATTAATTCCTTGGGTCACTGGTCCTGAATCTTGTTGCAGTTGTTCTTGGAGAACTTGCCAGCAGCAGCAAACCAACAGAGCTGTTATTGACCTAGAATAGCAATGGAGGTGTTAATACATGGAGCAAGGTTTTCTGTGCGCTGCGTCTCTACTCCATGGAGCTGACGAGCTGGTTAACACCTTTTACTTATTCTGTAAGGATCCGAGGCTGGGAGGGAATTAATGCAGTTGTGAAGCATGAAGAACCAAAATAGCAGTGATTCAGTTAGAACAGAGTCAAATCTTCTTAAAATTAAACTCCATTGTGTTAGAGACTTTACTTTTTTGATACCTATATTATTAACTTCTCTGATAAAAGCAGGAAATGTAATACAGTGATATTGGAGAAGCCTTGCACATTACATCTAAGCTATTGTCTTGGGGTTGTAAGAGAAGAAACCACTCTTTATCAGGTGTTTTATGAGAATCAGATTTTACAGAATTTCTGCTTCGCAAGGTTATCATATAATTCAAAAACTTAATTTTTGCATAGCATTGATTTCCTTAACTTTAAAATAGGTTGTTTAGGATGGTAAACAGTACATGCATGAGTATTTATAGTTTCATAAGCAAAACCCAATACTGGATAGTTCAGGGAATTTTGTCCGGAGTAGAGGTGTTTACTTGCAAGCTCCCACTTCTGATGTTGTCCTGAAGATTTTTTTGATCATGGAATTTGGTCACTTTAGTGTATAATGGGTTGGTAGACTTCTCTCACAGAAGTGCTTCAAGATGTGTTTTTTGGTTTACCTTTCTAATTGGACTGGATCAGATGCTTAAAACAGGATTGAGGTTTGCAGGCAGGAAAATATAGAAGAAAGCTGAAGAATTTATATACACTGAACAAACCATTTCCAGAACTGCAGTCAAAACTTGATTGTTGTGTGCAGGTTGTTCAAGGTGCTGTGGCAGCCTAACTGTGCTACAAGGCAGAGATAGTAGATTTGACCATATTAATGTTAAATCTGATACTAGAAATACAACCAAGGGGTAGCCAAAGTATCTCTGGAGAGACTTGTTAGTGATAATGCAAGGGGGACAGTGCACTGAGCCAGGAAAATTTGTTGTAGCACTCATGAACTTCAGATGATACAGTTGAACAGTGCTATCTGTGTGGACTCACCACTGTGGCAGATGCTGACTTGTGGATCTGGTACTACATTTGGGGTTTTCTGCTCTTTAGTTATTTCTTTCTATGTGTTCTGGTAGTCACATTAGATGAGTTTTCCTCTAATTCCTCCTTTTAATTGCCATAATTTAAAGTTTACTTTGTCCCATTCTCACAAGGTATAACCAGCTTGGAAATTAAGTGCTAATGAAGTTTTATATTGCAAAGATGCTCTATTTTTGTTACCTTAGAGATTGCCACTGTTTGTATGTAAGGACAACCCCTGAAGTGCCTTTATATTTTTCTTCCTTGGTCTCTAACATGGTCGGGCTGTCTTCCCCCTTTATTTTCCCCACACATTCCCCAGCTTCCCATACTTGAGGTCTAAAAACCTATTCAGCAACACTGATGTCTCAAACGGTAGGTATGTAAATATTTACTGGCATGACAGTGAACAACAGTGGGAGGGGGGAAATTGCTACATTCTACCATTCAGGGAACCTTTGAGTTCTGTCTCAGAGTGTGCAGTCAATGAGAAGAGGAAAGGTTTGCAGTTTGTGCTTGACATGTTTTTGCTCTCTTGGTTCCTGTTTCGTTGCAGATGTCATTCAGTTAGCTGTGGAAGGCTTTATCAGCCCTTGCAGAGGCTTTCCCCTGGACACAGCACTCAAGGCTGGAGCTGTAGTGGAGGAAAATGGAGCCTGTAGATCTCCTGGCACTTGCCTCCCTAGAAATGAGCAGTTCCACAGTCACCTTGGCTTTGCTGGCGGTCTTCCTAGTCCTGCTGTACTGGTAAGTGATAACGGGGATGTGGGCTGCACATCAGACACAAACCCTGCTGAGGCACCGCCAGCATCTGTAGAGTCTTTTATCCATGAGGGGAAACTGGAAGGTAATTGCCTAGGAGGGAAATGCAGGGGGAGCTGGTTTGGACGCAGAGAGTGCAATAAATACTCCAAAAACTCACAATGCTTTTAGAGAAGTGTCTCCTTGCGATATTATCTTGTAAGTGCTTTACCAACCGCTAACAAAAATTGTCTTCTAAATTAAGAACTTATTTGTTGGTTTCTTACTAATTTCTTTGGACAGCAGGAATATGGGTCCAGGTCAGAAAGAAACCAAGTACTTGTTGGACCTCTTCTCTCTACTATGCTGCACACTTGTTCTTTGGTTTAAGTGTACAGACACTTTAACTGCTGCTTGAATTTCCTCTCTTATTCTTTCCACACTGACTAGTGGATACAAATCAGAATAACAGCAGCTCTAATGGTTAGCACAGTAGGCATTGCAGTGAGCTGTGCTGAAATGAAAGAAACCCCCACCCTTTCCTGACAATTTATTTCAGAAATTAAATCAGCTGAACTGGGAGTGTTTTTCTGACATTTTACTTGAATATCTCTTCAAATCCTTCTTTTCAGTAAAAGAATGGGTTTTTTCCTCAATTGTGTGAGTGTTCAAGAAAAGGTTTAGGGGACTGTTGCAGAAAAAAAAATCCAACAAAAATCCAAAGCTAATCTAGAAGAGAATAATGATGGCACCATGAGTTTAGCACAATTATTGTAGCAATGTAAATGACAGATCTCTTTGCATATATTTTGTTATTCTTTCACCCTGTTGAGCTTTGTTCAACTTCCTTCTGTGTCCAGGGAGGGTCTAGAGAGACTAAAAGGAGTTAAACCTATATTTGATGTGTTTTGCTGTATCAAATAGGTGGCTGAGCCTGCTTTCTTAACAAGATCTGCCCAAATCATCACAAACATCCAAGTCCTACTTCCTCTGAATTTTATTGGGAAAAAGAATGGCAGCTCTAGATCATTACGTAAGACCATGCTGTTTAGCTGCAGACCTGTGCATCTCTGGGAGCTTAAGGGGGAGAGAGGGAGGACAGAGGCACAACCACAGTTAAGAAAAGCAGCAGATCAGCTGGTGAGATCTGGCCACGTGCGAGTCATTTGAAATAGCCTGATACTTCCATACAGCACATGTCCAGATGTGCTGAGATCTCCAAAGACCCAGAACTGCTCCCTGTAAACGTCAGGTACTGTCTGGTGTGTGCTTGCCCAGGGCCTCATTTTCTGGTTCAGTTTAAGGAAGGCTGTTCCTCCCCTTGAAGTTAAAACACGGTGGTTTAGTGCACTTTTGGTCTTGCCATTAACAAACCTAGCTGTAATTGCAGAGTTAAACCAGACTTGTGGCTGTGGTCAGTTACTGCTGAATTGGGTGCCTACTATAAAAGTTTCAAAAAGTTCAACTTAGCAGTGAGGTGGGAAATTGTCTAACAGTAGGGACACCCCATTCAGTGTGCCTGCTTTCCTGGTTGAAGGTGAATTCTGTGAAAGCATCAAGAAAAGGAAGCTGAAGTTTTTATTGGGAAAGTGTTTTATACTTGTAACTGCCAATGGCTACTGCTAACCAATCTTGTTGATCTGCAGATTCAAGTTGATTTCAGTAGCTTGTTAAATACAGGTGCCCATAGATCACTCTTCCAATGGGAAACTGGCCATTCTTAAAACTGCAATGAAATAAGCTATGGGCTGTTGGGAGGTTTGCTGCCTGGCTGAGGTGTTCAGATCTGTTTATCTCAGTAAAATGCACAGACTGAGCCTGTAAGGTTAAAGTCTTGAAGCACATCTGCAAGTGTGGTAGTTGTTGTTCAAACTTGTCAACTTTCTAATTTGAGTCTATTTTGTTAAAATTTTTTATACTGCCTGCCTCTTTAAACAAATCAGTAAAACTCAATGCATGCTCACATCTTCCTTTATTCATGACTGAAACCTTGGGTTCAAAGAGTTATTTAAGCAGTATGTAAAATGGTTGCTAATAGAAATGCAGGTCTCTAATTCTAGAGAATGTTTTTATTACAATCCTGTTGCATACCTGGTTATCTGGCTCTTCTAGGAGTTAGAAAACATGAGTATTGTGTATGGCAGGAGTAATAATAAAGTAATAACTCTTAAAGTTCCTTTGAGGTTTTCTTTATAAGCCTTATCCTATTTTTTTAATAACTACTGAATTATTCTTTTTTATCTTTTTCTTCCAGGATTGTATCTTTTCAGAAGGGCAATCCTGGGGAAAGGGAGGAATGAATATTTTTGTTGTAAATTTTGTTATGGTAGTAGTTTGTGATTGATCGTGGTCATGTTGTGTCAACTGTTGTGTGAGTACAAAGAACAGGCAGTTTGTCCACCTTGTTGGCTGTAAAAGGCTCAGTGAGGCCCAACAGAAGGCAGTTGCAGGTAGAGGAGAGAGTCAAAAGACCTAATGCACATTAGAACAGGAACGTGGTGATGGCAGCTTTCATGTTATTGAGTTCTTTCCTAGCACGATTTTTGTGGATGGGGGTACACAGTGGTTTAAATGATGGCCTGGAGCTGCTGTCCATCAGCTTGGCCTCCATCCCCATTAGTGTGTGTGTTGTAAGGCCAGCTGTGATTTGTCACAGTTCGACTGGCAGGTGGTATCTTGCTAAGCTGTGATAAGACCAACCTCTTCACATTTTTGGGTATGGTGAGGTCATATGAAAGAGCGAGAGAAGAAAGGGTTGATTGGGAAAGGGAGGAGAGGCTGTAGCTGCATAAAAATAAACTTGAAGGAAGATATAAGTCTTAGGAAGAAACTTGGATGATTTGATAATTTTTTAGGCTGTTATTTATGGTACAATGAAGATCAGCAATAAGTCTTTATAACAAATTATGTAATAGCACATCTCTGATTTTTCATGCGTTGTCATCAGTGTGATATAAAGGTGATGCTTGTAGCATAGTGTGTCAATTTGAAATCAGTGGAAGCAACTATAACCTCTTGGTGTTTGTCTTTTACATGACCTTAAGTTAGCTCTAAGGAGAGGCTTTTTAAGGTAGCTGATTTAATGTTGGGAGTAGAAAGAACTAAAAAGCTTTTGGGTACGCAGTCTCTTTGGATGTGAATGGGGGGTTGGTTTTTGGTAATCTGTTAAATTAAGAGACTGCTCAAGCCTCTTTGCTATCCCCTGTTCCTGAAGGATTTAGTTATCTGCTACGCCTCCATTCTTACTACTTGTTCTCTGTAGGTAAAAGTTTCTTCTTGCAGACTTCTTATCATGGATTCTTCAATGTCTGTTGCTACATCATTATTATTGTGATAGACAGGTTACTGCTTTACCAACCACAAAAAGGCCTAATATTGCTAACTACCAAAGTTCAGTAATACCAGTGGCACATCACGTAGCACTCTTAAAAAATGTCTTGTCTATGTCCCCCCTTGTGATTTCTTCCACCCAAACTGATTATCAGAACAGTTTCTGTTAAGAGCACTTTTTCTCAATTGCAAGCCCTGCTGTCTCTATTTGCCTAATCTCTGTGAATCTCAGGGGGTGTTTTTAGGCATGAAATAAAACCAAACTCTTCAGGGAAGAATGAGGTTAACGTTTACAAATCCCAGTGATATTCTCTATTGAAAAATACCGTAGTATATCTATGCAACATATTGTTCATTTTCATTTCAAACATATGCTGAGTTGGATATCCCATGCTTGGCTGTAGCTGCAAACATTGCTTTGTGTCTTTCTTTTTGCTGTCTGGGTAGATGTTTGATAAAATGAAAGCAGGAGTTTATCTTGCTTTAAAGTTTAATGTACCATAAGCTGAGCATTATGAAGAAGCTGTCACAGCATTCAGATACCTGTGTTCAAACTGGATTATCAACCCCTTGTCTAAACAAACCTGGGTTTTTTTAGAAACATGGAGGTTGGATGGGAGTGTTTGTTTATGTTTGTAAGAGCTGTCTAATTGCATGCTTTCAAACACAGCAAAACATAAACTCGTGGTGTTCCTGTCTGTTTCTGGAAAGCTAAGTAATTCAGAAAGATGTCATTTTTACATGGAAGTAATATTAATGATTGCTTGTGCTACAGACAAGTATAGAGAGACTAAGAGATTGGAATCCCTGTAGACCACGGCACTATCCACCCACTGCATAACAAGTCAATCCTGACCCAAAGAATTTGCAGTCTCTGATAAAAAAGAATGAAAACTAAGCTTAATATTTTTCCTCCTCTGACCTTAAGTCTAGACACACAGTTGGATGGGGGACATGCTTAGACATAACGTGTTAGAGTTCATCAGTTGGTGCCATACCTGTGGTAAACCACATCAGAAGTTGATCTCAGGACAAGGCAGTATTTCCATACAGGTGACTTCAATACTGTGGCTTGTTTGGCATTACTTTGCATCTGTGGTTTTGGAAAGGGCTCTAAAGGGAAAGTTTAAAGGTAATCTTTCTCCAACAAAAATTTCATTCTGGTTTTGCAGAACCTTGTTTGGGGTTGAGTTAGCTAAAACTTCTTTTCTTCTGGAGTTTTTTCCTCCTAATACTAGATCTTGGACCATTTTTTGCCCCTCAAAAGATCACTATTTGCAAAAGATGTTTAGACAGTTAGAGCTCTAGGCTTAGGGCCTGAGTGCAGGCATAAGGGAAGTAGATTATTCTCCATAACATATCCAGATAATGCTTCTGGACAGATCCAGGGACAGGCAGTTTTTTTTTCTAAAATGGCTATTATGTCAGTGGAAATCATTCTGCTTCCCTCCCCTTCATTTGAATGTCCCATGAGAAAAACTAGAAGGATCCGACTCAACAGGAAACATCAGCAAACTGCTGTTGATGACAGAAAAAACCCTAAAAGATTCTGAATTGTCTTTGTCATGCAGTTTCACATCAAGCAAATCTGGAATTCCCACTAATGTGTCAAACATGATTTGATCCCACAGCTGTGCAGTATCTGGCCTTGTCTTTGAGCTTAATCAAGCATCTCTAGGTGAGCCTGAGAAAGAGCAGAATAAGTCACTGAATTATAATTTGGAGAAGTGCCATACCACACATGACTAAATACTTTATTTCTCTGAAAACAAAGTAGATTTCATCATCCAGAATGATGTTCACTCAGTGCCTCGATTATGCTGTTTTTAGGTAAACAAAGTTATCTTACTTTTTGGGGAAGAAATAGAACAGTTTTCTGTTGTCACTGTTGCAGCTTCAGAACTAGGTTCTCTGAGATATCCTCAGAGGCTGTTGTAACACCTTGTTTATCCAGACAAATGTTGGGCCTTTCATGCTGTGCAGCTTTGGTTTTGCTTGGTTTCTCTGCACTGCAAAACTCAGAAACCGTCTACGCTCAAGTTTTGTTTTGTTCTCAATTTAGAGATTACGTGTCCAGCAGTGTTTATTGGAAGGCCCTCAAGTGGTTACTGAGGTTTTTGCTTTTTTGAAGGTGCATTTTACCCTAAAAACTCTGTGTAAAAAAGTCAGTCTCCAGCCTATTAATTCCTTGTGGTCTCTGTTTCTCCCTAAACTTTTTCATGCTTTCCCCCATTAAATCCCAAATTAAAGCATCATTTGATTTTAGTGCATGGAGATTGGAGCATTAATCGTATGTAAAGGCAGACCTACAGGGATAGGATAGCTTCCTTTCACAAAACAAGTGTATTTACTTGTGTTCTGCTATGGTCTCCAGATCCATGTCCAGTGGAGCGAGCTGCAAAGCTGGATAATGGCACACAAATGGCTCAAGAGCAAACAGGAGCTGGAGGCAGCCCTTGAGCCATCCCAGTTCTGCTTCCCCCTCCTGCGGGGCTTGGCATGGCCTGGGTGTCCTCTCAACTGGGTAGCATGGGCAGGAGAGACCAGCAAGGGAGGGACGTACTCTGACTTCTCCAACAGGCAACTTCTGCCTGGAAAAGTCCACTCTGGAGCTTTGCTGAGCTCTTCTGGAGCAGCTGTTTGGTTTTAACTTTTGATCTGCTCTTTGCCTTCGTGCAGGTTGCTTTGTTTAACTTGGGGGTATTTGGGCCCCTCTCAAACTGATTTTGGGTATTGTCTTCTAGGAGCTCCTGCCTGCATCTACTTGACAGCATTAGGAACATGAGGAACTTAATACCCTGTTGGTGGTGCTTTGAATGGAATTAAAATTAGATGGTGGGAGAAGGCAATGTAAACAACTGCCTCAGAGAGAAGGCTCGGAAAGCAGTGGGGCACTCCATCATTGCACTGGGGATGTCTCTTTCTGTGTCTGTGCATTGAATAGCGTGTGTTTGAAGACTTTGCAGAAGACCTGAGAGGCTTATAGGGGCCTCCCACATCTTCTGCAAAGTCTTCAAACACTGTCATGAGCTCTGCTCTTCCCTGAACCCCAGGGGTGCATACTGGCAGTTCCTGTGATTGCCCTGCACTGGGGTGGCTTGTTCCTTCTGTCCTCCTGGCTGTATGGATTTTTGTCACTCCACTTTCAAACAGTGCACAAAGTGTCCTGCCAGCCTGCCTGTGCTCCCTCTTAAATGAAAAGTTAAAACAGTGTGTAGTTTTGACAGGTCAGAACTCCTCAGAGTGCTGAAATATAGATCTATGTTCTCTCTTTTCTTGTCTCCTTTAACATTGCTCCCATCATTTAAAAAAAAAATTGCCCATATTCTTCTTCACTCCTTTTTGTCTTTGCATCGGACTTCATCCATGCCAATGTTTTTGTCCTCATGGCTGGCTGGCAGGTAATTTATGCCTTTGATTGCCATGCCTTGCTCTTCTGTAGGGAAGTTTTATACAGTATTTAATGGAGCTGTCTGAAGAATATTTTAAAATATTGACATATTATTGAGAGATTGTTTTTTATCAGTTCCCCTTGACGTACCCAAAATCTTTAGATGGATTTTTCTCTCTCTTATCTCCCTGGTTCTGTTTTTATTTTTTTTCCTATTGAAAACAAAGTTTACTGTTCCATGAGCTCAGTCTTTGGTAACTGCTGTGAAACAGCTGAAAGAGCTCAAAATATTTTCTGGTTTGGGTTTGGATATGCATTTATTTCACTTTCCCAGGAATAGTGGAGGAGCTTGAGAAAATGATGTTCCATGTCTGCCTCTTCCTTCCTTTGCTTTATATGCCATTGCTTACACTAGTGACAATTTCTTTTAAGCTTTACTTGTTGATTTGATGTGTAGTGTCTAGGATTGGAGTGATGTGCAGGTCAGTAGGAATACAAGGGTTTTAATAAAGGGATCATTCAGCATGTGGGAGATTCTCCAGATCCATTCCTTTGGTAGTTTCTTTCCTGGCTAGTTGCTGCTTTTGTTGTTCTGCAGAACTTGTGAAGTTCTTGTGGGGGAGCCAGGAAACAACAAACAAGGAAAAGGCCAAAACTTGTTATATTGGGTTTTTTTTGCTTGGGTAGGAAAAGAAGCTGGATGCCCAGCAATGACTGGGAAAGGACTGGAAAGAATGACTGAAAACAGCAGGATTATCTCCATATGAGTTTGTAGTGGGTTTTTACAGATTGAGGTCAAGTATGTTTGGGCAAATTGAGGCTGGAAGAAAGGAGCTGAACTGAGATGCATGTTGGGAGTAGGAAACGGGGCAGTGGCTGTGTGCTTGCTTGTATGGACAAAGTAAAATCTACTTCCTTGGAAAGAATAGTTCCTTTCAGCTACTAAAAACCTTGTGATGCTCTTCATGAGTTGAGGGGCATGGGAAGGATGAAAAGGCAGTGGACTTTAGAGGAGATGAGTAATCAGTAGCTGTATGATCACAGGCTCCTGCTGAATGAATGCTCTTGGATGGGAACTCTTGGCAGAGCTCTGAACCTGTAACCCTCAGTATTGTTTTAACTTACTCAGTGGCAATAAATCTGATGTAATCTGTGCATGCATGTTTGTGTTTTCTCATCCAAAAAGTTCCAAAGAGCTTTTATGTAAACACCCTCTCAGTAGAGCTATAACAACTGAAGAGGTTGTCGAGGCATGTGGTTTGAAATGTGGGAAAGACATGAAATAAAGCCATCCTGGGAGAGGAAGGAGCAGATAAAGGATCTTCAGTGGGTTGCATGCTAGCATGACAGACAGAGAGTGATGGTGGTCAAAACTGCAAGGGCCCTCTTCCATCTTTAAAATATGAATATGATCTGTTTGTTTTCCAAAGATGTTAACAAATCTCTGTTTCAAGATTTTCTGAAAGACTCATCCTGGCTTTAGATGAAGCAATATCTCCAAGAGAGTTCTCAGTATAAGCTTCATGGTAGCAAAACTGAGAAGCTGCATGCTTATGTTAGGATAGATTTCATTGACTGTAACACTATTGTACTTGATTGATTAATGTCTCTGAAAGCTGTGATGAATTTTTCTCAGTATGGGACCCCGAGCTGACCAACCGTTGCTCAGTAGCCATTTGGGTCAGAGCTCTGGCCAACAGCTTTAGGAAGAGCAAACACGTCTTGGTTGTTCCAGAAAGATTTCAGGTACTCTTTGTAGCTCATGAAACAGGGTTGTTCTGGAGTAATGTTCAGCAGTCTTCACTTCCATGTATCTAGCTTGCTCTGTCTCATCTCCTCTTCAGAGCTGGGAATAGGTGGTGCAAAGATAAAGAATTCTCAGTTTTATGAGAGCTATTCCTAGCTATGGCAACAAACCTTGAGCCTTTCCTATTTCAGAAGAATAGTATTTTAAAATTTGTTTGTCTACTAGAAAGTTTTAGACTTCAGGTAATTTCTCACAGATTTTGTAGTTGTGTCTCTTGGTAGTTGTGTTTTAAAATTTTAAAAAGTTTAAATTTTTAGCAGTAGTTAAGTTTTCAGTGGTTTCACAATATATATTCATTCCTGAGATATAACTTTTGTTTAATATAAATGGAAGTGCTCACAATTTGAGGGGGAAAAACCAGTCATCTGGTGTTCTAGGACACAGAGCTCTGTTATTCACTGAAAGAGACCATCAGACCTTGTGTGTCAGGCACAGAGGAGTGAGAATCCTCCCCAAGCAAGGTTGCAGAGTGAGCTTGGAATTTTAACTGCAAGTATAAGATGGTGGAAGGACTGTAGGAACCTGTGCCTTCACCGGCCATGAATCTCATAAGATGTGGTGTATTTACAGTGTAAGTATGTTCATCCTGCCAGGACTCAGTCTGGGATTTGAGAGTTGAGATTTGGGTAGTTTATCCCTAACCTGCCTCTGTAGCTTTAGGAGACTCAAGCCATGAACGAGCATGGTAAGGAGGCCTTAATTTCCATGGTAGCTGATGACTTAGTTCCTCTTTCAAGCTTTAACTGTGTCATGGGTGGACATTTTCTACTTAATTTTTGACATTGCTAGGGATTCTGTGCAGTAAAGCCTTTTTCTCCCTCCTTCTCCCCCTTTTTATTTACATTCCTGAGTGACAGCATAGCCAAGCAGTGAGCTCAGTGCCATGGAAGCATTTTATATTTTGAGCAGAGATAAAAATCTCATTCCTTCTACAAACAAAACAAATCAACAGACAATGCCCAGGAGAACCATTTCTCTATAGCCATTTTCCTCCAGCTGCTTTCTATTCTGTGCAGCGTACAATGCAACCTATGAAATACGTGTGTGCCTTTCTGTGTGTGCAAAACACAGGTTTCCTCCAGACAGTGGCAGCTTCATCATAAAAAAATAAACAAAAACCACCAAAAAAACCCCCACTTTTTTTTTTCTTTTACAGTGCTGTAATAATAAGATTACTAATAAAGTTGAGATGCTTGGTTGTTTAATAGTGTGTAATTTAGCAGTGCTAGAGGATATGCTGGAGGAACTTTTCAGTCACAGCCACTGCATCTTCCCTCTGAATGGGTTTGAACTATTGTCTGTGAGAGGATGAGGGACAGAAATAGTCTGAGTGCCTCATAAACGTGGCAGAGATGAGAGTACAGCTAAACAGCTCATTAAGAGTTTGCTGCCCCGTGTGTGCTCTTGCATGTGTCCCTGTGTCAGTGAGGACATCCTCTCCTGTGCTGCTCAGCTTTGTGGCTGGGCACGAGCCTGTTGCAGGCATGAGTCTGGTGGAAGGCAATAGGAATTGCCCCCTTCAGCCGGTTGTAAGCCCTTGATGGCCCCTCTTGCTTTCCTGCTTTAGTTTTGCCATGGTGAGCAGCTCAAAGGCTGAGGTGGATGGCCAAAAGTTGCAGGGGGGTGGGAGTTGAGACCCCGAGGCACCGTGGAAGGAGATCATGCATGGGAAAGAGCAGAGGGCTGTCTGGATGAGTAGCTAGTAGATAAAGCGTATGGCAAGATCTCAAGAAGCTTGGGAGTAGTTGCAGGTCAGCCCTTGGCAGAGGTGCCGCTGCAGGTCTATCTTATCTCAGCAGAATCTTTCTGCTCACCTTCCCCTCCTGAGACGTGCTTCTGTGCAGGAGGAGGGTGGCCAAGCCAGATATTCCGAAGCTGGAGCCTGGGGGAGTAGTATCTATCCTTGCAGGGGTGATAAAAGTTTGAACATTGCTGGGTTAATGGACTGTCTTTTTGCCATAAAGAGTAGCCTCTGAGATGTGAAGGAACTCGAAACTAACAGGGGGCCAGGAGGGCAGTAAAATTTGGCAACATTTTTTTTGCTGGTCTTGATAAAGCACAGTTTAGAACTGAAGGAAAACATTGTGATTTCACATCCAAAAAGCTCCTGAGAGCTTTTATGTAAACACCTTGCAAGTATACATGTATGTATACATTTACACTCATATATAAATCCATAGCAAGTGACTCAGAACAAACAGCTTCTAAATAAGCAGCCAAATGTAACTGATGTGATCCTTGGATAGATCATGTTCAGTGCCCAAAGCAACCCCCTTATCCCAACTCTAGCCAAATGACTCCTGGCAGCTAAGGAAATAACCTTAGGTAAAACCAATAGGATTTTTATAACAGAGACATCAGCTATTGACCCTGAGTGTATTTTATGACACTGCCTTGGTTTTGCCTTGTATATCTTCATTCTGGTGTTGATGTGTTGTTGTGTGTTTTTGAAAAACTGCAGTCCCTGCCCACCACTCCAGGATTCATCACTGCAGCACTCGGCTGCAGGTTCTCACTCATCAGCACCGGATCCTTCTCCAAGGCAGAGCTCATCTGGACAGGGCCAGGCACATGAGACAATTCTGATTTATTTAACTGCAAGACAAGTAATTGATTGCTGTGCTACTGGGAGAACAAAGGCTGTACCTGATCTGGTTTGAAGTTCACTTTTCCATATTAACAAATTTCAGTTAAAAGAACTTTTTTCTAGCAGATCAATTCTTTGAGTGGTATGGCTGAGATGGTTTTGATCAGAGGCTTCTTGTCCTAAACCTGAGTTTGCTGCATCATTAAAATAGGGTCTCAAACAGGCATGAGATCTGAGTTCTGTTTACGTTGCTCAATTGCCCTGGCAAAGTTAGGGAGCAGCAAAAAGTGTTCAATAGAAATCTCCCTGACTGACAAGTGCACATGAATTAATTTGTTTTTAAACTTCTATTTTTGGAAGTGTTTCCGAAAGTGGTTTGCTTATGTCTCAGCATTTAGGCTTGCAGCATCTATGGAGTTTGAACTCGGAGCTTTAAGGAAATGAAAGCTCTGTTGTAACATAGCTGACTTCCCCCCCCCCCCCCCACCAAAAAAAAAACTTTTGGTGCGACGCTTTTTTTTTG
>VYZT01008889.1:250183-273122 GCA_013400735.1 Pomatostomus ruficeps
TTTTTGTTAATCTTTATATTTCTCTCAGTTTTGGGTAGCTGTTTAGTTTTCAACATCTCTATAACACAGTGGTTCCCTCTGGAAATACTCTGCTGTCAACTCTCCACTGCCTGTGCCAGAGTCCACATGGCATTTCCTTCCCCAGCAGAAAAACAGGTATGGAGCAGAAATTAAGCCTGCTAAAGCCATGCTCCCATGGAAATATATGCCCAGATCCATATGAGATCATACACTGGAGCCCAGCTGCTTCCTGCCCCAAGTTTAAATACCGTGAGCACAATAGTAAAGTTCCATGATGTATGGATGTGACCTGGAATCACTTAGAGCAGAGGAGCAGGATGGAGAATTTATGTCTAGCCCAGGGCAGAGCATGTGGGCTCCTGGCTATTGTGTACTGTTGCCTTTTCACTTGCACACAAGCTTATCAAAATGTTTTTGTAGGCTTGCTCCAACTTTCCTGTGCAGCTTTTAACTCTTCACTTGAGGACCTTTGTGAATTAAGTACTAGCAGGCAGTGCTCAGAGAGGGTGAGTAGTGAAAGCTCAGTTGGAGCCAGGCAAAAATCCCAGGCTGCTGCAGAGCTTGGCAGGAGCTGGGGGCCCACAGCACTGTCTCTGCAGGCATGCTGGCTTGTCTCCTTTCCCCACAGGCATAAGAGTAGATGCATTTAAAAATAAAGAGGAAGACAGTGTGGAGTGCCAGTGTAGTGTCCCTCTGAACATGATCTGAAAGTACATACTAGGGAAGTTTAAAGCTGATTAGACATGTGGGCTGGCATTAGAAATACAAAGTTCATCCAGAGAGGCATCACATCTCCCTGTAAAATCAAGCAAAAATAATCCCGTGATGCTTTCTCTCCCCATAAACAAACACATCCATGGAGACTGTCTGTGGGATAAGCAGACCTGGCTCCACAGTACTGAGTGCCAAACTAAAGATGAAAAGATGGTTGCTGGCCCAATAATCTTGAATACATTGAAGTGCAGGTTAGTTCATAGTCTACAGTAAGCGACAAATTACAGGTCCTTAAAGAATGTTTTGTGTTTCCTAGAGAGATGGTTGTGGTTTTAGAGGAAGACAGACAATACCTCAAGCTTTCATCCAAACTGAAGAATTGAAGCACATCCTTTTTATGATTTTTTTGTTTGTTTTTAAAAAACACTCTCACCCACTTTGTGTGTAACATTTGCACAGTGCAGGCATAAAAAGTGATCAGGAGAACAGTCTCTGCAGACACTGGCAGGTTTTTACAGTGTGCACAAAGGTCTGGAAGAAGCACTTCTGGGAACATTTTCCCCTGGCCACAAAATGCTGCTTAGCTGCAGAAAAATAAATTACTTTAAGGTGAGAGCTTTTTATATTTTTTACCAGTGTGTAGATGTTTTATGGTAAAATTAAGTAATTGAAATGCTCTGGGGTTTTTTTCCTGTTTTGTTTGTTTCTTGCTGGGGTTACCTATCAAGCACCAAACCAAATTGCTAAACATGGCACAACACCAAAGAAAAACTGCCAAACATAGTCCAAATTCATAGCAAGGCAACACATATAATTATTTTTTATTTTATTGTGGATATCTGAGGAATCAGCTGAGTATTTGTAAGGTACCTGTATGAGCTCTTATCAGGCTGACTTGTAATGTGGATTTATATCAGAATTTGTATTATGAAGGAGTGTGGAAGGAATTATTTCTGCTGCTTAGCATTATCTGTATGAAATACTCACCTAGGACAGAAGACCTAGTTGAACATTTCAAAGAAAAATAGCTTTCAAAGCATGCACTTTCTCTCTTCTAGGTTAAAAGAATTATGTAGAGGCTTAAGTAGTTAGCTATATTCTGCCCTTTCAGATAATGCAATAGGGAATGATAATTTACTTTTGTGTTTAATATTGTGCAGCTGTGGGTTGGCTGTAAAGTCTGGAAACATGCTTACACCCGTACAAGAGGTGTGCTCCACTTCCACTGTCTCTTAGAGAGATGGAAGAAGTATTGCTAGAAAACTCCACAGAGTGCTATAAAACTCTGGCAGGAGGGTGTTGCTGCAGGGAGCAAATAACTAAACCTGCAAAAAGCTGCTGTCTGTTCTTCTGGTAGGATGCGTGTAGATAATAGTGTGCTTTTCAAAGAAAATTTTTAAAAGGCCATATTTGACCAGGACCATAAAGTCACCTTGAAAAGTAATGAGCAGTTTGTGTTTACTTGCTGTATTACTTGTATGCAAATTGGATACACACACATAGAGCAGGAAAGGTATGGCCAGAGCATTTTCACATGTGACTCTTGAGGTGTTACATCAGCCAGCACCTTAAATGGCTGCGGTGCAGGAAATTTGAGCTGGGTCCTGGAGCAGTGCAGGGTGAGGCTGGGCTGCTTTGGAGTCAGAGGGAGCTTTCATAGAGCTCTCTGTCTGTAACACATGGTATTGTGGCTCAGTACAAGTCAAGGAAATGGATTTCAAAGATGGTGTAGTCGAGGGAAAATTGGGAGAATCAAGGAAGGAAATCAGTCAGTCAATACTGAGGTGCTGAGCAAGTCACTGAGAAAATGGTGTTTCAGTAGAGGGTGTTGGGTAACTGTGGGGAATGCTGGTAGCATTTTCTGCTTTACTAAAGATGGAAACACTTTTTTAAATTTAAACTCCTCTAACTTTCAGCTATCTGGTTCTTATAGCAACCCTGTGAAGTGCATATGTGATATTGAAATGAATTACATGGGTTGTGACGGAGTCTGTGGGATTAGAGTTCACTTTCCCTGAGTGATCCTCTCGCTATGGGCTGTGTTTTTGCAGCCTGTACAGCTGTACTTGGCTATGGGCATGCTTCTGCTCAAACTCTCCCTGGAGTTCAAAATGCCACAGTCTTGCAGGCATAACGGTGCCAGCCATGGGCATGTGTCAGCCCAGCAGGCTGTTGGTACACCTCCTCTTTTCTTGGGATCCTGGTGTTAGGCAAAAAGTAAACACACAGTGGGAACCAGGCAGGAGAGAGGGGGATGCTCAGGAGGGAGAGGGTGATGCCATGAGAGGTCACATTTTTGTGGGCTTTTCTGTGCACTTTGCTCTTCCCCAGTTTACAAGCTGTGCTGGAGAAAAGGGCTGATGTACAGAGATGTCAGACTGTGCCAGAGCAGAGCTGCGTTCTTACATAGCTCAGTAGAATGCTTCATCTGGGAAGAAAGCCTGAATTATTCACTCACTCATAACTGAATGTAAGAGTGTTTGTAATTGAGGACTTGGGCTCTGTCCACATTTATGAATGACCAGGGCTGAGTCTGAGCATAATTCTAGCCCTGATGCTGTGTGTGAGTTGCACAACTGTTGCAAATACATGACACTGCTGCTCCATGCAAGGCCATGGGATGGATGGCACATCTGGCAGTTTGTGCTCCCTGCTTGGAACAGCTCGTGCGCAGTGGGGACTGCTACTGTACAAGCATGAGAGCCTGGCACACTTAGAAGTCCTTCCACTGATTTAGCCGCTGTCTTTGGCCAAAGCAGGTATCTTTCTCCTTCAGACAATTTAACTGGTTACAAGCAACCCCTTGAATTTATCAGGAGCCTATCTCCAGCAAAAATAATAATCCCCCACTCCAGTTATTAACTCCCTTGAGTACTAATTGTTCACTCTTTTTGCCTTTTATTAATGACATATGGATGTAGGATCTTTACTGTAGTTGATGAAATGTTGGGTGAAGTGTTGCAATTAGTTCCACAGCTGCTTTGGTCATTGATGTGAAAAACTTGTACTTCTCTAGAGGCCACTTTAAATGGGAATCTGATCCAGACTATTATTACCAACCTCTTTTGCTTTCACCTTCAGGTGAAGTAGTGGAAGCCGTGATGTTACCTTGGGGAGAAAATTAGCAAAACTGCTGTGTTTGTTTCACTCACACCTCAAGACTGTGCCATAATGTGCTCTTCCCACAGCCGAACTGGACTCCATCTCACAGGGGATCATTCATCCCCTAGTTACCACTTTGCAATGATCTAGTCACAGGTAGTCTGTTTATTCTATTTTCCTCCTCTTCAAGGTCCCCTGTGTTAGGTGGCTGGGTGAAAGCCCCTGCTGACAGGACTAGTCCCCAGAGTGGGTCTTCAGTCCCCCCTGGAAGTAATGAGGATCCTCTCAGGCCCCTGTGTCTGTGTGAGGCACAAAGCAGAGAGACCTTCGTGCTCTGCTGATCCTGTGGTCTAGAGCAGAGGACTGCTGGTGCTGTTGTATTCACTGTCAGCCAATAGCTGTTGGCCAGTGTTCTGGATGAAGGCTCTGCCTGCTGTACTGACATCTGTCCAATTTAGGTAAATGCTAGATTAAGCAAGAGAGACAGTGAGAAAATGTCATGCTGATCTCCCAGAAACAGCGTGTGATGTATAACTTCCTTGCCTCATCCTAAATGAATTAACACTGCTGTAGAAAATGGAAAAAAAACCAAGCCTCTCTATTTTTTGTCCTTGTACATAGAAAGTGAGGGAATTTGCCTTCCTGACCACATGTTGGCAGGCCAGTAGATCCCTTCTAAAACTACACAGGATTAAGGATGTAAAATAATGTTCCTGTTGTTGCATCACATACTCTAATTTCACTTCCCTACCCAAAGTAATCTTTTCTCTTAGGAAATTTCAAATAAGTGAGAAGTTACCCTTTTTTTTTCCCTAGCAATTATGTGTAACTTTGGACAACATGAGTTTTGAAGAGGAAGCATCGTTCCCAATTGTAACATGTCATAGGTCACTTGGTTGTAAAAATATTCTGTTGTTTCTCTTCTGGAGATACAACAGAGTTCCCTCTCTAGAAATGTGCATGTACAAAACATACACCAATAGAGCTCTGAAGGAGCCCACCTTCCAAAGTAGTTGCTTATTCAACTCCTTTTCAAGTATATTTTTTTCCAAAGCCAGGATACAGCATGTTGTTCGTAAGCTCTGCTTGAGGAGTTAAATTCCTCATAGTTCTCCAATGGCCGGACCAGGACAGCATGGCATTGTCAGCATCTGGCAGCAAGAACACAATCCAACCCTAAATGGTTAACTTCCTTGGGATAGTCTGTCACTAGTTACCAGGAATGGCACTTCTCTTTGAAGACTAACTCTCTTTGGGAGGAAGATGGTGGCTGCTGTTTTTAGAAAGCAAAAAAAATTGCAATTACCTTTACCAAAGGAAGGGAGCAGCTCTAATAGGATTTTTTTATCAGACTACCTTTTTAGACTATTTGGGTATTTCAGTGATTATTACTACACAGCTCGTTTTCCTTAGGGGATGCTAGACTGTTCCAGAAGCACTTGTTAGTTTACTTCGGCATTAAAGGGGTCCTTATGAATTTTGATTATCCAAAAGCACTTCAAAGTGTCCCTAGATGCTCAAGCTGCTTTGAACTTAACCTTTTCTGCCCAGTCTTGTCATATGTGTGAGCCCAAAGATTTTAAACAAGAGGTCAGTGATTTTCAGTCTTTTTAATATTTCGACCCATATTATAACAGGAAAAAATAAACAAACCAGAGTCATTCTGATCTACCCAGGAAGAAAGAGAGGGGATGGTTCCAGTGGGCCTTTTGTAACCCTCTCCTTAACCTGCTCGCTCTCCTGACCCGTTAAATAGAACAAGCAGGAAAAAACCAACAACCCCCAACTTTTAATACCCATTGCCTCGCTTCTAACTGCCTTTCTTTAAAATGTCTTTGGTCCTCAGGGCACCTTGAGATCTTAATGGTTTCTTTATATAAAATTTAAATAATGAAGCATGTGAGACACTTGCGATTGGAAAAATATGAACTTTAATAAAGCTGGTCACGCTGCTTGTGAGCTGTGTAAATCACACAAAAATGTGTGGCAAGATCCTCTGCTGGGACTGTTCAAAATAACTGCAGTGACTCCAGAGTGCTCTGCTGATTTACGTGAGGTGAGAATCTGGCTCACATCCCGTATTATCTTGCAATGTGACTGTGCAGCTGTAACACAATCTTATTCAGCTCTTTGGGTTTGGGGGCAAAAGAAGTACCCGTGGTTATTTTTGGAAAAACACGTCATCAGAAGGGCTCATGTGATTCTCTCTCTCATATATTAGTTTTTTTATTGCTGTTGACCTACTGTTGTGGTTTAACCCCAGCTGGCACCTAAGGCCCAAGCAGCTACTCGCTCTTTCCCCCACTGGTGGGCTGGGGGAAAGAATCAGAGGAGTAAAAGTGAGAAAACTTGTGGGTTGAAATATAGACAGTTTAACAGGTAAAATAAAAGTCATGCATGCAAGCAAAGCAAAACAAGGAATTAATTCACCATTTCCTGTGGGTAGGCAGGTGTTCAGCCATCCCCAGGACAGCAGGGCCCCAGCACACGGAACAGTGACTGGGGAAGACAAACAGCATCACTCCTGACATCGTCCCCTTCTTCCCTCTTCCCCCAGCTCTATACACAGGGCATAGCTCCATATGGCATGGACTGTTCATTGGGTCAGTTGGGGTTAGTGGCTGTGTCCACTCCCAACTTCTTGTGCAGCTCCAACCTCCCTGATGGTGGGGTGGGGTGAGAGGCAGAAAAGGCCTTGACTCTGTGCAAGCACTGCTCAGCAATAACCAAATGTCCCTGTATTATCAACAGTGTTTTCAGCACAAATCCAAAACACAGCCCCATACTAGCTACTGCGAAGAAAATAAACTCTATCTCAGTTAAAGCTAGCACACCTACACGAATTATTTTGGTCTTTGGAGACTTTAAAAAGAATACTTCAGTATTTTTCTTCCCTTAATGGAACTGGATAATTTGTCTTTTCCTCTTTGTCTTGCTTCATGGTGTTGGTAGCTATATAGGTAAGGCTTCAGTTTGCACATTATGCAACGCAGCTCTTTTCTTGACAGCTGTGTCTGACCACACCTCTTTTTACTTTCTAGGTGTCTCTACACAGCCTTCATTCTCCTTCACTGTTTAAAATAGAAATTGGACTGCTTGAGGGTTTTGTGGGTCACATACTTCTCATTTTCCCATCTGAAATCTGAGCCCTCAGACCTTACAATCATCTTGGCTACAGATAATTCTGACAGTTCTTTTTCCGATTTTGAATCCTATCCTTCAGTCCCTGGGCTACAAAGGGAGCATGAAAGCTATTGGTGTTGTTGGTATCAGGATCTGCTACTGATCCAAAAGCCTCTTGAACATATGCATCCTGTTTATATGCCAGTGGCTCCTCTGATAGCATTAGGGAGGAGGAAATTTGAAGAGTCAGTTATTTTTATAAGCACAAAGCGCTGCCTATTTCCCCGCAAGGCACAAGCAGCTCTTTAAGAATGTTTGGAAGCATGAAGCAACAAGGTACAACTGGGCGTTATCACCAGCATTCTTCTTTAAACTATTTTTATTTGCATGTACTTTATCTCTAGCATTTCTCCAGCCTGAGAAGATCAAGCAGACGCCACATGTAAAGTGTAGCCCAGACAGCCAGATGACACAGTAATGTTTTTATTTGAAAGTCAGACTTCTGCTAAGCATCAAGGGGCAAACCTTTATCTCTGCACATAGTGCTGAGGGGTGCAGGGAAGAATTCATTCCCTCAGTCAGTGGAGCTGATCTAGATTTTCCATTTCAGTCTTTAACTGCGAGTCTACTTGCTACAAAGGTCTTTTTTCCAAAGCAGCTCTCAGACCCCTGCCACGGAATTGTAGAGCCACCAGCCCTGTACAGGTTCTTTTCCCTCATCTGTTTCTCCTCTGAAATTCCATTGCTGTGGAGCAAGTGCAGAAGCCTCTCCTTGGTGCTCACATAGAGACAAATGAAAAGGCTTTGCGTTCTTTTACTATCCCATGTCTTAATGAAGTGCAATCGCGACCTTGGTCCTGCTGGAATGAAGATTGCCAGTGCCCCAAGTTACTGGCTTGCTCCCAAGAAATATGTAAACCATAAAGGTGGTTCTTGAAATGAAGAGCTTTGAAATAAGACATTGTCAGTAGATTGCAATGTACTTAGTCATTTGGACCAACATAGGGTCTGGGTTGTAGCCTGCTGTTAAGGGCAAAGCCTTGGCCCTTACAAAAATCCTTAAAATAAAATTTCTTTTAAAAGCACAAAATCATCTCATTCTGTGGAAAATTTGGTTCATTTGTCTTCCCTGCTGCAAGGTGTGCATAAATCAGACTGTGTTATGATAGAGGTGCTCACTGAAACAAATTCCTAATAAAAGAATAAACATGGAAGCAATCCATCTGTACCCTCTACATTCCTCAGTGAAGCCCTTCTAGAATCACAGCCTAGAAGGGAACTGGTGGGGTTTATGGGGGATACCACTTGCTAGTACGCACTGAGAAATGAGGAGATATGTTTAAGTTAATTCTGTTTCCCAAAAAGTAAATCAGATTCCCGTTATACTTTTATTTTGCCAGCCAAGCTAGTCCAGTCCCACAGGTCTCTGCTGTCAAAAGCTGGGGCACTAATGCAATGTGGAAAGCTCCTTTCATTCGCTCAGGTGTGTGTCACCTGATCTTTTTGGTTGCAGTATAGTCCTGAATTTAGCTGCTGAAGCTGGCAACCCTGTGTATTTATAAATACCTTTGTTAACTTCCTTCACTGCTTCCTCTTTCTCTGCTTCCAAGAAAATCCTGCTGTCAAAAAAACCCCACCTTGTAGCATGCCCAAATACAAGCATGACGTTCTATCTAGGTTAAATTTTGCACAGGCTTTGCCTAGGTTTGTGTCTGGATTGCAGTCTGTTTTATCCAACCAGATTATATTTAAATAACACTTGATAAATGGATACTTATGGCAAATGTCAAGAACTTACAAGGTATTCCTTGTAAGCCATGGAGGAAGCATAGGAGAGGCTTGACCAATTTCATCCACATTTCCGAGTTATTTATCCTAGAACTTAAATTGACTGCTGAAAAGTGCTTAGATTTGAGAGTGTGGTGATTGAGAAAGAAGAGAGAAGTGGTTATCCTTTAGGGATAGAAGAGTTACTCTAAAGGAGCTTTAGCATAGAATTGGACTTCTTATGCTGGTTTCTGCAGTGTTTTTTGCTTTAAGACTTCTAAACCTCAATAGACAAACCAGGAATTCTTGCAAGAGTGGTGTTTTTTCCATCTAAGGGTGGGAGAGCTTGTACACAGAGAAATGCTTTGCCACTGGTGCACAAGTCCGTGTCAGAGCTAAGAGTGTGCTAGCTCTTAAGCATTATATTGGGCTTGTGTGAAGACAAGTAGCATGAAACTATCTCTCCTCCCCAGTGCAGCTGCAGTGCTTCCTGCATATTGACAACAAAGTGAATCCTCTATAATAAATTTCAGGAACCTTATTTCAGTTGTTCTGCAGATAGTGATTACAGAAGGAGGGTAAAGCTGTGGTAGCAATTAATGCCTTGTCACTGTCTGAAAGCTGCCTTAGCTTGTCTGTGCCTTTCCTGCTCTGCATCATAAGGCTCAGGCAAGTTCCTAGCGAGTTTGATGCATATTTGGTCTCCAGGCAAACAATGTGAACTGCAAGGAAGAATACAGTACTCATCCAAACTTCATACCCATCCTGGGCTGTTTTTGAAAAGGCATTGCCAGCATTAAATGGCTGCTGTTAGAGAAAACAGATTTTTCTGATGTTTCACTGCCTGCTTATCTGCTGCTGCTTTGTGTAGCTTGTTTTCCCATGAGGGCCCCCATGCTGAATCATTAACACAGGCATTTGCCCTTGCAGTCTGGGGCAGGAACCCAGAAGAGGTGGTCTGGAATCATGATGGGAAAAGGAGGAGACTGTGGCCTGGGGTTTGCTGCTACACTTTGTGCACAGAGGAGCCACCACAGATCCTCCAAGGTGTCCTTTGTGCCATGCCTGGGTCTTTGCTGGCTCTCGCAGCTCTGGCACAGCAGTGCCTGTCCCTCAGCACCAAGGTGTGACTTCCAGCTGGGCATGAATCCTGCCTCACCAGTGCCTTCCCGAGTAGGATCTGCTGGTGCACTTCCAGCTGTGCCTCTTAGTACTGAGAAACCTTTCAGAAACAGCATCTGTATGGGGCAGGGGGGTGTGGAGGGAGAGAGGGGGGAGGGTTGTGTAAACTGTCTCTAAATAAAGATTTGCTCCCACTGTCTGTGGTTAATATTGATTTAACATATTTTTGCTACAACTCAATTTAGTCTTTACTCTCATCCAGCTGTGGGAGCTCTGGTTTGCAATTGCCCGTGTGATTAATCCTTTTGTGCATTTCCTTCATTGTGTGCATAGTGTCAACTCTCACCTAACACATCACATGCTGAAAAAGTCCAGAAACCTACCTTGTTTTCATTTGCTCTTTTGCACATACACATCAGTGTTTTGGGGTTTTTTCCAAACAAAATTATCCATGAAAATAATGCTGTAGTGTTAAACTTATATCCCTCCTTCCTTCCTTCCCCTTCTCCCACACCCTTCCATCCTTCCTGAACCTGTTAAAGGGATGTATAATCATTTGGCTTTCCTGGCTTACTGCCATGTTTCTTACATGAACAGCAAGGCACAACAGAACCTGTGAGCTTTATAAATGTCTCATTCATCTGATGGGCTTGTGCAGCACTGGGCACAGAGAGGAGGAATACATGCAGACGGAGCAAGAGGAAATACGGAAGGTGTGCTGATGGGAGAAACTATAAGGAGCACGGGAAGTAGGGTGAGGGTTTTTTGAGCTGAGGCCTTCTTTGTGTATGTTCTACCGACTGATGAAGGCGAGTAGTCACCCCAGGCACCAGCCTCAACTCTGCCACAGACATGTACATTTGTGTCCATAGGTCATTGTCCCCACCTTGTCCTGTCAGCTCTGACCACTGTCCTTCGCCTGCTGGGCAGGGACTGTCCTCCTGGTGCCTCTCATGCTTGAGAGAGGTGGCAGTGGGACATGATGTCTGACATCATGTGCACAGTCACACTTGTCCATCAGCAGTCAAAGAGGACAGTAATATTTGTTGCATTTTACTCTTCCTTTCCTTGGCAAATAAACAGGGGATCATAGGGACAGGAAAAACAGTTTGTGGAAACTTTCTATTCCTGTGGGTATGCACGTCCTGCACAGGTTGATCTTGAAGATTGACATTCTTTATGCTAAATTATTAAAATAGTTGCACGGATTTTTTGGTAATTTTGAGAAAAGTTCTTGCAGTTTTTTTTGTCTGTCCCTTTAAAGAAAGCCAAAGTGGTATAAATTAATCTAGAACTGGTATGAAGGTGCCCATACTATGTTGTCTGTAATGAATTTAATCAGTGAAAGTTTTATGTGAAGGACAAGACCTACTGAAATTAAATGCTCAACACTCCTCCTGTATTCTGCTCTGCTCTCACTGTTTACATGCAGGTGACCCTTATTTTAAGATCAGTGAGATTCTCTTGCTTGCAGAGAACATGATTAATTAACTGAGGGGCAGTAATTCTGTAATCAGTAACCAGTGCAGTATTAACAGCCCAGATGAATCAGCCTGATTGTGCATCCACAGAAGCACCACTATGGACATTTCTCCTTCCACAAAGGGAGCCTGTGCTGGTGCTCTTGGGCACAGAGTCCATTTCTGGAAGGGGCAGTGAGAGCTTGTGGTAATGAAATGCCCGAGGCAAGACAATGGCTATGCCAATGGGAAGCTGGGCCTGAGTCTGAAGCGCTGCAGTGATACGTCACCCCCTCCAGTGTGAGTTCAGACTTTGATGGAGGAGTACTTTAATTGAGGTGAGGTGATTAAAAGGGCTGTGGATTTTCTTCCCCCCTAACAGAAGAGAAGCACCATCTGGCCAGGGTAGGATGTATCCCACCATTTCATATCAGTGCTCCTGTCATGCTCTTGGAGAAGTAAACTGGGCTTAATGTATGGTTCTGAACTACAACGTGGTGATGTGCTGGGAGTATGAAGATGCGTGGTCCTTGATGATACAGCTCTGCTGTCAAAGCTATGAGCGTTCTGATTCCCTTGCGAGAGCTCCCCTTGGTCCTGGGCAAGGTGGCTTTGCTGTCCTGCAGTGGTTACACAGCTTTGCCAGGGCTGGGTGCGTGGTCAACTTGGCATACAGGTAGTCCTGTAACAGGATGGATTTTGTCCTACAGTCACATTTTTGCCACGGCTGTGTGAGGGAGAACAGGAAAACAGTGCAGGTTGCCTCCCCCTCGCCCAGTGTCAGGCCAGCTGTTGTTCTGGGTTAAATCCTCAGCAGAAAAGGGGAGAGTGCTCAGCACTGAGTTAGATAATACAAGATTGTAGAGTTTTTTGAGAAGCAGGTTAAATTTTTTTCCACAGAAGTCAGTGGAGCTCTGTTGCTATAAAATCCTATTAAGAAAGATCATACTTGAACTCTGGCTTCTGATATTAGTGGGGTTTTCCAGGTCTTTCCTAAGATTGTGTTCCTGTTGGTATGTCAGTAACACAGGTGAGCATTTAGAATCTCATGTAGTTTAAGAAGCCTTGAAGGTATTTTCCACTGGATAAGGTCTGTTTTTGAGAACATAATCTGTTTATCACAGGTTATCAGATCACATCCCTTAATAATTTTCTCAAAAAAAAGAGATCAGTTTCTTAGAATAAAACAGCATTGAAAAAAACCATTTGAGTGTTTCCTAATATAGTGCCCCTTAACCTATCTGTCAAAGTCTTTTTTTTTTATCTTGTAATATGTATTTGCATAGTGCCGAAGCGCTGAAGTGCATTTTCCTAGTGTTATGGCTTGCATGGAATGTAACTCAGAAAAAGTGCAGCACACCTTCTACAAAGGCTTAATGCAAAACTTAAGCGCTACTTAGAGTTTAATGTAAGCCCAGTTTTGATGGGCTGAAGTAGGACACCTGCTGACTCTTTGCACAGTGATTAATTTCACCTCTGGGGGTGGACTTGCAATTGGTGTTAATAAGGGGATGGCTTACAGGGAAAAGAGGCAGTACGAGGACAAGAATGGAGGCCCTGCTTTCAGCTGGAAATGGTAATTAGTGTGGTGGCTCAATTTGACGCGGCTTTTTTATAGCTTGTGAAATACAAGAATGGGTAGGGTTGTGAAAATATAAACAAAGGCATGTTTTCTGCTTTCCACTGCTTAGAATGCAGCTCAGCAATAAACAGCAGTAAAGAAGTCAAAGGTAAGGATGAGAAAGGTAAGTCTGGGGTATGGATAAGAAAGAGTGCGTCAGGGTAAGTCTGGGAATCTCCTGAGATACTGAGCCCAATCCCCAGTGACTGCAGGCACCTAAATCTTTCCATAAGCTCATAAGACTTTAAGGCTCCATCTTATTAGGTGAATTTGGCTCCTCTATGCAAATAAGCTCAGTTAACACCTCCTTGTCTTCATGCCTCAGAACTCATTTATTTGAGGCAATTTATTGAGGAGACAAGTAAGAGATGTGGTTAGGGAAGAAGTAAAAGGGCCAAAATATTCAGCTTAGTGGGCGGATTTTGTGAAAACTTTTGCAGAGTTGTAGGTTTCTTTCTCATATCTATGGAAACAGGAGAAAAAAAGATGGTAAGACTGATGCCTTTGGTAGAAAAGAGAGAAGACACAAAAAGTGAAAGATGTAGGAAAGTGGTGTGTGATTTTTCAGTCCATAAAAACAAAGATGAGGAGACTTAAATTTTTAATTCTGTTTGCAGAATATAAATATCATGTTGAAGGGAAGGGGGTTTTTAATTCACTGATTATAGCTAGAAACTCAGCCACAGTTTCATGAAAGCTGAGCACTGAGCAGAAGCCAGCACTGTGGAGCAGTTGTGTGATATGTGACAGCCAGCAGATGCAGAAAGCAAGCATCTCTTGTATTGCCCAGCACCCATGAGCTAGCTTTTGCCTGAAGAACAGGCCAGGGTCTGCATATGTGTGGTAAAACTTTGAATTGCCGCTGGCAGTGGGGAAGGGAACATTTCTGAGGCTGCTTTTTCACCTCCATGGAGTGGTACTTAAGTGGGGAGCATGCACCCCAAACAGATGTGCAGAATAATCTGTTAGAGGGCAGGAAGAAAATACTTCTGTACATCTAATTTTAAAAGAAAAAAGGATTAATACATCTTTATCTCACCCTTTCTTAATTTCCATTTTTGTATATGCTTTATAATGTATATAATTTGTTAATAATGTACTACAGGTATATAATTCATAAATTAATAAATTCATACCTATATGTTGGGGGGACGTGATCAGAGATGTTCTACTGAGGAACAGGAAAGGTAACAAATTAATTGATAAGATACAGTATGTCAAGTTCGACAATGCATTTTTAATGCAGCTCTACTGTGTGCTGTGGACATTACTTTTCTGAAAGTCTTGCATAGGGATGTTCATCCATCAGAGAAGGACAGAGCTAAAAGGGCTTCTTCAGATTGTTTTGGGATGTGGCTGAGCATAGCAGTTGAACTGGAGTGCTGGCATTGTCCATTTCTACATCTGGTTAAAGCATTTATAAAGGAGGGGGTATTGGGAACAAGATGAGTGTTGTCACAATAAATTTAAGCAGTGGGTTAAATCACTTATTTGGTAATTAAGAAGTAATCTTCATGTTGCCCAAATTATTCACATGCTTCACCCTCACTCTACTGCCTCTGTAGCAAGGGCAAAATCCCTATATAGTCTTTATGATGCTAAAGCCTTATTGCTGCTTTCCAGAAATCAGATTTTGTCGGCCCTTCTAATGCTCTGCAATACTTTTTTATTCTAGCAGCACAGCCAATTAACACAACCATATCAAATGAGATTATTTGCAGAGTGGGTCTGATCCAAGCCCCACTGAGGTCAGGGGAGGAACTCCCATGGTCTTCAGCACATTTGGTATAAGGCTCAGACTAAAGAGCTTGTTGGAGTAGGGTGGTTGAGTGAGTCTCTATCCCTTTTCAATAGATTTGATTGAGCTGTGCTCACAATTTTTTCCACCTGGGGAAAAACAGATAACAGCATGTTTGCATACACACTTGTGCTCCCCTCCTTCCTCCCCCCTCTCCTTGTGTGCACATGCATTTAGCACGGAGGCAGACGCATGGTTGTGTCAGCTCACTGACATGAAGCAGCGTATCTCTGATAAAACTGGGACTCTGTTTGATGTAGCTGCAGTCAAATGTGCTCAATTTGAATAAGAGATTTTTTCGAATTCTATTTTTATGCAGATTTTTAAAGCCTGTAAGGTAATGAGTCAATAAGACAGCTATTAACACTTCAATCTTTCTGATACCCAGAATAAGAGAAAGAGATGGATGAGATCTGGCTGTTGTAGATTTAGCCAGATTTTTCATGCTGGCGTTCAGTTAGCCCTAGTTTTATAATGCTGAGTTTTGTGTTTGAGTAGTTCCAGATTTTTGCAAATGTGAGGTTCAACTACATGAAAGACTGTTTAGATGTGCTGAAATGTGCATCCTTCCCCCACTTCCACCTTTATATTTCTCTCATAATGTTTGTTTTTTCAGATAATCACACAATAACTTTCACCGACCTTAAAAATCATGTGATAGGACTGCTGCTCATGACTGTCCTCCTGTTTTCTCTGTATTGATCACAGCAGGCTTGAATAATGAGCTTTAATTTCTCTCTTTAGTGCAGGCCATGGAAACACTGTGTCCAATTATTTGAAAGGAAAAAAAACTATAGAAAACACTTGATTATATATTTTAGAAAGACATTTTCTTTTTTTTTTTCATGTATGGTCCTGGCATAAATGACAGACACTAAATCTTTTGTTCAGTTTGCTTGCCCCTTTCAGGGTATGATCTTAGTTATACTTACTGAGAGTTGCCTGTGTACAAACACAGGATGCTATTGAATGTATGACGTCTGCCTAATATTCACATATTTATGAATACTACATGTTCAGACTCACTAATTATACATGACAGTGCAGATAATTAGGGGATCGTGTAGGCATGCATGTGGTAAAATGCTACAGACAGTTCTGAGTTTCAGCTGGTTGAAAATTGTGCCTCTGCTCTTCAAATTACAGCTTTTGAGGGCTAAAGAAATATTATACAGGAGCAGGTAGGGCAGACCCAGCAGTTCACTTGTTGCCTTGCAGACACACGGCAGACAGGCAGTAGTCTGCTTCCTGCTGACGCGGTGTATCTCAGGGGTGACCTACAGGCCTGCGTGTTGGTGAGATGCTCTCTCAAAGCCTTGTCCCCCATTCTAAGATGTGGACAAATCCCTCATTGTTCATCTCAGCCTTCCTCTCTTACATTTTCCCTTCTTTCTATGCATTGTTATTTCTTCCTTGTGTTACTAGTACAGCAGCCAGCAGCTTCAGCTGGGTGTTTCTGTCAACTCTTCCGGCCAATGTGATCAACAGTTACTTTCTCTGCTACCTTCAAGTATCTGTATTTAGACATGTACATGTGCCTAACGTGATGATTTCTTTTTTTCTTTAGAAAAAATTGCGTGCCTGCAACTTCCCTTTGTTTCTTGAGAACTTCTGTGCAATATCTGATTAAGAGAGAGCTCCTTTTTTTGGGTAGCTGAGTGTTGATTTAGGAGCTTTTTCTTTGGATACCCTTTGGTTTTAAAAATGTGGCTGCAGGCAGCGATGCAAACTATATAATCTTTCTCCTTTATAATGAGAGAAATGCTGAAATACGTTTCTAATAAGTGGGATAATGTGATGTGGAATCTGCAGCCTCTGGGTTATTTCTTGTTGTTTTATAATTAAATCCCGGAAAGTTTGTTTTGCTTAAGATCTTTGTAAGCTGAGAGTTGTGGAGCACCATTTGGGTGCAGAACTGCTGTTTTGCTGCCTGAACAGAAACAAGACATGTTGGTCAAAGGGCCTCTGGTACTTGCCCGCACCTAGTTGGTGAAACATTACAACAAATAGATGGGAGCTGACTCAGAGGCCCTTATGAAACATCCTCAGATCAGTCATCCAAGGCTACTGTGGTTCCTGTTGTTCCATTAGCAAGTTGTGGCTGGTGATAAAATACGTTGTGTCTCTCAAATGCTGCAAGCATGTGGCAGCTTTTTCTTGCTTTTAAAGATAATTTAGTGCTTATGGAAGACAGTATGGCAGCTTAGGAAGCCAAGGAACCCTAGGTATGCAGTAATTACAGCATCAATATTAGCAGCCCCAGCTTATCCACCTTGCCAGTGAATGGGATGCTGTCTTGTTTCTGTTCAGGCAGCAAAACAGCAGTTCTGCACCCAAATGGTGCTCCACAACTCTCAGCTTACAAAGATCTTAAGCAAAACAAACTTTCCTGGATTTAATTAAAAAACAACAAGAAATAACCCAGGGCTGTTGTCTACCATAAAATACAATTGTGTTCAAATAGACTTGCTTCACAATCAAAAAGCAACTCTTCTTCTGGCTTTGACCTGTCAGGAGAGAAGAGTAATAACTCAACTTTAATTTTCAGGAGGTTTAAACCCACAGATGGCCTGGCCATAGTAACAAGTCTCAGGTGCAATATATGCTGCTAATGGAGTAATTAATCCCGCCTGCCTGCGTCTCCCGGAGTGGTAAAACAGTGCGGGCATGGCTGCTGAAGGATATGTGGTCTCCTCTGGATGTTTATGTTTTGAAAGTGAGACTAACCCTTCTAAGGTCTAGTATTATGAGCAGGTTAGACCAGTGATCTGTTTCTCAGTTTATACTGGAGAGGAAACTTTGTTAGAGGTTCACTATATCAATATGTTGTTTAGAAGGTGCTCTGTGTACTGGAGAGTGTGTTTGGGTGGCTGACTTTGAAATGGTGGATTTTTGCTACTTTTTTTCCTCCTTCCTTAAATGGTGCCTTAGGTTCCTGGCAGTTACTCTAGGTTGGAAATGGTTCTTTACAGCTGTTCATACATCCACACATGCTCATTCAGAGGGTTATACAGAATCCTCTAATGATGATAAGCTGTACTTGTAAACTTCAAAATGGTGACTGCATTGTGGTCTGGTATCTCTGTAGTGACTGTGCCCTTTAATAAATATTTCCCTGTGAGCATGAAGAAGTTTCTTCTGTTTTTTTCCCTTAGTATTTAGTTTTACCATTTCCAATAGTTGCCTGTTTTTTAATTTTAAGATTGTTTTTGATTTATTTCTTAAAAGAGTGAAAGATTTCTGGAATGATTTGTTTCCCAAATTTATTTGATACAAGGAAGAGAGACTTGTCTTTTCTCCCTGAGGTTTTTGTGTTGTTTTTAGGTAGAAGGCTAAGTGTCCTAAAATATATTTAATGTAACTGTGTGGTAGTATAAGGTAACAAATGCTAGCTTCTAATAAATGTTTCAATACAGAAAAGCCTAAACCTGTCTGGGACTGCTTGGCTAATTGTTAGCTGGCTTGGTGTCTTTGCTTAGGCTTCCATTCAAAGAGTCAAAGTATTTGTCTTTGCAGATAAGCTGTGGGCAATTTCTAGCCAAAGTCTTTTTGTTGCTGCCTTTAGCTGTGTGACTGTACTGCTGCGGAACGGGCCAGTGCCATGACTTTGTCACTGATTTGTGTTGGTAGCACAAATCCCTCCCTGATAGGAGAGGAGGAAAATAGTCCCTCTTCTATCGATAGCAGACAACAATTAGAGCAATAGCTAATCACTTGTTTATTTATAGACCAGAATGAGCTATGCTTCCATCTAGTTTGACTTCCTGTTTTTTTCATGCTTTGTGTTTTCCTTTAGACTTTGTAGGGGGAAGTGCTGTGTGGTGTTTTGTTTGGTTGTACTTTTTGTTTAAGAAAGAAAGGGGGTTCTTCTGAAAGCTGCAGTTGAGTCCATTAGCTTCCCTGGTAAACCGTTTTAATCTTTACATGCCCCCTACCCCAAGAAATGGCATCTGTACTCAGGGTTTCATTTCTGTGATGTAACCCAGCTCTGTGAATATTTTGGCTTTGTCCTGGGAGATGGGGAGCCGCTTGCTATTAGAGCTTGATCTTCTCTAAGTATTTATAGGGAGCAGTCAAGGCACTTCTCACCTTTCTGTTCAATATACTGCACTGACATTTAAAAGCTTGTTTTATTTTTCCTTCATCATCCTTAGACCTCTTTCAGAATGTCCTTTGAGCTCCATCCACTACTCCTATGTCTTTCCTGAACAGTACTTTTTGTAGCAGGAGAGTGGTTGTTTCACCAGTGCTCTATGTGTTGTTTCCTCACTTGTACCTGGTGGCCCCTTTTTGAAAGGAGGTTGTAGTGGGGTGGGGTCAGTCTGTTCTCTCAGGGAACAAGAGAGAGGACAAGAGGAAATGGCCTCAGGATGTGCCAGGGGAGGCTTAGGTTGGGTATTAGGAACAATTTCTTCACTGAAAGGATTGTCAAGAGCTAGAACTAGCTGCCCAGGGAAGAGGAACAGTCTCCATCCCTGGAGGTATTTAAAAGACAGAGATGTGGTGCTTAGGGACATGGTTGGGGGTGGAATTGATGGTGGTGGGTTGATGGATGGACTTGATGATCTTGGAGGTCTTTTCCATCAAAAAAAATTCTATGGTTCCATGTCTGTGACCTTTCCAAGCAGAGCCTTCCATCCTGGACATAGGATCTGTATTTCTGCTTCCAAGAGATATCAAGAGGCTGCCAGGTGACTTTAGTTCCCTGTTCTGGTACTGAAGCCTGTCCTTTTCATTTTGTCCTGTCCAACTCATCTTCACGTCAGTGACTAACTTTGCCAGAAAAGAGCTGTAGAGCCACTGTGTCTAAGGGTAACATTTCACCCTCATCACTTGCAGCTATCAAAAGGGGCATTCACCTTCCCACCACCTGCTTGCTGGTGCTAACTCAGACACTCATTTGTGCCCTTGGAGGACCTATCCAGGGAACTATGTGGGTACTCTTCTCTCTCCTTCTAGATACAAAACCACCAGCAAAATATTTTCATTTCTGCTGGGCTAGTTTGCCGGTTTAGTGGCTGCATCAGCTTGAGCAGGGATCAGATGTAGATAGAGAAAGCAGAAAGAAGGAATATATGGAGGTGGGTGGTAGGGAGAAGGGTGCAACTTTTTTCACAGCAGTCGGCTCTCAGATTGTACCCTTAGAAATGCCATGGCCAGGGTGGATTGGTCACTGTTCAGATGCGTGGGACCGTTGGTGGTGGTGGTTGATGCCCACTAGCTATCAAACAGCTGCTGGAACAGATTTCCAGCCATCAAGTCCCATGGCCGTGCCTATGGCCATAGCTCTATGTGGCAGCAGGATGCTACAGAGAGGCTGTGAGCACACTCCTTAGCACAGAAAACCTGGGGTCAGATTTAAGTGACTGTAACTCACAATTCCTTTTACTAGTGAGTAAGAAACTATCTCTGTAAATCCTCCTAGTAAGAGTCTTGTGGATCAATACCTGATGATTATGGTCCCGTTTTGTGGTCAAGCATTGAGTCAACTTTTAGCTTGTCTAGGCTGGTGTCATGTTAGTCCTCTGTGTAGTGTGTGAAATGTCTTTTAGGCAAGATGTTACGTGGTCTAGTGTTTCTAGCATGTTGGACTAGCCCAGGGAGATGCTGTTGGGAGAGTTGTGTTTATCAACTATACCCATACACCTGTAAAGAAAACCAACCCTAAACCCACCCAAACTCAAAATGAAAGGCTCGTTTGACTATATTGAAAAGCATTAATTACATTCTCCTCAACTAATTCTTCTTAAAATTCTTGTTAATGGCATTCTAAAATCATAGTTCCATTACTTTAAGTAAGGATGATGTCAGGCTTTTCGTTACCTCTGTTTTCCTCTTGCCCCTTCAGATTCTGGCATTGTGCTGGCAGTCTTTCATATGCTCTGAGTTGTGCTAGTGCTAAAGATCAGTATTATAGGTGCAGAGCACCTTAGCCATTTTGCTAGGTGTATGTTATGTGATGCTACTGAATTTTGAAAATGTGCATCTTCAGCAGGATGCTGCCTTGTGTTTTCTTCACTTACAAGTTGTACCTTTTCTATTGTATAAGTGCAAGAAATTATTTTTGGAAGTATTGTCTAAATACTGATGCCTGTAGATGCAAAAGAGAAATCAATCTTCTAAACCATTTCATGTAGGCATCCACCCAATTCCTTCCTCACGTAACCTCCATTTTCTTCTTTTTGCTTCTGAGACTCTTTAAGGTTTGTTATCTTCTTTTTTTTCTGTTTTATCTTGAGTATAGGGAAATAGCCACAGTAGGGAGCCTTTACTCCAACTTGCAGGTCCCTAGGCTAATGTGTAGTTGTGGGTGGGTTCTGGTGCTTTGCATGGATTGGGAATAAAAGGAATTGAGAAGCATTAGGTTCTCCAGTGGGCAGCCCAAATAATAGAATAGAACAAAACTAACTGGAACTGATGGGACCATGGCATGAAAAATCTTCAGCCTTGCATTTTAAGCTTTCCTTGAGCATTGTTCAGTAGAGGAGCTTCCCAAGGAGGAGGAATACAGTTCATTCTGGAGGGGGATAGTGTGAATGATGTATAGCAGAGTATCATCCACACCTCTACTACAGATGGCATCTTTGAGGGATAGATTCATGTTAAAGATGGATGTTCCGTGTGAAAATCCCATCAGGGGTGTATAACCCTTGTGGATAATGAACAGTGTCCAAAACATAAAGAATGGTTACATGTTCCTTTTATTCTGTGGGGAAATGAACAGATGTAGTGTGTGTGTGTGCATGCACATGAATGTGAATACATGGATATATAAATAAATATAGAAGTATGGTTTTCTATGGGATTCAGAAGTATCTCAGCTTGAATTAGTTATTCCTAGTGTAGTGTCAAGGTAAATAAGGCAGCAAATGTGCAGTGTGGTGTGCCAGAACGGGACTGTACCACCTTATGTGGGCCTTTACATTGCAATCCCCGTTTTCACTCATCACTCAGGGAAGACAAAGTAAAGATTATCCTCAGAGCTCTGGTAGTGGCCAGGGAGGGTCACCTTTTTTCCAGGCTGCACATGGTGTATTAGATCTGTGCACCACTGCGCTTTACTTGGTTTGAGTAGATCTTGCTGACGCTTTCCTGAGTGTCTTTGTTTCATATTCCTCCAATTCAAAGTTTTCTATCCATTGCTTTTTTTTTTTTTGCCATCACTGGATCTTCCTATCTAGCCTCTCTTACAGCAGACACTAAACTTCAAATCCCCAGAGATAAGTAAAAGTATTTTTCTTTAGGCATCCAACTTCATGTCTTACGGTTAGCTCCTTGGAGACAAAGCAAAGCTGGAAATAATGATGCAGACCTGTAATGAGCCTTAAAAAAATTTCCTTGTTTTAGTTAGGATAAGAAATACACAAATTCAACTGCAGTAATGAATGCTTTTCATAATATCAGAGTCTCTTCTTCATATGTTGCTCAAGGGGGTGTTGAGATCCTGTATCCCCTCTCCAGTAGGTGACTTTTCTGAGACTTCATCTGCCGGAGAGGCCCTTTCCCTCAACAAGCCTCTTTCTTCCTGCCAGGATTTCTGTCATTTGTATCACATCTTGCTCTCATTCTCTTCTGCTCTCCATCCCAGTTCTGTTGTCAGCCCTTTTATTTCTATAAAATTTCTAATCTCTTTTAGAACCTCTGTGTATCATCATCTAGTGTCTTTGTTCTTCCTTGGAAAAGACCCCTGATCTGCACCCAAGTGCTTGCAGAGAGGGTGAAGAAAACTGGCTTCTCTGGGCTTCAGCTCTCCTCTTGCCTGTCTTTGAAGGTGAATTGCTCATGCTAATGACTCGCTATCCTTACTTCCCTGTGGAATTTTAGTTCGTTGTGGTAGTTAAAAAGTAATTGAATGACAGTGTGCAGACTTCCCCCCACTTTAGGGGACCTCGTGCTGATGATTTATTTATTGTTTTTGTTTCAGCAGGAGCTGCAAACCCCTGTCAAAGATCAGGGCTCTGCTGTGCACATGAAAGGTGTGCGATATAATGGAAAGATGGTCTCCGTCTCGGTGAATTTGCAGTTGAGGCATTGAAGCGTTTTGCTTTCATGTGCCAGGGGCATTTGAGGCTGTTTAACTGCAGGAGAGAGGGTGAGCTGGGACAGGGGTGCAATAGCAGCTCCTCTGAGAGATGCTGGGAAGGGGGTCTTAAGGTTGCGCACAGCCAGAGATAACCCGGAGATTTGGCTTAGAGAGCGATTCTGTCTCTC
>VYZT01008891.1:698-40852 GCA_013400735.1 Pomatostomus ruficeps
TTCACATAGAATCACAGGGTGGGTGAGATTGGAAGGGACCACTGGAAGTCGCCCAGTCCAACATCCCTGCTCAAGCAGGGTCCCCCCAAACAGGTTACTTGGGATGGTGTCCAAAATACAACATCTCAGCTATAGTTTCTCAGACTAGATGTTTGATTTGCAGATGGCTACAGGAACACGACATCCACTGGACACAGGGCTGTACTGATTCAACTGCTTGCACCCACTCCTGAGCTAGTTTGGTTTCCTAGCTTAGACCTCTCTTCTCTGTGTTCTCTAACTTCACAGGCAACAGAGACATGAAAACTAATTAAGTTCTTGTGGCATTACATCAATATCTGTCAAAATCTTTAGCAGGGCTGAAATTTCTAGAGAAGCCTGCCCTTCTGCAGCTTGGAGTTGGGGAAAGAGGCTGTGATATAGGTTACTGTGTTTATGGTGGAGCAAACGGATGTAACATGAAAGAATTTTAGTTTCAGTGCAAGTCTCTGCTTAAAATGTGTCAGAGAAGCCTGATCTTTCTCCAGCTGTTAATTTGCTCAATCTAAGCAAATAATTACTTTCACTGGGATGACAAATATATATTCTTAATGTAAGAAACATTATTTTGCCAAAAATTCAGGTTCTGCCACACAGCAGAGGTCACAGAGAAAAAAAAACATTATTTTATTTGTTTGCCAGGAAAAAAAGTTGCACTCTTAGAAATTACCAAGTGGCAAAGGAGAACCTGGATTGAGGCTTCCATGAAAAGTGTCAGTTTGAATGGTAAAAATTTAAAAAAAATCCATTTACTGCAGAAAATGTGGTGATATAAAGGATTTTAAGGGTGATCTTAATAATAACAGTACTCCATAACGTACTTTGTAGTCAGGGAATCTGTTGACAGCAGTCACTTTTAAAATCAGACTCCATTAAACCTGTTTATAATAACTTAGTTGGTAAAATCTGGCCCACTGTGGTAAGCAGGGAAATTCAGTGTGGGCAGGGCTTTGGCCCTCAGAGCTTCTGCTTGGCACACTCTCTTCCTGAGCCTTGGACCTTTCCCTATCAGCTGCCATGTTCTGGCTTCTGGCTTCCCCCCATTCTTCCCTTTGCATACGTTCTGCCCAGCTGCTGTTGCCACAGACCCATTGTTGGATCTGCATTGGGAAGACAAGACAAAGAAACTGTTTTCGTGCTTCCATTCAATGTTTTCATGCTTCAATTCTCAAAACTCCTTCTTCTTCTTCTCCTTAGGCCCCTTTGGTGATTCTCATATAGGAAATACCCATAGGGAAAGAGGGTAGCTTGGATTTTATTAATCTACATTTCATCCTTCCATTTAAATGTATTTTAAAAGACTAAACACTTGACTAGTTCTTCACATGTCTCTATAATGCAAATACTTATTTTTCTGTATCTTTATAGTTCACCTGTAGGCTATCTCCCTCTTTCCCCATGCACAGTCCTCCTTTAAAACATTATGCTCTGTACTTGACTGAGGGCCTAGAGTCCTTGTGATGTCTTAATGTTGCTGGATTATCATACATGTCAGTTTTCTGTAGCTCTCCAGCTACAGAATTGAATTAATTCAATAGTTTTTCTGCCTGCTATGTAAATCTCATGCAGTAGAATTCAGTGAAACGTGGGCTCCAGAAGTGAGATTGATTTAAGCAAGAAAAGGCCATTCAGGTTCTGCTTGAATTTCCAGACTAAAATGTGTGCTGCACTATGACCCTGTCGAAAACAGTTTTGGGCATGGAATATGTCTCAGTCTGTAATTTGTAACACATTGTATAGTAAGTTAGTGATTTCTAGAATTTACATTCATTTCTAGCTTGGACTAAGTGAAGTATTTCTTGTGTTCATAGTAGTAGTAAAAAGATGACAGCCAAAACAAATAATCCAAAAGACTGTTCCATGATGGATTGTCCTGGACAACATTTTCCAAAAATGCTACACGGTCATTGGCCTTTGTGTGTAATGAAACTCCAGTCATGAGCCTCCTGCCAAGAAATTCTTGCTCTCACCAGGTGACCTAGTTCCAAAAGAAAGAGACAAATGTCAAGCAAAGTGAAATGACATGCCTCAAAATAGCTAAGATACCTAGCCTTACAGGGAATCATACATCCATTTTCTGTTGAGTCTTACCTACTCAGGGGCAGCCATACTTTTAGCAGTCCATACATGTTGTTGGTGATTTTCATAGGTGGGAGAGCTGCAAAACGTTAGATTTTCTCAATAACTTTAATGCCAGTGCAATATGACACAGAGATGGCAAGTGTGGGTAAACCAATACAGACAGTCTGTAAGTGGACAGCACGCTAGCAGGATAGCACGAGGATGGCAAAGGGGGCACATGCTGTGTTATTGCAAGGGTTACCCTTCTAAAGCAGGCATCAAGTGTCAATAAACACGCCTGAGCAACACCAGCACCTCCTGGCACTGCTGCATTGGAAGGGAGGGAAGAAAACTCGGGACTAGGGTCTGCCACTTTAGAGTTTTTCCTTCTTGCCCTTACAGGCTTTCACAAGACATGGATTGTGGGCTTAAAGTAGCAGTAATGATATTTATTTGAGTGAGGGCAGCACTATCCAGCTGGAGGACTGAGATACCAGTGGGTTTTGAATTAAATGGGAATTCACTGAGCACAGGCCCTGTCACCAGAGTTCCCATTCATCGCTGAAAAATAGTCTGTTTTTCCCCCAGTTCCAAGAAGTGCAGCATGCTAGAAGGATGGCCCTGCATTGTTGTAAAAATAACCAGACCATTTACTTTCAGACATCAGTTTTTACATTTGCACATATAAGACAGCACTATAGCTTTTCAGGTCCCATGGGTGCCCCTTTACAGATGGAAACACCTGTTTGACATGACAAATGCCTCTCCCGACATCGGACAACTGGGCATTAAGCAGCTGGAGCGACTTCTTGCCTTTATGACCCAGAGGGACTATTCTTATCAGGGCTGCTCCTCACCATGCCTTTTGGACCTACATGGAAAAGATGTCTAATTTCTCAGAAAAAGCAGCTCCTCTGGCAAGATGAGTTGCCAAGCAGTTAGAGGAAATACGGGATAGAAGACTAAAGACTGAAAGGAAACTTATTTGGCCTCAAAACCATGATTTTTAAATCCCTAAATGGGAGATATTGCTTGAAAAATGTGGGAAGATGTAAGAGTTAGAATTTTGTAATGTTTCTTTTTTTTTCATTTTTCTTTCCAAAGTCAGTGTATTTATTTTTTCAGCAGTTCAGGTACTTGATAAATCTGTCACTTGTATTTTTTTTAAATCTCTGTGCAAAATTTGGCACTGAGAGGACTTGATATTAGAAGCTAGACTCAGCAATTTCATCATTAATTATATGTTTGCACTGTCTGTTGGCTGAGGACCTGTTTTCTGTTCTCCATGTAAGAGTCATCAGTTTATTTTCCTAAACCAAACTGTCTTTTAAAAACTATTCCACACACTTCTCTGAACGTAAAGTAATCACTTGGGCAAACGGAAGCTTCTCTAAAACAGATGTGTTGATAAGAGACATTTTTAGAACCTTGTATCTAGTCTCCTTTGTATTTTTCTGAAATTCAGTAATCCTCTTCCCCACTTAGCTTAGTGAGTGGCTGACCCAAAGCCAGCAGAGGTCAGAGAAAAGGCTGCTTCCAAAAAGGAGTGAGTTGTTACAACTTCAAGAAAAGGGGAACTTGGTGGTGTAGTCGTTTCTTATTTGTACTCCAGGCAAATGGTGTTTGGTTCTAGAGAGTGCACATGAGCATATGATGCTCTAAGTGAAGTCATGCTAACACTTTGCCGTAGACTGAGGGAAAAAATCAGATGATATGAGACTGTAAGAGCTGACACTTGTGTAGACAGATGTGGATAGATATAGGCAACTAAAACATAAAAGCTGCACTTACACTGGGTGTCTAGGCTTTTTGACAGTCACGAGAGACTTGCAGACATATTCAGGGGATGTTAATGTGTAAAGGCAAGGATGTGGATTAAGCACCTCCACAAAGCGATTCATTCCTCCTTTCTCTGTTAGCTGTAAAGACAGCCAAGGCAAGAAGCTTAGATTGGACTTGTAAGACCTGGGTAATTAAAACTTGGTTAAATTAATTCTGTTTTGTAACCTGGGGAAAGGGGATACTTTCCTATTTTCATAGCCTTACTGCACTGCAGCAAATGTGGAGGGGGGTTTTTTTGTGCGTTTATATTATAAATTTTAATAAACTAGATAAGAAGCAGGTTTATATCTAATTACTAGGACAGCTTCTTGCACATAAAGATTTCTGTCCACAGTTCTCTAAAAATATATATTAAAATAAAAAGAAAGGCAGTGCTTCAAACAGATTAGTGCAGGGGAAATGTAGGGTGAACAAAATTCTCACTTTCAGCACCTTTAGTGTCTGACAGAATAGCAAAGCTCAGTGAGTCACCCTCAAACCATGCAAGATCATATGCTTCATTAGACAGGAAACACAGATATATCTCCACTGATACATAATACAGAGTGGAGTATTAAAACGGATATATATTTGTTCTATTTATATTCTTACTGCCTATGTGCAGAAATTGAAATACAGCACGTCCAGCTCCAGGTGGCCATCAGGTATCAGGAGAATACTCTCTACACAGGAACTCTCCTTGGGCTAACCAGCATGGCTGAGGTAAAAAAGTCAAGGTTCAATAGCCACCTTTTTCACCCTTAGCAAAGATATATCATCAAGCGTTTCTCTTGAATGTGTTTGCTGTGGGGTATATCTTTTCATCCATGCCAGTAAGTCAGCCAGTCTCTGGTTTACTGCCACATATATTGTGGTAGTAAGGACAAAGGACAGAGTATGTATGAGAAAAACAGGAGCGTATTACTGAGAAAAAGCAAATGTGTCTGGACTTCTAAATACCTTACCACACTGAAGGTGCTAAGCATCGTGTGGGATTATGTCACCCAGAATAAGTAACCTCTCAGGCTGGCTATTTACCTGGTGTAAATTGGTGGCACCCCACTGGTTTCAGTGGAACTTCATTAATTTATGCTAGCTGAGGATCTGGCCCTGAAATAGTTGTAATATAAGATCAACATCTCTAGATCAGTTTCTTCAGTCTCAACCAATCAGCTTTTCTATTGACATTCTTTTTCTTCTTGTATCTTGTCACCTTCTTGAATTTAAACACCAAAAACCCCTTATCTGCTTATCAAGACATCATAAAAATTTGTACCCTTCCAGGCAGGACTTCAAAACATGTTGTGAGCCCCCACAGTTTACCAAGCAGGCAAAGAAAGGCACTCTGTGATTGTGAGGCAGGATCTATGGCCCGGCTCGGCACTGTGGCTGCCCTGAGGCAGGAAGCAGCTGACTGAGATGCTGGGATCGGGAAGGGGGAAGCACAGATTTTATCAGGTCAGGGCTGGTCTTCTCAAAGGAGGCTAAGCAAGCAAACTCTATTCCTCATTAGTATGAGTCAGGCAATCATCGTTTCTTGTGTCAGTTAAAGTGGGGCTCTCTAGAGTAAGCTTCTGCCTATCCCTGGAGAGAGGGATTGTAATTAATTTACCTGCAATTTGGCTCAGATGTGCTTTGTGCTCAAGTTTTAAGCACAAGCTTTGAGCTTTAAGCACAGCTCCACTAGGAAAAGTGTCCAGCAAGGTCAAAGCCACATGCATTTAGGACCTGAGACGTGTGTCTGTGCCAGTACAATGCTGAGCTTTGGACTTGCCATTTTAGCTGTTGGATGCAGTCTACCTGGAACATCACAGAGTTCAGTGGGAACTTGCTTCTCTGTGGGGTACTCCTCAGGCTATACAAAGCTCTGGGGTGACAGAGCCAGCTTGCCTCCTGTCCTGAGGTAGTTTGTTTAAAGCAAACATGGGTAACTCTACACTATGCAGCAGTTCACAGTGTAGACAACCCCTCAGAATTTAAGCCTTTAGAGTTCACTCTCCAGCACGACTTCAGATTTCATGAAGGTGTTCCTTGTATGTCTCCTCTTGGGGTGTTTTGTTGACTCAGCCCGGCTTTGCTTGTGAAATCTGAGGGGATCACATCACATGGTTTATCCTGCATTTACTCACGTATAACCCAGCATGACTGTACATCAATCAACTAATTTTAGCGATGTTAAAACTGAAAAGAAAATAACGATATCTCATAAATATACTGACCTGCTTCTCCACTGCAGTTTCTCTCTATCTTCCTTCAATTTCTTAACATTTTTTTGGGAGGGCCTTCCAAAGATTATTCAGAATTCTCTGAATTGACTTATGGCTTCCCAGGGTGCCAGTGGTGCTTCTAGTCTTCACATTTCTGGGGGAATTACACAAAATATCATGAATTTTTTTTCTTCAGTCGCTCAGTTTGAGTATTTTCTGTCTCCATCCATTCTTGTGCTCCAACTAAATGAGCAAAAGTTATTTTTGCTTTGCTGACTTATGTAGCAGTCAAGCATTGTACTACATAACTTGAGATCTTTGTGTAGCTTCTTTGCCTTGTACAGCAGAATGGTGCTAAACTTTCATCAGTGCTAAACACTGCACTAAGAGATGACTCAACAGTGAAGGAAAGGGCACTTACAGTCAAAAATGTCACTGTGAAAGTGGCAATGTATCTTACACATGTCATGTCATAGGAGAAAGGTCATCAATATTATATTCTTTCTCCATCATTGGATACTATAAGAATATTCTGCAAAAATAGTATTTCTTCCTTATGGCGTTCTGAAAGCTCAAGAAGTAAAACCAAGGCAAGGTGTTTGATTTTTTAGCTCTTTTTTTCTGTAATGAGAAACACAGTGGCGCATAAGCTGAAAAAGGATTATAAAATGTTATATATTCTGTAGTTCTTCAGACCTGTTGGGGAAAGAATTAGTAATGTATCTATATATCTGGTAAAAATATCTCAGTGACCTCATGCTCACATTTGTGTAAACATCACCTCATCAGTTCCAGATACTTATACAGGAAACAAATCTGAATGCTCCCCTAGTGTTCTATACTTAGGCAGGTCAGCCAGCATATGTCTGGTCTGTAAATATCCAGTTTTACTTGGGTCCTTATTTTAAGGTTTTCCTCTTAAGAGTTTGCTGCAAACGTCCCCTCAGCATTTGTCTGTATGTCTTTTCCAAAGTAACTTGCCCCTGAAGGTTGCCATTAAATTAAACAAACAAACAAACAAACAAACAAAAAACTACTAAGAAGAGCTGAATTGATTGGTAAAGGCTTAGTTGGGGCTGAATTACTAAATATGGCCATAATAGCCCTGAACTGACCAAGTGAGTATCAAATGATTTTTCATTGCTGTCAGTCACTGTGGTATGTGACCGCAGTTTACTCTGCGTACCAAACCCCATCTTTCTAACAGGTTTCTAAAATCAAAATTCTCTTTCAGACTTTTCCTGATAGTATTTCCTACTGGACTCTAGCATGTGGAATAAATTTCTGATTTTATAGCTTGGGGAGATGTGTGATTATAGTGACATAATAAATGGTGTGTTGCCTGGTGGAACAGCACAATGCTCATGGTTCCTTTGAATAGATAACCCTGAATGTCACATCCTTAATTTTTCAGTTATGAAGTAAAAGAAGGAGGGAGTGTAATAAAAGAAGATACATTTACAAAAATAAATGCAAAAAATAGTAGCAGTTGTAACTTGAGTGTTTAGTTATCAATTTTTATATTTTTAAAATTTATATCCCCTGCAATAGATTTCAAGCAACTATGTATATATGAACTGCATCAAATTATGGAAAAAATGAAAGTTTTTAAAAATGTGAAAACCACAACGCATTTCCAAGTTTAAGCTTCTAGAAGGCCAGAATACTAGAGAGACAGAAGTCTAGACTAGTCCTCTAGAGAGTGTATCATGATTTCGTAGATAGGAAACTGCCAATGTTACAGGACTCTTTAGCAGTATTGTTAGCAGGATTACTGCGAAGGTTCATATTAAAATCACTTTAGCTTGATGCTTCTTTACAAGGAAAAGAAATAAGTCATGTATTCATGACTGTATTGCTGCCTCTGTAGGTATGAATGTTGATAAGCAACCTTCCCCAAGTGATTTGCTTAAAGTTTTGGTCCATGCAGACAACAGCAGAAAATAAATTTGAATCATCAGTCATTCTTGTGAGGTCACTAGACCAACTTTCTCCAACAGCTGTCTGATTTTGTTTGCTTTCTAATACTATATGCATATTACTGGGCTGTTGTATTTTCATTTCTTTTCCTTTTCTTTTTAAAATTTTTTTTCCTTTTATTTTCTTTTTTTCCTTTTTTTTTTTCTTTTAATGCAGATAACAATATTCCATGTGCAGATTCAGACAGCGTTCTTTCAGCCACACTAATGGAAACAAGGAATCAAGAGGGCTTAAATTATTTGGTACTAGTCAACAAAGAAGGCAACCAAGATGAAGGAAGCATCAATTCTGCTGAAATTAGTTAGGTCTGGTTACTGCTGTTTAAAAGAGAGTGAAAGAAGAGAAAAAACTCTTCAAAGAAGACATAAGCCAAGGAAAATATTCTGAATGTCATTATACTTACAGAGGTGTCTTATTAAAAAAAGCAACTCTTTAATAAAACTACCAGAAAACATAATAAGGCTCTGAATGGTGTGTATCAGGATAAGACAGCAATTACATATCCTTTGATTTTCTACATGTTATTGTTTGGGTGTTTCACAGGAGATAGTTTAAGGTAAAAAAACATGTATCAGACAGTAAGGGATTTTACTGTGGTATTGATTAAGTTTATGCAATCACGTATGCTTCAGGCAGTAGGCAGCCCTTCCAAAAAGGGAGTACTGGTATGCTGCTTCAAGGAACAGACCAGCTCATTCGTGGATAGAACCAAACAGTTGAAGTTTAGCTTCGCTGTGCACAAACAAGATTTTACAAACTGAAAAAACCAACATACATACCAAACTCCAAATCAGAAAGCAATTGAAGAAGGGTAATTAGGTTGTCCACCACTGCAGGTGGTCTGTTTCCCTATTTAATTTAAACAAATGTTTGCAATCATCTTGTATATTAAGTTGCACGGCAACTGATCTGTGTGTCTGGACAGTCCTGTCTTCTTACATTTCTTCTCCTTTATGTTTTTGAATGTTCATCATCCTCGTTTATTTTTTATAAGACTGGGTGAAGGGAGGTACCCTTCCTTGCAGTGTTTGGAGATCAACTCAAAGTATATAATAAAATTATATACAAATAATAACTGAATAAAAGACAGCAATAAGCTTTTTCTAGCCTTTCACCATGGGCAGTAGTTTGCAAATTATACAGAGCTATTCACTGACATCTTTCAGGAGGCTAGAAACATGCTATAATTTTATGCAAATATTTGATAATTGGGCACACTGGAGAGTAGTAAAGGCTCTATCTGATAACAGAATATGTATATTTGTAAGAAGCAACTCCACTGCAATCAAGCTTCAGAAGTGTCTTAAATGGAGATTCAACACAGATGAACAAGAAATTTGGAGTCTGAACATTTTACTAAAATGAAATAGAAATTGAGATATTTTGAATTAGGACTCTTCAAAGTCCCTGAAAAAGCCCATTCAAGAATTCTATAACTTTTTTTTCATCTACAAATCAGGGCCTGATTTGCTAATAAAATCAACTGCAACACTTCACTATGCTCACCAGACCGTGAGCAATGGATAAACAAATAAATACTGTATTATGTTTCCTTCCTCTTCGAGTACTGCTTGACTGATTGTTCAGCCATTCCTTCCATTTCAATAATTCAAAAATTACTAACATTTGCTAACCTATGGCATCTATCTGGTAAAAATATCAAGTGCTGGCCAGAAACCAGGAGGATCCTAGTTCTGTAGCCACCACACCTGAATATCTTCTCCTGTGTGCATAGTTTCACTTAAGTCAAGAAGACTGTTCAGTCAGCAAGTCACAGACAAAGGTTTTGAAAAACAACAGGACTCCTCCATATGTTATATTTTCCTGTAGCAGGAGAAACGTTCAATCCTCACAATATTTTGTCAAGACAACAGCTTTCATAGGCCTCACAAGCACCTGTGACATGACATCCCAAGTCAATTCAGTTTTGTGTAGATCTGCATTGGAAAAGAATCATGGAAGAGCCTAACTAACATGTGTAAACTGGGTTAGTGGGCAAGATGAGCATCAGTGACAGAGAGCAGCCAGGAGTTATGCCCTTCAGGTTTTGAAGCAAATATACAAAGCATCACAGAAGGAAAAGACGGAAGGTAATTCCTCTTGTGTTCGCATTTTGAAAGTGATGCAAGACAAGCCTAGTTTTAATGAAAGATTTAGCACAGCGTGATGAGAAAAAAGTGTCAAGTTCAATACCCTGCCAATAAATGAAACCTTAGGGTATTGACCTATGCCTTTTGCACCTGATAGTATGAAAAATGTATTGGATAGGATAAAAAACAAATTTATTGATCTGAATTTGAGGATCCTGATCTATAATTCGTTGAATTCAGTGGAAGACACAATACCTAACGTTCCCAGTAAGTGCAGTCATCTGAGTCATGCTCAGTGTGAGCTCTGAGCGTGGCCCTACTCATACACTGGCCAAAACTCCATTGTCCCTCCCTCGTTTTCCTGCCTTAGAGAAGTAAGTATGCAAAGGCAGCTATTTTACTGAGTTATGGTAAAGCTGAATTTGATGTAGGCAAATGTAACCTCACTTGCACACACCCCTGATTCTACTTGAAGAGACTTTCTTGATCCCTCATGTTTCTGTATCACCCTCCTCTTTACACATCTTCATTTCACCTTCTCTGTCTTATTGAGGTGTTGCTTCCTCTCTTCATTCAAACTCTTCTTGATGATTCATGGTTTTCTCATCAACACTTATTCACTATCAGGAGGTCACTCCTTGTCTTCCAGCAAACAGGGCCTGATGGCTGTTTTCATTCTCCTTTTGAACACAAGTAAGGAAGACATACATACAAGAGGTGATGAGAATGAAAGTCCTCTTAAGCACATTCTCTCTTGGGCAGGGAAATGGTACTACCTGGCCTGGGTTTGCCTCTGTTGTTGCCTCTTCCTATGGCAGATCAAGGGAAAGAGTCGAGAAATCCTTGAATTCAAGGGTCTTGAGTTTCAAGGCTACAGATTTGAAATAAGTATAGATGGATTTAAGGGTGATAATGTCATTTAAAGGACATAGGTCTATAGGGCAGAAAAGAATCCTCACATATCAGAAAGGTTATATGTGAGATAAGGGTAGTATAAGGCATGTGGACCCAATTTTCAGCTGCTGTAAATCAGGTTAAATATGTTTAAATTTTAAGTCTTTTTAGAATTTTCTTTGACATCTGTGGCATGCTGTCTGTGATGGTTTGAGTCCTCAGGCGTGGCTTTACTGAGCATAACCAGGTGAAATTGATCCTCTGTAATCTGGGTTTAGGACTATGCATTTAAGTAGTAACTGTGAAGGCAAGCTTTGTTCTAGATTCAAATTTACCTCTTTCTACACAAAGCTGATATTAATTCAGCTATAACAGACCTGAAAAAGGATGTTGCAGAAAAGAATGTCTGTAAAATAGCCCTGACACATCTGTTAATGGTTAAAAAATTCTAACTCACCTTCATTTCTTTTAATTCATTCTTGAAAATTTTTGTTACACACACACACACTCTAGTGAGTTGCAGAAGGTTGCATACCAGCTGAATTTTTCAAACAATCATGGCTCTATTTATAGTGACACCTAGCAACTCTAACTGATATTGTGTTTTAACTCTAAAAAATAGCCAGAAACCCAGGGTATCAAAGCCAAGTGAAGATGCCAAAATATTGTCATTATTGACACTGACATAACTGATACTGTTGTATAAATAATTTTTTATAATGTGTTAATTTCTTTGTGTGACATCTTCCTTTTGGAGAATGCTCATTGCTGCCTTTTATCTTTTACTGTAAGAGCAGAGGTGTAAAATAACCACTCCCTGTCTGGATATTAATTCCTTTTGCAATTCTGTTGACATAGCTGGATTTTCTTTCTGGAATAGAACAGAATAGTTTAGGTTGGAAAAGACTTCTAAGATCATTGAGTTCAACCATTAACCCAGCACTGCCAAGTGCACCTCCAAACCATGTCCCTAAGCAGCACATCTACATGTCTTTTAAATACCTCCAGGGATGGCGACTCCACCACTTCCCTGGTGGGCAACCTGTTCCAATGGTTGACAGCGTTTTTTGAGAAGAAATGTTCCATAAAATCCAATCTAAACCTCCCCTGGTGCAACTTGAGGCTGTTTCCTCTCAACCTGTCACTCATTACTTAGGAGAAGAAACAGACCCCCACCTTCTTACAACTTCCTTTCAGGTAGTCACAGAGAGTGGTAAGTTTGCTCTTGAGCCTCCGTTTCTCCAGGCTAAAAAACCCCAGTTCCCTCAGCTGCTCCATATAAGATTTGTGCTCAAGACCCTTCACCAGGTCTGATGTGCTTCAAAGATTCACAGACTCACCAAGGTTGGACAAGACCTCCAAGATCATTGAGTCCAGCTTTTGACCAATCACCATTTTATCAACTAAACCATAACACTAACTGCCATGTCCAGTCATTTCTTGGATACTTCCAGGAATAGTGACCCTGACACCTCAGCCATCCATTCCAATGCTTGACAACCCTTTCCATGAAGAAATTTTTCCTAATATCCAACCTGAACCTCCCCTGGCACAGGTTGAGGCTATGTCCCCTTGTCCTGTCACTTGTTGCCTGGGAGAAATTGCCCCACCTCACTACAGCCTCCTCTCAGGCAGTTGTAGAGAGTGATAAAGTCTCCTCTGAGTCTCCTTTTCTCCAGGCTAAGCAATTCCAGCTCTCTTAGCTGCTCCTCACAAGATTTGTGCTCCAGACCCCTCAACAGCTCTGTTGCCCTTCTCTGGTCATGCTCCAGTACTTCAATGTCCTTCTTGTTGTGAGAGGCCCAGAGCTGGACACAGCACTCGAGGTGTGGCCTCACCAGTGCCGAATACAGAGGGACAATTCCTGCCCTGGTGCTGCTTGCCACACGATTTCTGACACAAGCCAGGATGCCATTGGCCTTTTTGGCCACCTGGGCACAGCTGGCTCATGTTCAGTCAGATGCCAGCCAGCACCCCTAGATCCTTTTCCTCTGGGCAGTTTTCCAGCCACTCTTCCCCCAGCTGTAGCAATGCCTGGGGTTGTTGTGACCCAAGGGCAGGACCTGCCACTTGGCCTTGTTGAACCTCATCCCATGGGCCTTGGTCCATCAATCCAGCCTGTCCAAATCCCTCTACGGAGCCCTTCTGGCCTACAGCAGATCAATACTCCCACTCGGTGCTGTCTGCAAAGTGACTGAGGCAACACTCAATCCCCTTGTCCATATCACTGATAAAGATATTAAACAGGACTGGACCCAATACTGAGCCTGGGGGGACACCACTTGTGACTGCTGCCCACTGGGTGTAACTCCATTCACCACCACTCTCTGGGCCCAGCCATTCAGCCAGCTTTTTACCCAGTGAGTGGTGTAAAACCCCAACCAAGCCATGAGCAGCCAGTTTGTTCAGGAGAACGCTGTGGGAAACAGTGTCAAAAGGTTTTACTAAAGCCCAGACAGACAACATCCACAACCTTTTCCTCATCCATTAAGTGGATCATTTTGCTGTAGAAGGAGATCAGATTAGTCAAGCAAGACCTTCCTTTTGTAAACCCATGCTGCCTGAGCCTGATCCCCGATTGTCCTGCATGTGCTCTGTGATGGCCCTCAAGGAGATCTCATCCATTCAGATGTTTTCTTCAGGGAATGCTTTCTGGAATGCCTACCTATCTCCATACAGAAATAAATTCCTGGGGAAAAGTGTTACTAAAAATCTCTTTAGCATTCTTTGATTCAGAATTATATTATGATTAAAATACTTAATCTTGATGGAAGCAATATAAGAAAAAGTAATGACAAAGTGACTAGAGCTGCAAATGCCCTATAGTTACCATGTTTGTACAGTTGTGTTTTGGCTCAGATCACAGAGTCCTGCAGGTCCTAAGTGGAATATATGTTTCTGGGGCACAGGAAGCTATAAAAGATATATGAGTAATAGGATGGCTTTTAAAAAACAAGCCTATATGCAAGGAGGCTGGACTGTGAATAAAATCTTATGACAGTTACTCTAAGGACTATGCAAATATAAAAAATTCTTATCTGATCTACACTTTTTCTTTAATGGCAAAAGTGACAAGTTAAGTGGCAAAGAATAGAGTGTCCTTGGAAATACACTCCCAAAGAGTGTAAACAAAATCAAATACAAGCACTCTCTTGAATACAGGATTTGCATTTTCTTAGCAGAATAAACTCTCTGCCTTGACTTTCTGTGCACTCACTGAAGTGGAGGTCATGGCTAGTGACAACTGGGAGCTGTTCCTGGAGGCTTTCTTGCCTTTTTAGGTTATGAGGGTCTCTGTGTGTTTAGGATAATATGATTGACGGCTCCACTCCGGCCCCAATTAGCACTCTATAATTTATTAGCTTCTGCTTTCAGATTATGCGCTAACTTCACAAATATTTCAACCATGGAAAAAGCAGCTATCAAGTGTCTCTTTCCTGATCCAGCTCACTTGGACTGCAGTTAAATACAAGGAGGGAGCTATGTAAGTCTGTCAAGAGAGAATAATCATTTGTGTCTGTGTGCAACTGGGGCAATTACAGTTCTTTAGGACCCAGCTTCTGGAAAAAAGGGGTTGTTCCACTGGATCAGGCTCAGGGGTTAGGGCTTGGTTCCTGCCACAGGGGGTTGGTGCAGGATTGAGACCAATGCACTGGCTTTTCCTGAGAAGGCCTGTGTTTGTCCAACTCTGTTTATCGTGTAAATACTGACTCCATGCAAACAACATTGACAGGAAGGTTTGTGACCCTCCTAATGCTGTTTATTTGCTCCTTGCTGCTGCAGTGTGATGCTAGACTATTAAGTGCTGGAGGGAAGAGCCTACGTGAGGCAGGAGAACAGAGGTGGAATGAGATGTAGGGTCCGGGATAAGGCCACAAGTCAAGGAGAGGAGAAGTGGAGAAGTTGGGGTGGGTATGATGAGGGAGGAGCGGCACCTTGCAGCTGTACCTGGGCCAGGTAGGGCAGAAGGAAATGTGCCATGCTGCAGGCAGACGGAGCACCCTCAGTAATATCAATATGGTATTACATCTCCTAATAGGACAGCACTCCTGCCAAGTGTTTTTCCTGCCTTTACCATGAATGAATAAGCAACTGGCACACACCTAAAGAAATGCTCCAATCCTTGGCCAGCCTGTGCTTTTGTAGGCTGCGGTTGAGCACAACAGATGGAAGTACCCATGTGTGAGAGTGGGGCCCAGGGGAGTGCACACCTGCACCCTGCAGCCCTGCTTCCTTTCAGTCCTGCACTCCTGCAACCTTTCAGTCCAGCACCCCTGCATCTCTGCACACCTGCACTCCTACACTTCTGCAGCCTGCACACCTGCATCCCTGCACCCTGCACTCTTACACTCCTACACTCCTACATTCCTGCGCACTGTACACCCACACTCCTGTACCCTGCATCCCTGCATCCGGCATCCCTGCACTCCTACACTCCTGCACACCTGCACTCCTGCACATCTGTATCCATGCTCTCTGCATCCCTGCACTCCTACACTCCTGCACTCCTGAACAGACTCTTCCAGCACCTTCCCTATCTCTTGCGGGACCTGATGCAGAGAGGGTAGGGGCAGGAGGATGGGGACATGGCTCCCCAGGTTCTCTCTGCTACAATTTGCACTCACAGGTTTGATGTGCATTGTTGCTGAGTTATGCCTGGCTAAGGAGGCAGTAGAAGGTGCACTGCAAAGGTAACTCCTTCTCTATGATTAGAAATGGACATGAAGAGCCCAGGCAGAGTTGCTTGTCACTACATTCAGATTAAATAATAGTGTTACCATGCTGGGAACTCAATTAAAAATGTGGTTCCCCACACTGTAGTCCCAAAGCTTTGGAACTGACTGAAGTATAACTTTTTTATTTCTTTCTCTTTCTTTTCTTTTTTCTTTCTCTTTTGCTTTCTTTTCTTTTTTCTTTTCCTTTTTCTTTGTTTCTTTTTCTTTTTTTTCTTTTCTTTTTCTTTTTTCTTCTTAGTTTTCCATTTTTTCTTTTTTTATTTTTTAATGATCTCCTACTTGCATCTCCTTATTGAAAATTGCCTACCCTACAAAGTCAATGTCTCACTCCTGAAAATAATCATAGGACCCTTTCCTTTCCCTGCTGCAACTGCTCCTCTGGGTGGCAGGCCCAGGAAGACAGCCAGGACACTACAATCCTCCACAGGAGCTGGCTCATCCTTCGGTGATCAAAAGGGCACATTAATTACAACACTTGCCCAGAAAAAGATGCACAGCAACTGTCAGTTAGAGAACACTGCTGCATCCAAAGCCACCAGCAGCATTTTCCTCCCTTCCAAGAAGGGCCCAAAATTTAAGCCCTAGCTAGAGCTTGTCTTGTGAACCTAAATATGACTTCAAAGGGAAGGTGAGAAGGGTCGGCAGCTCCTGACCCAAGGAGGAGACAGGGCAGATACATTTCCCCAGAGGCGGCAGCACACAGTCTAGGGGACACAAAAGTGACTATTCAAACTCTCTTTCACCCTCTGTCTCCTCCCTTCCTCCTCCTCTGCTCCTATGGCAAACACACTGCAAAAGGAGATGAGAGGTAAGCAGCATTACCCTAAAGCTCTCCAGCATTAGGCTGTAAGTGTAGGGGCATATATATGCATTTACGAGTTTTATGCTGCATTCTTACAACTGTAGCTATACCGAAGGAAAAACCTCATTAAAATAAAGTGGAGACTGCAACCACAAATACAATGCCCTATTCCCACCTCCATCCTTTCCTTGATAGACCACTTTTAATCTCAGAGATCATTAAAAGAGTACTCCTTCATGCTTTGCTAATTTTCAGCTATTTTCAGAAAGAGAAATAAATATCTGTGGTGAATACATCCAGAGCTCATTTTGGAAACTCTTTGTGGAGAGGACACTCTTGCTATTGGGCACAGCAGATACCCTTGCTATGTCCAGCACCGCCATTCTCTGCAGCAGATCTCATCCCTCTGCCTCCTTCACTGAACTCTGCACGAATGGGTCTGAAGCTGTTTGTCTATCCATCTGTCTGTCTGTCCCAACTGGGCTAGTCTGCTAGTCAGGTGGGCAGCTAGAGAGCACAGTCTGGTGCGTGACATTCAGAGAGGGACAGCAGGAGGATTTGCTCTTCAGGCTGCAGGGATGGGGACTCACTGCTCTTTCAGTGTATGACAAGAATGTGACAGGTAATATTTACATAACATCCAAGAAGGGTTTCTTTTGTAATTCCAGATTTTCTGCAAGCATTCGTGACTAAGGGAGTAATAACCTATGATGCAAAGAGGAATAAAACTGACTTGAGAAATGTCATGGAGGTCATGTGCACTGTTACTGCATTAGGACCTGTGGCTTCAGTCCTGCAAAGACTCATGCTCAAGCCTTAAAGGTTGGTGCTGTGAGCAGTCCTTCAGGAGTCAGAATAACACAGAGTGAGAAAACTGCAAGGATTAGCCAAAACAGGGCATGTGTGCTTTCAGGCTGCAGTCCACCCAGAGTAGGAGCATTTTTTAGAAGTTGTTTGCACTTTTAACACCGTGAGCCATGATTTTGGCTTTTGTGTTTAGATGCTTTCATGATACAAGAGTAAAAAATGTACCCACAGAACAAATGCCAAAACCAATATTCATGTATTCATTGCATAAATTCTCATGCTTGAATACATTTGCAGTCAAAACAAATTGTAAGTGCCAATGTAGTAAATGATTGGTTTATGCTTACATGAATATTTCCAAATGTATTTGGGCTGTGTCTCTCAGCCCTCCTCATTATGAATTGCAGAGAAGAAGGGAGGAAAAAAGAAAGAAAAAAGAAATAATTGTGGAGAAGCACAACCAATGATATACTCAGATTTATCTTAAAAAAACCCCAAACCCTTTAAAAACAGACTGGAAAAACCCTCAGGCAAATGCTCACAGAATGACCCTGCTAACTTCAAGCCTCTGCAGTTAAATGACATTTTTAGTTATTTTTCTCCTGAAAAAGCTGGTGCCTTCTTCCTTGATAAATACCTCAGAATGTTTTTGGTTTAACCAATAATGTAAATTCTGGGGTCATTCCCTTGCCCCTTGGGGTCATTCCCTTGCCCCTGGCAGCTTGTCTGGGCTCTGGCTATTTGGAGGCTGAGGGAAAAATGCCCAGCAGTTTGTCTGGCTGAAGGAATCACAGCAAGTGATTCCATTTGCTAAGCTCTGGCTAGGGTGCTCCTTGTCAGCTTCTCACAGTGTGTACTCACACTGCTGTATCAAATTCTTTCTATTAGGTTTCCTATTCTTTACCAGAAATTGAGTTATCACCAAGCCTAGGAGAAGCAAGTTTGGGTTATTCATAACTCCACTTCTGACACACAGTGATCATTATGCCAGCTTATGTGAGAGTGTGGAAGGTAAAAACTCCTATAGCAGCACAAAAATCAATTTTCTACTGCTTCTCCAGGGGGTAATGTTAGGACTGTCCTACTATGAAGTTTGTCAGCTTCAAAGACTTTACATTAAGAAAAAAACAAAACACAAAAAAACTCCTAAAACAGGGTAGTGTTGGGATTAGATGTTTTATCTATAAAAAAGTCAGCTTTTAAGTATAGGGTAATAGCCATTTCTGCACTGTTTCATTAATTATTCATCACCCAGTAACAACATTTTAATTTACCAGTGAAATAGCAATTCAATATGCTACAGTTCCCTCTTCTAGCAGAAGAAATATGGAGCAGCTCTGTTACTTTAACCAATCTTACAGTCACACCATACACTAAAATGTAGCACTGCAATGGCCTCATATTCTTATCTTTTGTATCTCTCTCTGTGTATTTTACCCACTAAGAAAATATTTTCAACTGTTAGGATTTCTATTTCTCTTTCACGCAAAATAATAAAATAACTCACTTCATCCACATGTCAGATACGTTTTCTCCTTCGTCCTGAAGTTTCCAGTTTGCCTCATTTCTCTTATTTAGCTTTAATTCTTCATTAAAGTACACAGGGTGAAAGAAGGAGTTACCTTTAATAGAGCTTTGCTACTGTTAAATATCTAATTCCTCCTTTCAAAAAATCCCAAACAAAACAACTACTAAAGTGGCAAAATGACAGCAACAAGTAGACAAAAGGAAGTGTTAGAGGCAACTCAAACCTAATGTCCATTACTGTTTTTCATTCTGGTGTTCCCCTTAAAGGCTGTTGGGTTGAAGGTGAGCCATTCTTCACTGGATTCCTTTCTTCCCCTGCTTTAAGAGGGTTTTACTTTCAGCAGAAAATGTTTATTGTAAAAAGAAAAAAAAAAAAAGGCCAAAAAAACCCCAACCAAAACCAAACAACCCCACCCCCAACCAAACAACTGTTATACATCCAATGCAAATGTGCCAAACTCTGAGAAGTGCCACCTTGGTTTTCCTCTTTCTGGGATTTAAGCAGTTGTGAGGGGAACAGCTGCATATCTGTAAGTCCACGGCAGGTGATCCTAGTCAGACACTTGCCACTCACAAACACAAAGCTGAAAAATCTGGCCAGCTCCTTGATAGTCTGAAAATGTTTGTGAGTTCCAGTTTCTTCTCCTTTTACTTTTCTATAATGTAAAGTAAAAATCCAATTCAAAACTGTTGAGTAGCTTTCCCATGTTTGCATTCAAGAAATAACTTTCACTGCCATAAAAAAAATTATTCACACCACTAAAAAATCCCCCATAATTTCCTCTGCTTGCTGTATGAAGGTCAGTGGTTTTACATCACCATCCATGATGTCGTTTGACTCTTTCAGAGTAGTCTGGCTGCAGGTCTGGGTGTGGGGTCTGCTTAAATAGAAGTTCAATGTCTTTGGCTCTCCTCTTGCAACAGAAGGACTTTCCTTTCTGAAATAAATCTAAAGTATCGCCCTTGCAATGCCAGGTCCTTTTAAATCCCGTTGTCTTTCCCGAGCAGCAGGGCCATGGTGGGCTTGGAAAAGGGCAAGGGGGGTTCTGAGAGTCTTTGAGTCAGCACATCAGCTCAGAAGGGATCCACCACAGAAGGAGTAACGGCGAACTGCAAACCAAGATCAGAAGCTGTTACAAACTGACCCGATTTCAGCTCCAAATGCCACCATGTCTAACGGGTAGAGAGCTACAGGGGAGAGCCAGGGGAAGAAGAGTGAAGGACAGCTCTAAAACCAGTACAGATCCTTGCTTTTATCCTGAGGTTGCAAACCTGAGAACGGAGAGAAGAAAAAAAAAAAGGAAGAAGAAAAATAGATACAGGCATTTAAGGACAGAGGAAAACAAATTGCATTTCTTGCCAGCTGAGATCATTCTAAAGCATGGGATGTCCGGAGCCCCAGAAGGCTGTGAAACAAGGAAAAGAGCCCAAGCCAGACTGGAGACAGACACACGTCCCTCCTGCTTAAAGTGAGGACGCCATAAAGAGCCATTAGTGGCTGCAAAAACTAAACCAGCATGGAGCAGACTTTCCTTGCCTTCACAATCAGTGGCTGAGGACCTGTCACTGCTGACTGTGCCTGTGTACCCATTTTTGTCAGCACGCCAGCCTTGGTTCCAGACACCACACCAGGCACTACCAGGGGAAAATCACTGCCTTTTTTGTTCAGCAAATACAATTGTGCTTTCATCTCAAAAACTGGAAGGAAAAGGTAAATAAATAGAGGAGCTAGTTCATGAACCTGCATGGAGTCTAGAAATGACCCCTCCGGGCAGCACGTGGATGGGGCCAAGCAGTGACCTTTGGGGCTGCTCCATTCTGCTCCCAGCTCTTGCTGCTCAATGCAGGAGCAAGACCAGGGCCAGAACAAGAGCACCTCAAAGTAACCTGTAGCCTCAGGGCATGTTTGAGGGCGTCAGAAATTCAAATAATGTTGTGGAGATGTGAAGCGTTGGCCTGTCCCATCCTTCCTCTCCCTTCTTCACTTGCCTGGCCTGAGAGCCCCCACCCAGGGCAGAGCTCAGGTGTCACACACGGGGCTTCCACCCTCACTTCATTCCCCCACGGCAGAACCTCAGCCACCTCCCATGAGTCCTTCCCTAATGCTACAGATGGTGTGGAGTCAGGGAGCAGGGGTGCAGTGGAGCTGGGGGTCCTGGAGGGGCCGAGGACAGCTCATTACCTGTGTCCACATTGAGGCCAATGCTCTGTGCCATGTCCCCTGTTGCATTGGGGAAGGGGCTCTGTGTCGTCCAGGCCGCAGCAGCGCCTGCTTCGCTCTTTCCCAGTTCACAGGGCGGACTGACAGGTGTGGACACGGAGGCGGGGGTGAGGCGGTGGGGGCGGACAGAGGCGGTGGGCACCAGGAGGGAGCTGTAGCGAGGGTCGAAGTGGGGCCCGTAGACCTCGTGCATGGAGGTGGGGCGGGGGTAGGCAGTGCTCTGAGTCCCGATGTAGGGGTGGTGGTGGTGGTGGTGGTGGTGGTGGTGGTGAGCGTGGTGCCAAGGCTCGGGGCCGCCCTGGTGCAGGTGGCCATGCAGAGAGGTGGGCGCGTAGGGGTCGGTGGCAGCAGTGAAGGGCAGCTCGCTGTGGGCAGCAGCTGCCAGGGGGCTGCTCAGGCTGGCTGGGACCGAGGAGGGCTGGTATGTACTGTTCCAGAAGGATGGTGGGAAGATGCGCTGGCTCATTGGGAAGGAACCATCTGGGTGAAGGAAGCAGGAAAGAAAGTCAGCAATGAGCACACCCCACAAGTCTTGATATCCTTTCCTCAGAGCTCTGTCCCTCCCTGATCCACCCAAACCAGTCCTTTCATTCCCTTTATTCCACAAAAACTGCCAAACATAAGAACTTTCTCCAAACAAGTACAGATTCCTCTCCAACTAAACATCCAACACATCTAGCCTATGGCTTCTCCATGAAACTGCAACTATTTGCTCCAGGTTTCTCTTAGTATGTAGATGGTCAAAAGGTTGTTATCTAAGGTGAGAGAAACATCTCTTTTATCCAGTAGTGGAAACTGATTGAGAACTATTATACACCACTGAAATTTTCAGGATTGTGTTTTTCTTGTTTATTTTCTTAATAATCTCCTTGTCTAAGCATTTATGCCCAACACTTTCAGGAAAGCAGCTGGTGCTGCAGTGCAGTTGCAAAGTGGGCAGGAATATGTGACTATAGGCAAGCTTGAATTACCCAAATATCTGGGGGCAATTCTCCATCTATTACACTGGCCTGTTTATTAGGTATATTGTCAACAGGTTTGGGAAGCCCTCTGCAGATCTTTGGAGATTAGCAGGGCAAAGGACAAGGACCCTACGTTTTCTTAGCCCAGTAAGTAACATGCAAGATGGGCTGGTGATTATTAAAAGCACAAGTAGATGTTATGTGTGATTAATTGGGAATGCACACTGTTCCTGAAAGAAATGAAACCATGCTCCTAATAATTTGCCAGGGAAGTATGTCAGCTCTGAGCCTTGGCATTACTTGGGAGAAGGGGAAACAGTTCATGATGACCAAAAAAATCCTCCTCTCCTGCCATCAATTCCAGCACTGAATATCTCTCATCCTTGAAATATTGTTGGACACTACAGACAGCAATTCATGCTGGGACTGGGAAACCAGCCTTGGCCAAGCAGGTGGCCCTGTGAGGGAGGGTTACCAAGACTGCCCACAAGGAAGTGCCAGCCCTAACTCTGTGGCAGATGGAGTGTGGGGAAGGTTATTCCCCTCTGCCCTGAGTACTCTCATGGGCCTGTCCAACGTGAAGCAGGCATGGATATGGAGAGCTGTGTATAAGCCATGGCCTTGGCCTTGACAGCATGTGGCTATGGGCAGGTCTGGAAGCCCTCATTTTCAGAAACTTGAGTCCTTGTCAGTGCTCCAGCAGAAATCAGGGTGGTGATACATTCAGGGCAAAATACAGGGAAACACACAATCTTTTTTTTAGAGGTGAGGAGCTGATGAGATGGTTTCCACGTTTGCTTTTTGCTTTGCTCCCATCACTATGACCACTCTAAATAGAAAGCTGGGGTCAACGGGGGATGCAGTCGTCACAGTCACAGTTTGGGGGTCACTCCGCCGCTAGTTGGGTGGTGGCCCCCTCCAGGTAAAGCATGTGTAGTGAAAAGACAATTTGTTTCCCCGACCGCCTCCCAGGCCTCTTCCCCGGGCCACGGCGATCTGGCATAATCTGAAGAGTTTATTCTTTCCCTTTTTTCCCCTAAAACGGCCAAGCCGCTGGCAGCTCCCGGCCGGGGATCCCAGGGGATGCCCGCCGGGGACTAGCCGCTGGCGGAAAGGAGGAGAAAGCCGGGATGCGCGAAACCCCGCTCCCCCCGTGCCGCGCTGGGCGCTCACCCCGCCAGGAGCCCGCGTTCCGCGCCGCCTTCGCACTGCCCAGGGAGAAGCTGCTGGGCTGGCTGAGCGCCCGGCTGAAGTGCTCGTCCACCACGGCGCTGATGTCCCCCTGGAAGTAGGTGAAGAGGACACAGCGGGAGCTGATGTACTCGGCCTCGGGGGGTCGCTCCTTCTCGGGGCTGCAGTCCTCCTCCTTGATGCTGGCCGCGGGGTGGCTGGAGAAGGAGCTGCCGGCGCTGGCACTGCCGCCGCTCTCCGGGGCTTCTTGCATTTTGGAGTAAAAGGCGAGTTTCTGTAGGGAAGGAAAGAAAATGGAGCCGGTCACGCTGCATATCAAGGTGCGATGGCCCGCCTTGTGCCAGACGGCGTGCAGCGCCGAACCCTCTCCTGCGGTCTATCCGAGAGGATGCAAAAGTTTGGTCCTCGGCTGCCCGCCGTTCCCTCAGCACACACCACAGTCCCCACACTCCCATTTCGCTCTCTATAGTCCGGGGACAGCGAAGGGACTGCAGATAAGGCTGGGGGACCGAAACCCGCTGGTGCCGGCCGGGATGGAGAAAGACAGCCGCCCGGTGCGGAAGGCGCAGCCGGGCGGGGGTCACACCACTGGATCCCCTGCACCAAGCCCCACAGAAGAAGGCGCTTCGGAGCTGGCTCCGGAGAGGACGGCGGCCACCAAGGGGCTGCAATGCGGGGGCACGAGCTAGGGGCACGGGAGGGCGACGGCCGGGCACCCACGGAGCAGCGCCGGCAGCTGGGAGAAGGAGAGAGCCGCTCGATCTCCGGCTCCGAAAATCTGATGCGTAGAGTGTCCTGTAACTCACAGCGGCGAGGGAGAAGGAAAGAGGGGGGGAAAAGACTGGCAGTCTCATTTAAGGGCAAAACTCAGCATTTCCCTGGACAGCAAGAAGCTCCGGGTATTTACTGGACTCGGCCAGGCTTTGAGAAGCTTGTTGGACGTTTTCCGTCTTTATGCGCGTTAGTGTGTCTGCAGCTGCTGGGACTTTCTTAAGCAATAAGAGATGGGACGCGGAGCCCGGGCTTGGCCGCTGCGGGCAGAGCCTTGGGACGGCCGGCGGGGGAAGAACCGAGGGGACGGGGCAGAGCCTTGGGCTAAGACGCGCGATATATTTAATAATGCCACTCGTCGTGACGACTGCCTTTCCGCTTGGCTCCGTGTTCGGCCATTGAGGTAATGATCATACCCCCTTAATAATGTCATAAGCCGTGCGCCGGGGATTGAGGGAGTGGTGGGAGGGAAGGCAAGGTGGGGGAAGACATCATCAGTTACTCGTGACGGGTACTGCGCCCCACTGCCGGGTGCTGGAGGCGGCACACGGACAGCCACGCCGCCGGCCCCGGCCCGGCACTGCACGGCCGGGACTGCACCCTCCTCGGGCCCGGGGTGCTCTATATCGATCTCCTTTTTCGTTATGCTGGGGGAGGAAGGAATTAATTTCTGGAAGGGGTAAGGGCGAAGGAAAAAACTGGGAGAGCAGAGGGGTAAAAGGAAAGCGGCATGCAGCAGGTGCAGCTCGGGGAGCCGAGCTTGACCCAAGCGGGACCGTGCGCGTACCGGCGCCCGCAGATCCCCGCTCACCACGGGCCGTGAGTGCCTCAAACATCCTGCGGCCCGAGGGATCCTTTTATTGAAACCTCGGCATTAGCTGATCCCCGCGACCGCCCGGGCGGAACTGCACTCAGTGAGGCGGCGGGACGGGGCTTCAGACCACGAAGCACCCGCCGGTCTCGCAGGCGACGGCCGCCCTTGGCACTCGGAGGGCTGGGGGACGGGCCGGTGTTCCACAGCCGTCGAGAGCGCCCCGGGAAAAGGGAGCATCCTGCAACCCCTTGCTCCCCTTCGTGGCCGCGGCTTCCTCCGCCGTCGCCAAACTGGGGAAATCCCGCAAACTCCCGTCTCTCTCGTCTCCCCCACTTCCAGAGCGTAACTCCAGAGCAACCCTCCGAGGCGGCTGTAAAATCTCTGCACGAAGAGGCTTCCCCGGCAGCGGCCGGGATGCCGGCGCTCAGGGGTGAGCGATGCCCCGGGAAGCCCGGCTCCGCAGCTCCCGTCGATCCACACGCGGCTGACATCGCTACCCCGACCCGCCGGGCTTGGAGGCAGCCCGTCCCGGTAAAGAAAACAAACAAGCAAACATTTTAAAATAAATAAACAAACAGGCAAACAACCCCCCTAAAAATTCTTCTGAGGGTTAAAAGCGCGCCCTCTCTCCCAAGGCATCCCACAGCCCGTCGTTCGCCTCCGGGGTACGTACCCTGCCGAGCCCCGCGCCAAGGTGGNGGTGAGGCCCCAGACTGCCATCCTCCAGACGATACCCCTCCCACCTTCTGCCGCTTCACCGCTGTCCCCTACACGTACCTGGTGGTAGGGGCTGTAGGCTGCTGCGAAGTAGGGCTGGGAAGGACCGTAGACTTGGTACACAACACCCAAACAGCTCATGGCTGGCCGCGGCCGAGAAGTATTTTGTTTCTCATCAACTCGTGTTCTGCAAAGTGGAGTAATGCTTCGCGGGAGGGAGGTTCCCGGGGGTTAAGAGGCACCACGCACCGGTGGGTGGAGTGAGAGGGGATGAGGCCACGCTGGGCTGTGCTGACACCCCCTCCCTGCCTTCTTTCCCTGCTTCACGCACTTCCTATGGCGTGGCTCCCTCCCGCAAACACTCCGGGACTGGAGGGGCTCCCCGGCCGCCGGGGGAATTTCAGCTTCTGAACCGGCGGGTGGCAGAGGCGGAGGAAGCAGGGAGACCCCCCCTTCCGCAGCCGGGATTGCCCGGGAGCAGCGGGGTGGGAGGTGCGTGGGGAGCTCCGACCACGCAGGGACCGGCAGGCGGCTGCGGGGTGCGAGGGGAGCCGGGGGTCGGCGGGAGATGGGGGCTTACCCATCGAGTCAATCCATCCCCCTCTGTTTTTTATTTCATTTCATTTATTTCATTACATTCCACGTGCCTCCTGTGCTGGGTGCTGCTTCGCGACCCCCGGGGAGAATGCCCCTGCCGCTCCCCACCTCGTCGACCCCCGCTCCTGGCCGGGGCGAAGTGGAGCTCCAGGAAAAGCAGGGATCTGGATGACCCCCTCCAAATCCCACCAAGTCCGGCGTCCGCCGGAAAATGCCACCACCAAAGCCAGAGGAGTTGAGATGTCTGATAAACCGAAGGAAGAAAAACCAGTTGCTCCCGAGGAGGAATCTCCCCAGAAACTTTTGAATCGTTACAAATCCCGGGAACGGCAATGCTTTTGCATTTAATAGAAACTAAAACAACGCCGAGGGCAAAGTCACGTCTAAACAACAAATTATCGTGAAGGTAAACTGGATTTACTCCCTGGCTTTCTGCTGAGTACAAAACACAAAGTTGTAAACAGGTGAATGTATCTTCACTGTTCATTTTAATGGAGTTGCATAGGAGGCAGATTATTTTTTAACAGAGATGTAAATTCTCATTTCAGTATCAACTCTTTGAAATGTTCAGCTTCATGGTATGTGTTACAACGACTCTGAGAAGAGACCCGTTTTGTTTTAAGCACCTGTAATAAAGCAGAAAAAATTTAGAAAATATGAAAGAAAGAATATTACTCAGTTTTAAAATGCTGATTGTTTACAAAAGTATTGGGAAAAATCTGAAAAGAATGAACACTTTGAATTTTGAATATCTGGAAATATTTTAACTAATTTTAGCAGAAAAACCTCATATTTAAAACTAAGCATTGACTCTATCTTGTTTTCTCCAAAATGCAATTTTATATTCCAAGTGCTAGAAATTGTTTTGTATGCCTGTTGTTCACCAAAATAATATTTCAGTGCCTGATGAATATGTTTCAATGTTTTCTGCACCAGGTGCAAGGTTTAAAATTCATATTTAAGCAAACTTTTTTCCTCCCTATTCTGGTTTGGGAAATTCGTTTTTCATTCTGCAATGCAACCTGAAACATTGTAGCTCTGGTTTCTGCCTCAGCACTGCTTCTTCCTCCATCAGAGCCAATTTTGTCTTGCTGGTCAAGAAAATGAGGGGATGACCTCTGGGTACTAGGCTTTAAAATAAGAAATGTGTCTTATACTCTGTGATTATGTTTCTCCTGAACAGTAGAAGCAAATAGTCACAGTAGAGGTAAGGACTCACTCTGTGGCTGGTGTCCAAATAAAAGCAGTCAGCTAAAGAATGGCCCTTTACTCCTCACAGTGAGAGGCTGATGAATCTTACTTGGGACAACAGGATCTCACTTCTCCTCCTCTGTGTCCCTGCTTATGAGAGGTAGGGAGCTTTCCCAGCACACAGAGATCTGTGCCTGTTTCAAAAGTAATACTGTGCTGGGCAAGGTACCAAAAAAAGCCCATTTCTCAGAGGGTAAGACCAGTGAAGTGCTCCAAAGACACAGCATACCTTCCTGCTCTTTGGACCAGCCCTTCACCAGGACTCTGTGCCATAGCAAAGGTAGGATCTGACACTTCCCAAGGCTGAGCATTCACTTCTTGTGTAGAAAAACCCCGAGTGTAACAGCAACATGTGTGACTGTGTGCTGCAATGTGGGAGATGGTCTAGCTTGTGTACCCTGGAGAATCTCTCTCCTTGAGGGCTGAATTTAGGGGTTTTACCTCATGCTCAAGTATATGTTAGGGGAATCAGGTCTGATGTGGCTTGGTATGAATTCAGTTTCTTCTAAAGACAGTGATTTGACTGTAAAACTGTGCAGTGTAAGGCACAAGTAAAATTCAGTGTCTTGGTGCAAAGCAATACAAACATTTATGCAAAAATGCTGGCATTATTTTGCCTCTTTGGTGCATCTGTGAAATTAGGCCTGGTATAGGAAACTATCCTGGAAACCAGGGGTCAGAAACTATATTCACTAATGATCTCATAGTATATTTACAATTATATAAAAACAATTTTCCTTGGTCTTAACTAAAGAATTTTAGATGATTTGAGTCACATAAGGAACTACAAAGACTTGGAAAGAAACAGCTGAATTACCTCAGAGAGAAAATTATGACAGCTGTAAAGAAAAGTACGATTTTAGGAGGGACATCAGTTAAGAACTGGCTGTGTACCTTTAAAGCAGTGGTGTGGGTCTACTCCTACAGCCATACACTGGTATGTATTTCACAGCAGCAATATGAAAAGAAAATCTTGTTAGGAATAAAGAATGATAGGTTCTGACAAACAGCGAGATGCAGGAAGTTACTACTTGCCTCAGAAAACATTCCTATAAAGCAAGTCAGTGATATCTTCTAACTCATCTGGAACTTTTAACAAAACAAGAATTGGGTACTGCTTCGAATGCCTCACCAGACAGGCAAACAGATCATCAAACAAAACATCAACATTCAGAAAGACTGGGGCAAAAAGATGGTAGCACTGACCACATTTGTTGCTCCCCTTCCCTGGAAATCCTACATCCAGTGCTAGCCTGCCACCCCCGGTGTGTGAAGGTTTGAGCACTGAGTATATCGTTCAATTAAAGGATTAAGTATTTATCATCCAGAAGGGACCTTTCTGAATTTCAAGTCGTACCACGTATGTCATTGCTGTTCATAATATACTTCTTCAGAAGCTCAGGGAGGCTTTCACTGTTTCTAGTAAGGCATGCTTTTCCAAAGAGAAGATTCTATGAGATGGGGGGAGAATCCAGCCCTCACTGCAGCCACTCTGCTTAGCAGCCTTCAGTGTTTCTCACTTCTAGCTTGAGTTGGGTTGGCTTCAGCTTCCAGCAGTTGGTTCATATAATGCCTTATTTCACTTATCTAAACAGTCCTTTTGTATGTAATATTTTCTCTTATGAAACTTATTTTATTCCATAAAATAATTTTTTCCTGCCAAAAGAGATGGAGCTCCTTAACTTTCTACTGCAATTCCTCTAACAGTTTTTGTACCTTTTTTATTTGCAACCTATGTAATTTTTCAACATTGTTTTAAAAATATTGAGGTAAGAATTTGTTATTATTCTAGCATTTCTCTTGCTGAAAGTATGCACAAAGTAAAATACGTTCTTAGCAACTGATGCTTTTGGCTGTTGGGGTTTTTTGCCATAACACAATTTTAAAGACGTCATACTGATGTGGTCTCCCACTATGATGACCACAGGATTTTCAGTTTTGATACTACAAGTATATAAAAAACATGGACAGCTTGGTGGTGAAGAGCTGCTGGTATCGGGAAGTTTCTGGAATTTCCTCTAAACTCTGACATATCTGACTGAGATTGCAAGCAACTAGGCTGAAAACTGTGATGATCCCATGTGAGCCTGTGACACCTGCTCATGATGCCTTGAACAGTCATGCTTTCTGAGACCTTTTCCATCACTTGTCTTCCTTGGTCATAGATGTGCAACTCTTCACACAGCTCCATTCATGTGCTGTTTATTCTTGAGAATGCCACGAGACTCAACAATGGACTCAGGTATTGTCAAATGTCCCAGTTCTCACTTTACTCACCAGTCTTGTTACTATGCTACCTGCTAAATTTTTTGGTATGATTTTATGTCAACTTTCAAGTTACTAATGATCATCTTGCACAGTCCACAAACTAACTAATACAAGTATTCCTATACTGTATTCATATACTATACTCCTATGTGGCAGTAGTCATATTTCTAAATACTAAAGATTGTGTGTTGACTCGTTTCTTGCAATTCTTGTCTATTTGCTGTGGGTGTCACTCATATTGTGCAGTGCCTCCTCTATGAGATGATAAATTCAATTTCACTAGTCTTCCTATTCCTGCTCTCCTTTTTACTCTCTAATGCCTCCATCTGCTTGTAGGACTCAGCACATACTTAACTTCTAGCTGAATGCACTACTTGTGGGTTTACATGGGTCAAATTTGGCTGAAATGAATTAAGATAGATAATGCTGTTCCTTTTTCTTATCTTGTCAGTCTTTGTGTTCCATATCCCTAAAAGCTTTTTGGTTTTTTTAGGGCTTGGCAACTGTTACCATGGTGTTCTCAAGGATGTTTTTGAGGTCCAGCCTCTGGGTCTGTATTAATGCAGAAGACTTTAGGCTCAAGAGCTGCTGGCTTGGTAGTTTTTGTGGGCACTGAATTAACTGACATTAAAGATAAAAATCAGTATTATAAATATAGCAAAACACCAAGTAAAAATCAGGGGACACATATCACTGACTTCATTGTCTCCTTCCCTGTCCTGAAGAATCCAGTTTTATTTTGTTTTTCAACCTCAGAGAGCTTGTAGAGTTAATTTTGATCTTCCTTTGAAGGGGTGATTTTTTTTCCCCCTTTTCCTTTTTTCCCCCTGCACCTCAAAGAATTAACAATTAGCTGCTAATTAATCACACGTATGGATACTATTTGGTGTGCATTTGTGCATGTGACAGCACGTCTGCTCCAGTGACATGCTCTGCAGCAGCTGGAATGTACATGGTGGTTTTTACTCCATGATGTATTTCCAGGGGAGCTGCAGCCCAGATCAGGGTGCAGCATCTGGCGCATGTCACTCACCCATTCTGCCCAACCCTGATGGGCCAGAGGCATCACCTGTCTCTCCTCTACTGATGGCGGCAGATGAAGAGATCATTATGCAGGGCTGGCTGGAAGGGAAATCCAGAGCTGTCATGAGGGAATACATTCACATGCATGAGAACACACTGAATGCATTGAATTTAGGGCTTGGTTTTGCAGTAGGAGAGTTCATGGAAGTTTATTTCCAAGTCAGTGTAGAACAGAGTTGGCTTTCCCTCTGAGGCAGAGACAGCAGCTTTTCTGATGCAGGTATTGTGGCACATTTGGATCTGAGCTGAATCACTGTGCACCTCTTTCCCCCACTCAGCAGTGAGCCATCTGAAAGGTGAATCTGGCTTGTTCTGAGATTCATTCACCAAGATACTCTACAGATATTTTCTGTATTTGTATACAATATAGATAACATATATTTCTTCTGTGATCAGGGTGAAAAGGTAATTTCATAGAAAATGTTCCTTAACAATCCCCTCCATGCACAAAATAGGGGATTTTAATGCACAAAATAGGGGGCTTTCATGTTTTATTTTGCTTCGTTTTTTAATTGCTATCACGTGAAAGTAGAAAAAACTGTGTCTGCACTCTTTTGAAGTCTCTTAAACACCAGCTTTATTAATACAGGTACTACACTCTTGATGTAATTGTGATATATAGATCTTCTGCAAGGTCCAGTCTCAGTGATTTTGATTGCACAGTCATACCTTTGCCCGTCTTGTTTTGAAAAACAAAGTGGTTTTATACTATGGCTTTAGTTCCTGTAAATGCTTTCGTTTTGGAAGCATCTTGCTTTCCAGTCTTTTAGATAATATTTCAGACAGAGGGAGGTAGGTGGCAGAGGAAGACTGCAACTTGAGAGAGTAAGTAGCTTGATGCAAGAAAACAACAAGAAAATCAGGTTTTCAGTACAGCACAAACAGGTAAGGTACGTGTTTTTAAATGTCTGTACAGACTTAGTGTATTGCTAACAATATGAAGCTGGGATGAGGAAAAGAAAGGCTCTCATTTGCTTCCATGTTTAAGTCTTCCTCAAGTGGGAACTTTAATTGCTCAGAATGGGCAATATTATATCGTACTGGTGGCGCTCACTGTTTCACTTCTGTTTTATTCAATGTGTATTTGATTAAGCTTTGAGAGAATGCCACTAGAAAATGGTAACAGTATATTTTAAACAATGAAATTGCAAAACAAAATAAAAAGAAAATTCATAGCAAAATACTGGAGGTGGAGCCATGCTACAGGGAATTGTTTTCTCATTTCCTGGAATCGCCCCAAATAATGTAGCTCTTGAGTTAAATGTAAATAGGAGTGATTTCAGGCCCTGGAAATTATCCTGACTTTATGAAACTGAACAGAGCCTACATTTACTTTTTTGTTTTTATTGCTGTATTTAATAGAGAACTTAGTCCACATGGCTGCAAAATCCAACTTCATCTTCAGAAATGAGGTTGGAAAAATCAAACAAGGAGAGGAAGACAATAAGGAAAGAATGAAGGAACACACTGACACTACAGGTATGCACTGTGTGAGGGAGAAGGGGACAAAAGAATATGTCATTTGATTTTCGTAATACCTATGTATTGCAGTCCTGTCCACTGAAAAGCAATGTATACATAGTCTTATTGTAGCCCAGATGGGAAGTCTGACTTAGTTTCATATTGGTATCGGTGTAGATTTACCTTGTTTAATATGGAAAAATAAGACATTAGTATGCAGATGATTTATTTGTAATAAATAAAAATGCTCCAGATGCTGTTGAGGTAGTTTGTGCCCCATGTCCTTGTTTGTACACAAAATTATTAGAATAAGGGTAATGAAATTAAATCCCATGCAACAAGCACATCCTCAAAGGCAAATTCTAAAGTTCCTATCAGGGCTCATGGGCTGGGATCTTCATGCAGGATGGCCGTACTTTTAAAAGAAGAGTCTTTTCTCATGCGGAGGTGGGCACTTCCCTAAACTGCAAAGAGTTTTTTACACATATTTATGAATCAGTCAGTGAGCTGGCACAGGAGGTAAGAGCCATGAACTTAGAGAAAGTAAGCCATTCTCACACCTCTGCTGAGGAAAGCTTGTGTGCATTAAAGAGCTTCTTGTCTACTGAGTTCAATTGATGGAGACACTATTCTAACAAATCAAGTTTTTGAAATGCAGATCTAGTTTTATATCAAGGTAGTAGAATGCAATTTTCATTTCAGAAATTGAGGAAAACATTAAAAATTACCCTTCAATTTTTGTTGAGATTCTGTATAGAGCTGGCAAGAGCCAAGCACATGGGTCAGCACATAATTAGAGTTGCTGCCTCACAAGAAATTAATAGACAGGACTTCATTTAGGCTCAGAATTTGGCATAATTTTTGAATGATGATTTTCATAAATTGATACACAGTTCTCTGGTCAGATGGGAGGACAGTTTATTGTAAAGGAGAGTATGAAAGCTGAAGAGCTGGCCAAATGCAGAATGCAACAGGAAGGAAGCTCAAAGCTATTTCTATGTCCCTGTCTGTTGAAATAATACAACTGCTGCATTAAATGAACTGGCTTGCCGACTATTAAGGCATCAATTTTTGTTATGCTGTCTATTGCTGATCACAGGACAATTTTACCTGTCTCTGTCTCTCTTGTCCTTATTTGCTCCTTTGGTTCCAGCCTGGGAATAGGCTGGGACCTGGCTTTACAGGTTTTGCTGTGCAGGGATGCTACTGCCTTCAGGAGCCCTTGTGCATGCTCTTGGGGCAGGTAGGTAGTTGCTTGCCGTGCAGCTAAAGCAGGGGCTGAGGGTGATTTCCAGGGAAATCAGAAGCACTCAAGAAGAAGATGATGGGGAAAGCCTGCCATCAGCTCCATGCTCCACAGGAAGATCAGGATACTCAGGAGCCCCTTACAGCTCTTTTCTCTCCCACATGCTGTGTGCTTTGTCCCAGCCTCCTGCACAACCAAGGACAGAAGCTTTGCTTTCAGCGTATCACTCCAGCCGGCACGTGCCAAACCATATTTCAGTCTCTCACCTTCCAACACCAAGCAAACTCCACAGTCCTCGCATTCCTGCCGCATGGGACACCCCACTCCTGCCTCTTCCCTTATGGAGCACAGCTTGCTGTCATGCTCCAGCGGAAACCACACACCGGTTAATGAGTGTCGTGCTCTTTCCCAGGTGAGCATGTTCTCCTGCGGGAGGACAACTTTTATTATTCAGCAAAACACACCAGGTGCCATGCTCCAATGACCTGCAAGTGCAGTTACACTGTTTGAAGCCAGTGTCAGAAAAGATGTCATATAACCTATTTGCTCCTATGTTCTCTCTTGCCCTGCATTCTGCATGTGCAGAATTATAATTACACTGCTTCTTTTCTTCTTACAGACAGGTTGGACTGTGTGTCCTGCTCTTCACTGGAGCTTCTGAGGTTGGTCGCCAGTTCTCTCTGATGTTACTTTTGTGCATTGCCCTGGCACACTGTGAAAAGTCAGTTGCCCCATAGAAATAGGGTCCATCAGTTCAGTGTTCTCCAGTTTGCCCTGCTCAGGGATCCTTCCACCAGGATTCTAAAAGCAACTGCCTTGTGGCACCCTTCTGTGTGCTTCTCTTATTTGAGAAAAGCAAGATGACTCCTACTCCATGAACTGTATGTGTTAATCTCCTAAATCACTAATGCTGCCTCACAGCTTTTGCATAGATGAGAGAAAGCTGGCACAAGGGTAAAATGAATTTTCCAAAGGGTATTCAGGGCATCCTGACAGTGCATGTTTTTATCCAAGTAGTTATATGTGCTTTAGCCAGAATTGTTTTCTTCTGCATCTCAGAGAGCACATGCTAAAGTAGTGATTTCACACATACATGAAACACTGAGCAGAAAAAAAATTACTCTACCATCCCCACTGACTTAGTAAAAAGGCAATTATCTCTATGCCAACACAACTGTTTCTTCAGCTGTGTTCTTCTGTACTCACTATTTGTCCTAAAATGCAAATCAGTTACAAGTTTCTTTATCAACACAAAGAGTCAATACTTTTGCTTTTAAGAAAGAATAAAAAATATTTAAAGTATGTGTGAAAATATGCCCAAAACATATACAGTGTCTTTCATACCGAAGAGATCCAAATGTTTTGGAAGTTGTAGTTTACGTGTCTGCTAGACTATTCCTAGCCAGGCTATTTATACATTTAATAGCTACCCACCTACCTACAAGCCTATTATACAAATTTCTCACAATTATCAAATACCTAAGCAGAGACAATTTGAGAGGGACATCATGGAAAGAGAAGGCTGAGCAACTAATATCTATAAGCCAAACCTTCAGATCTAAGAGATATGATGGGGAAAGTTTTAAACCAAAGACTGGAAAGAGCACTTTGTCTTTTGGAGAGGTTGGATATCCTGACAGCTAATGTGCAACAGTTTCATGGACAAGATTTGCCTTCAGTCTCCTTGAGGGACTCATAATGTTTCCAGGCTGCTGTTGTCCTTTGTAGAAACACTTGAGCAAAACCTAAAACATTCATTTCCCACAGCCCTGCTGAGTTAATACTTTTCTCTTATTTTTTAAAAATTAATTTTCAAGAAGGACCAGGAAGCTACCTGTATTTGGAACTTTAACACCTTTAAAAAGCCTTATCACATGTTAATTGCTGTAAGCACTACAACCGATCACCATTTTGTTCTGTTGTATTTGATAGTTTTGACAGAGCTTTCACTGATGCTGTTGCTTTCTAGCAATGATCCTTCTGTCATAGGGAGGAACTTTCAGCTTATGCCTCCCTTCTTTGCTAGTGTCCTCCTTTCCACCCTTTTTGCTGGAGCCAGCTGGAGATGCCAGTGTGGTTCCTTCAGTTTCTGCGCTGAGATGTCACTGTGTGTGCCTTCAGCAGGTGTCCTTCACTTCTTCAGGCCCACTTTGGGTTTGAACATTTTCCTAGGAAGCTGCACCCTCATCTCAGCCCTGCATAAGCAGCATTCCTGGTGTGGATGACCAGCTGGCTGTTACAACCTTTTTTCGCACCGTTCTATGTAAAACTACACAGGGCAAGTCTTGTTGATGTGTGAAAAATGCTTCTAACAGCCTGCTCCCATGTGCGCTGAGGTTTCCAGCTTCACAGACTTGCTGACCCCCAGTGAGCAACAGGGCTGGAAACAAGGAAATGGTTTGCTATGGGCAGGGAAGGGAGAAGAAAATGAATGCAGCAATAGGTTTGGTTTTCAGAAGAACAGAAATTTCCAGAAGTGTGCTGATTGAGGTATGGCACTGTGGGCCAACAGCAAGTGCAGTAAGAATGAGCTTGAAGAAACACTTGTTATATGCACAGCTCTTTTAAAAGACTGATTAATTAAATGTATTGACTACTTTCCACCGATCAGCTTGCATACAATACATGTACATTTGGCTTTTCTGGGTAAATGGGGCTTGTGACTGCTCAGAGTGGCACACCACTGGTGTATGAGTCACAAGGGATGTAATGCCAGATAAACATATTCTGACATGCTGCCACAAATGGACAGTTCATTGTGAAGGAGGCAGTAAAAGTGGTTTAAAAGTTCATGCATGTTCATGCACATGCATTTGTGTATATAAACATAATAGATAGATAGATAGATAGATAGATAGATAGATAGATAGATAGATAGATAGATAGATAGACACACAAATATTCTTTTTCCTTCTTTGACAACCACAATGAAAGCCTGAAGATGAAGATTTTCAGAAACCAAGAAATTATTCACTAAAAACTGGGAAAGGGATGCTTTCCTTAAAAAATTGTAAAACATAACATTTAGTTGAAGAACTGCCTCAACATGAAGAGTGTGGAAAGGCCAGTAGATGATGCTTCTCTGAAACCAGAAGATTCCAAAAGTAGGCCTTTCTTTCTCTCCTAGAGGTCATGGAAAGTAGATGTTTCCAGAAGGTCCCTGCAGAGGAACATTTCCAATCCCCTCAGACTGCAGCTGCTCCTGCACCACTTACAAATGGGTGATTGGAGACATTGGCCAAACCTTTGTGGAAAAACCCGAAAGCACTGCTCATGTTCATGTGGCAATGCCTGCTGGAAGTCTAATGATGGCACATGGGAGGAAACCTAGTCTCTCGCCGTTTTCTACAAATCAAATCAGATGTCCATGCCATGAAAAGTTCACCCCCAAAATGTAATTTTTTGTTATTACAAAATCCAAGAAAACTGGGGCTGGGAATATTTGCATTTGTTCTTGAATATTCTGGACTTCAAAATGTCATTAATCTGTCCTGATAAATTTTTGGTTCTTTTTCCTTAGTTTTTGCTTACCTCTAGAGCAGGTTGGAATGTTCCAGTTTTTTTCCTGGGCCAAATTTTTTAAGAAATAGGAAAATATTGAGCAAATATGGAAATACTGAGAAAAAATATTCCACTTTCATTTCACCTCTGGAAAACTCTTTTACTGGTCAGCCTCATCTGTGCTAGAAGATTACATCTGTTAGTATGAGAAGTTCTTGGAAACAAACCCTCAGTGCATATGGCACAACCTTAATCTAAAAATGAACTGTTAATTGAGACAGGCACAGGGCTGGGTTAGGAAAGAAATGGGATTCATTGGGAAAGGGATAATTTAGAATTAATGCAGTGGAAGGTCATCTGGCCATAAAAATAATATTTAACCACTTCTCCTTTCTACACTTTTCTGAACCTGCCTGTTTGTCTCTGGTGTGGTGTGAATGTGGTATGAACAGAGCTCTGGATGCAAAATAGAATGGCTGAGCAGCTGGTCATAGCACGGAACAGCCCTCAGGAAACTGTTCCTCTGGCTAAGCTTTTTGGAGAGAATATGTTTTACAACCTCTCATGGTTTTTGGTAGCACTCATGATTTGATCTCAGCTGCTTCTCATGGTGGGAAAAACACCAGGTCCAAAGAACTATGTTTTTGCAAACCTCCCAGGTCCAAAGAAGGCTTCGGCAGGGTAAAGGATGTATTCCAGTCGTCTACCATGGCATCTCCAAATACTCACATGTCAGCTGGGAGCTGTGGAACATGATTCTGCTAGATTTGGGCATGCAATGGAGACAGACCTGCCAAGGATTGATAGGGAGTACACTGTATGGGCCACAATCGAGCCTTGCTAAAGGCTTTTAAAAAACTTATGATGAGGGGATTTCTGTTTTATTACTAGTTTGGAGGTGTTGAGAATAAAAAAGTTTTTACTCTTTGCTCTATTTTTGCTATTGGGGCAAAATCTGAAGCAAAGGGTAAAAAGTTAATATAGATTTAATTTAATTCCAGATACTATCCAGTGTTTTATGAAATCCTGGTCCTAGAAGCCTGTATGCAGGTGTGATTTGGAAAGCAATCCTGTAGCCCTGGATTTACCCGCAGTGAGCAGGGTCTCACCCACTGAGTCCCCAAAGGTTATTTTAGAAAGAAATGCTTGAAGCAAGATATAGAAATGGTGATCTCTGTAAAATGTACTCTTAAAGACAGCCTTGTATACATTGGTTTCATGTTATATAATGGCATGTCAGACACTGTCTGTCCCAATCTGAGGATCAGTCCTCAGATTGGGACAGGCTCGTTTCACTCAGCACACACAGTCTCGGGCTAGTAACAACTCCATGCTTTGCATGGACGACATATTTTGGAAGATGGTTAGAGGCTGCATTCAAAACTGATATAAAGGAAATAAGAAAGACGTAACATGTAAAAGAATATTTCACGCACGCCCAAATTATGCCTGTAAAAAATATTCTTGTGAGAAAAAAAGCACAGTTCAGGGAGAAAGGAGAGTGCAGTGTGGTGGGGTGGACAAAGAGCCAGCTCAGGCAAGTCTGGCTGAACAGCGGTTACTGTGCTGTAAAAAATGGATGTGGTAAATGTACTGCATTTGCTAAAGGCTCCATGAAACTCCAGGGAAAATTGAGCGTTCACAGAGTGGCTCCGCCGATAGCGAGAAAGTTTCAGTATTATTAGTCATATGCTGAGGATGTCAAGGAATTTTAAGGCCACACTCTTTGCATTTTTAGAGGTTATTAATGAAATAGCATAGCAAGGTGAATTACATTAAAATATTTTTCTAACCATTCCAGAAGTCTTGGTCGAAGTTGGCATAGGGGGCTGGTAAGTGGTGAACTTTTGACCGAAGCTCAGATTGCTGGGAGACACATCCTCCTTGTTAGTTTCGGGTGACAGTTCACTGTACTAGAGGGATCCACTTGTGTGTAAAGAGGCGAGTGGGGGAGGAAGATTTAGCACTGCATTTTCACAGTGGCAAGAAATTCCATCCAGCTCAAATGTGTTTTGGCCCACTGCCCAGCTCCTTGTCAGACATATGACCATCACTCGGCTTCCTATTTCTGGCCCAGGATAAGCAAGCCCCACTAGTGGTTAAAATTAGGCAACTGACCTGTGACAACACATGTTGACTCTCTAACAGAGGGTAGACATATTTAAAAACCAGAAAAGAGATAGACACACCAAGATTTAATGTCAGCGCCATACATAATTCCTCAGTTTGGGCTACTATAATTCACATAGCAGCTGATCTACTTCATGGAGTAGACTTAGCAGGATTTTCTGGCTTCCTTCTGACCAAAGACTTCCTATAATGATTGCTAAAGAGAAGATTATGCCATTATTTCTTTCATGGTAGAAATCCATAGTGCTGGCTCCTCACCCTGTCATGATGTTATGTGATGGAGAATTTCTGAGAATAACAAACTAGGACATCTGGTTTACAAAGAGCTATACGTTTGTTGGGAAAGTTTATTGCCAATTGAAACAGCAACAGAGTAGCTGTTTAACAAGTAGGCATTTTCGATTTGTCAAAAACAAGTCAGTCAAAATGTTTGTGGACATTTGGATGACTTTCTCGAATGCAGATGGCCATTATACTTGTTTCTGCACTTATCACATCTACCTTCATCTGCTTGGCCAATGACACAGGTCATGGCAGCCTGTCTGTCAAGATCTCCTGCAGTGCTTTGGGCTTTATTGTACTTCCCTAGAGCATGAGATACCCTCCTTGAATCCATTAATGAAGACCATTGACTGTCTTTGAAATCCCCTTCTAAGCCTTTTCTACTATTGAGGTATACCCAAGAAATCAGCTAGGGAGTATTAGGCAGGGTGAGCAGGCTGTGGTTGACATTTTAATAATTGTAGAGAGCTTAAGAAATGAACACACATTTTCATCTAGGCACTGTAGCCTTCCTCATCACCCCTGATATTTGTCTAGCTCAATAAAAACAATGAACCAAGGAGTCTGATGGCGATGTCCTACTAACTGATCCCTTCTGTCGTGTAATGGGCTCTTGCATTACACAACTACCCAAGCAAGTCAGCCTTTTAAATCTTTTAATAGGTCAATTTAACACATTCTCCTCCCCTCCCCTC
>VYZT01008891.1:41142-86614 GCA_013400735.1 Pomatostomus ruficeps
CCTCCCCTCCCCTCCCCTCCCCTCGCAGAAATCTCCAAGTTCTTCAGTTGTAGCACAAAGTAGGATACTTGAAATTAGTAAGAAATACACTTACTAAACAACGGAGCAGTAACAAAATGTGCTTTTGTAAATGTTTGTTGCTATTAACAGTCTGGTATTTTAAATTATTCCAGCCTAACAAAAGTTCTGAAGCCACAGGAAATGCATCTCATAGTCATGGGCTGCTTAGTCTTTGTGGGTACAGGTGATGGTGCAGGGGCAGAGAAACTCCAGATGCCAACTCAGGTGTGACAACACAATAAGTACTAACCTTTGGATGGCAGGATGCCTAGGCACGTCCATACCAGACACTTCAGCACAGCATTCCCAGCCCTATCTTGGGCTCAGGGTACAGTGAGGTGCAGCTGGCTCCAGGTCTGCGCCCAGTGTAGTTCTCATGCCAACTAAGCCCAGGCAGAGCCAGATGGAACGATCTGGGGACTAAAGCACTAGCCACAACTCCAAGGATGTAATTGAGACTTTTGGATTGTCTGGGACATTCCTTCCTTCTGCTACTTGGCACCATGGAGAAGTGGCTGTGACTGTTGGCATCTGAATTTACTAACTCCTGAGTGTGAGCACATGTGTGAGTGTTTTAACACCTTATCACTGCAGTCAGGTTCATCAATATGGTCCAGGCAGAAAATGCCTCATGGGTTGGTTGCTACTTGGACAGAAAATAAAACTTCAGACCTCCAGGTCTGGTGGAAAAACCTCCTCCCTTTTCTTTCTCTTTACAGTGCTCTTCACTTTCAGTTATCGGGGTCTCACCTGGCTTTTCTGCTCTGCTCCATCATCATCTTCTCTGTCTGACCCACAATATGCCAGCAAATTCCCATGTTTGCAGGGTGTCAACAGCTGTCACTCAGGAGAGAAGATCAAGAAAATTCCAGGCAAGGCAGAAGTGACCTGTCCAGTTGGCAAGGGGACTGTGACCAAGTGGAGCAGGGTTAGAGGACTGCCAGAGTTGGACCCGGTTCGTGACTATACTTACATCCTCTTTAGTGAGATGCTAACTCGTAAGATTTAAATATTTTGCTCAGTATGTTTCCGTCAAGTCGTATGAAATGTTTTAATGGCAGAATATAGAGTTTCAAAAAGTGTGTACAAATGGGTAAGGTTGGAAGGGACCACAGTGGATCACCTGGTCCAACCTCCCTGCTCAAGCAGGGACGTCCTAGAGCTCACGGCACAGGATTGTGTCCAGGTGATGCTTGAATACGTCCAATGAGAAAGATTCTATAACCTCTTTGGGCAACCTGTTCTGACACACAGTTACCTGCACAGTAAAGATGTTCTGACACACAGTTACCTGCACAGTAAAGATATTCTTCCTCACATTCAGGTGGAACTTGCTGCGCATCAGTTTCTGCCCTTTGCCTCTTGTCCTGTTGCTTGGCACCAGTGAGCAGATCCTGGAAACATCCTCTTGGCACCATCCCTGCAAATACTGATAGACATTGAATAGGTCCCCTCTCAGTCATCTCTTCTCGAGACTCAACAGGCCCAACTCTCAGCCTTTCCTCATAAGAGAGATGTTCTAGTCCCTTTTGTAGCTCTCTGCTGGACCAGCTCCAGGAACTCCATGTCTGGACTAAGGAGTCCAGAACTGGACACAGCACTCTAGATGTGGTGTCACCAGGGCTGAGCAGAGGGGCAAGATCACCTCCCTCCATCTGCTGGCAACGCTCTTCCTAATGCATCCCAGGATCCCATTGGCCTTCTTGGCTGCAAGGACACACTGCCAGCTCATGAACAGCTTGTTGCTGTTCATGAGCCACCAGGATCCCCAGGTCCTTCTCCTCAGAGCTGCTTTCCACCAAGTCAGCCCCCAGCCTGTACTGATGCATGGGGCTGTTTTTCCCAAGTTCAGGACTCCGCATTTGTCTTTGTTGAGTTTCAGACAGTTCTTCTCTGCCCATCTCTCCAACCTGTTGAGGTCCTGCTGAAGGGCTGCACAGAACCCTGGATTATCAGCCATTCCAAGTTTGTATCTTCAGAGAACTTGCTGAGGAGGCATCTGCCTCTTCATCTAAGTAATTGATGGATAAATTAAACAATACTGGGCCCAGTATCAACCTTGGGGCGCAACACCAGTGACAGGCTTCCAACCAGACCCTGTGTCACTGATTCCAACCCTCTAGGATCTGCTGTTCAGCCAGTTCTCGATCCACCTCACTGTCCACTCATCCAGGCCACACTTCCTGAGTTTGTCTATGAGGGTGTTTTGATAGACAGTTGGAAGCCCTGCTAAAATGGAGGTACAAAATATCCACTGCTTAATCCACAATCGGTGTGCTGCTTAATTCACTGAGCAGACTGAGTCTGCTCAGTGAATTAAGCAGCACACCGATTGTGGCTTCCTGGAAGGTTTAAAAATGTCTACCAGTGTAGATGGCCAAACTGTCATTAAGGTGCTCTTGTGCAGACATGAAGAGCCTGGTCACACACAGCTACTCATCTCAGTCTCCACAGTAGTAACAAATGTCATCTATATACAGAAGCTCCTCACATATCTCTTTTGGCTGACATTATTGTTGCTTGTCTTTCTGGATACATATATTGACTAATTGCAACTGCCAATGTTTTAAGAGTCAGATCAAATAATAAAAGTTGATGGTGGCCAAGTGATACTCTGAACTCCCAGGGCCCTTTGAAATATGGGAGAATTATTTCCATTGGTTTGATAGAACAGTGTATTATACTTACCATGGAGGCAATATTTTTAAAATGTGCTTGTTCTCTACATGCGGTCCTGCAAACATGCCATTAACAGAACCCTTTCCTGAAAACAACCCTTCCCTGTATCATTCCTGACAAATGGAGCTGGTGAAATAGAGGAAAGAAAAGCAATTTTAATACAGCACCTGCAATCTGCTGTGAATTATTATCATAGTTCAATTCTTACCTAAATCTTGTGCAGAGTGGAGATCCTTAATCAATTCTTCACCTTGCCTACTTGTCAAGGAACTGCTCCCAAGAGGAGGCAAGTTTAGGTTAACCAGAGGAATTTCTCATTCATGTTCAGAACTGTTGGTGAACCTTTCTGGGACTTTTACTACTCTGTAGCCCTGAAATATTCATGTCATTTTTCTGGTTCTTCAGCTCATCTAAAAACAAATTCAGAGACAGGTAGCTAAACAGTATTTTCAAAAAGATTAATAAAATCTTAGAATCTTAGAATTGTAAAGGTTGGAAAAGACCTCTAAGATCATTGAGTCAAATCAAATTAGGATCAGCTGCCTTCCCTTTTAGAACATTTCTTTTGGAAAACAAGAACCAATTGTATGGTGAGAGGTGTTGGTTATCCCTGAGCTTACCATTGTAATGCAGGGTTTTTGAAGGAATATTAGTGCACTGCACCTTAGATGCTAGACAGCAGGTAAGGGTGAATGAAGAAACAGTACATTCCAAATTCTGGTGAGCAAGAAGGTAAGCCTAGAGGTAATCACGCCATTGGCTGCATTTTGCCTTAGTGGAGACATGACATTTCACCATCAATTTTTCCTTAGACTGCACTCCTACACTACATTTTACATCAGCTTTGCCTTTTGATAAATTTTCTTCTGTTACAGAAGTCATTCAAGTCAATAGTCTGACTACATTGATTTCCTATTCAGCAATTTCAGTGACAGGCTTCATGGTCTTAGGATCATAGAATTGAATGGGTTGGGTTGGAAAGGATTCTAAAGACCAACGAGTTTCAACATTCCCAACCCCCCACCATGGGCAGGGGCACTTTGGGCAGTTTTCCATGTTTACTGTTCATAAGGACTAAATATGCCTCAGAAGGGCATTGTAACCATCACATCATGCAAACCCTGACTCTTGCTCTAAATATCCAGGCAATACGGTCATCTTGTTCAACCTCACATGACTGCTTTTCAAGAGCATCTGTAAGTTCTTACCCCTTTTGCTGACACAGGCAGAATTAATTAGCACTCACCTCACCTGGTGTAGAAAACACTTTCATTCACTTGACATTAATAACTTGTTATCCAACACCTTGCTTCTGTCATCCTAAGCATCCTGTCTATCTAAGCTTCCTCTATTAGTAACGGCATGTGCATGTCATCTTCATATAGCCCTCATGTCTAACACTTTCTCTGCCAGGCCCATGCAGCAGCCCCATTCTTCTCCCCTTCCTTTCTAATACTTGCTTACCCTTAATGTGACTTCTGAGTCATTGTGCATGACCTTTCTTTCAGCTCTTGCTGCAACACAGTGTACCTGATGAGATGTTTGGGAAGACTCGGTGTTGAGCAACCCTTGTCTTTCTGCATTCCCAAGATTACAAAGAGTACAAGGCAGTTGTTTGTCAGGTAGGTACAGAAATGGATCCACTGTCACTTTGACATAACTGTCCTTGCCTCCACATCACTGCTGAACCACAGGATGGCATTCTGTGAAAGGCAGAGTCTTGCTCTCTGCTTATCAATACAGATATTTTGTTAGCAGAAAAGAGAGATGGTGTGATCTCTTTCTCTCTCCAATTAATCTGCAGCATAGCTCAATAGTATTACTTGTAAATTTTGACGTAGTAAACATGGAGAAACTTTATCCATTTGTTAATCTCTGCCTTCTTTTCTCTGACCATAACACTGGCAGCACTTGGGTTGCTCTTCCAGAAGTTTGAGTGGAGTAGGAAATATGAGAAAACAGGAGACATGGCTGAAGGGAATAAGCAGTGTATCTACTTTTATCTGTTTCTGGAGCTCTTCTTGGTCCACTTTGGTTATACCTCCAGACAGCACTCTCCTTTCTAGCCTGCAGTCCAGGGAGCACATACTTTATTCTCAGCTGAACCTGTTTAAGTAGAGGGTCTCCATTTCCCTCTTCACAATGGATTTGTCTATTCTTACAGTGGACAGTATTGAACCTGAGCTTTATCACTCCCACATTGCCACTGAGGAATTGCCATCAAAATTCAAATCTGATCTTCAAATTTGAGTATCTTTCTGGAAAAATATTCTTTCCTCATCCATCTGGTAAATCAAATTATTAAAATCACAAGTATTTTTTTATTTGCCCTGCTCTTTCATTAGGCCTCATGTAGGCTCTTCACAGCACCAAGGCTTGCTGCCAATAGGAGGAACTGCAGTCCAATTTTGTGCAAATAACTCTGGGCTTACTCTAACAACATCTTTGTTTTTCAAAAGTGTTCTCTAAGTCGGCAGATGCTATTTGGTCACCCTCCATCAAGCACCTGACTCAGGCTTGCAGCCTGGAAAAAGTAACCTCATGTTAGGCTTTGTGGATTGCCTAAGAACCTGATATTCCTAAGCTCCTTCTGCAACCATCTCATGAGATCTCATGGTGGTGACATATAATTATTGCCATACAAAAAGAGCACACAGAATAAGAATTGAACACTGCCAACGAGGCTATGCTTCTGAGACGTGAAAGAGAAGCTAAGGAATGGCACAGTGTCTGTCCCTTCATGGAGATTACAGAGGACTCCTCTCCCATTCATCATGACATAACTTTCCTGCGGGGATTATAGCATTTGTTGACATGGAAATGTAATAGTAGGAAATTATCTGATGCATTTTGATATGTCTAAGTGATATCTAGCAGGTGGAAACATGAACAAAAGCCTCCATGTACAAAGACAGAAGTCCCATGCTTGTCTTCTATTGACAACACTTTATATTTTGCAAGGACAACGAGTAGAAATGCCAAATCTAGGCCAAGGCTGAGAAAGCCAAGTCATGCAGCTGGACAAAGGAAGGACAGAATACTTAACCAGTCAAAGAGGGGGAGTAGGGATAATGTATTAGGGAAAGGTTCAAGAAAATGAGATGGAAGAGCAAAAGAGAACATGAGACATATCAGGAAAGGAAGGTAGATATATCTGTTCCATCTTGGAAAAGACAAAGATGAAGACCCTCAGTGAATTTAGGGAGTGTAAAAGCTGCCGGCTTCATTAATATAAGACATGAAATTACACCTATGTTCACAGTTCACAGTTCCTTCATGAAGGACCTGTGGCATGGCACCTCCCATACTCAGCACATCCACTACCGAGAGTGAATATTGGACAGCATTTATGTTTTATGCCTTTCTCAGCAATTGTTTTTTTGCTTTCAGGCTCTGACTAAAATTAGGACAGGTCACAGAACACACAAACAGGTGTTTTCAGGCCTGGAAATGGGTGACTATGGGACCCTGTTTTGGTTACAACAGATTCAATAGTGACATCTACAGCACACTTTGCATCTGAGCAACAGTTTATTGTTCATGGCATCGAGCACTGACATATCAGTAAAGCTCAGACAAGATGGGACCACCTTTTGTTAAACAGACAGGTTGGCATACAATGACTTCACCTTTCTCTGTTTAACCTCATAGGTGACTTATCACTGTACATCGTCTTGCTTTCTAAATGCAAATGACAAAATTCACTCTCATTCTAATCTGTCTGAACACAAAGCAGAAGTAAGGTCTGCTGGAAACTGTGTCACTCAGCTACATCTTCTTGCTCAAAAAACCAGGAGAAATACTGAATGATTTAGGTGAATCTAGAAAACTAATCAGTGACTGCTTTATGATAGGAAGAGGCTTCATCCTTTATAGTCCTGAAATCCTGCCGCTATGTACCTTGTTCAGCTTCTGTTTTCATAAACACAGGGTTATCCCTGTTGCAGACTATCACAAAGTGGTTTTTGACACATGCATTAAAGTCACAAAGCTTGGTGCTGGCAGCTTTGGTACTACAACGTAGCAATTTCAGGTCCATTTTCAAGGCAGATCATGTAGATTCTTTTAATACTTCATATTCAGGCAGAGTTGTAACCTGTCGCTACAGAATGAGGGGTTTTTTGCCCGGATTGGAGCTTCATTTTATATTAAAACTTCAACATTGTAACCTTTCATTGAATCAGTCTTGAAGATGAGTTTGATTAGGCAAACAAAATTTGAGCATGGGAAATAGCAGGCTTCTCCATAAGGAGACTATGTGTGCTATAGTGGTATGATGGCAATCCCCCTCCCTCCAGACTCACAGTAATAGAGAAAGGTCTTTCCACTGCAGAACGTGAGTGTCAGCTGTCTTCCTGAAAGCAACCTGTAGCCAATTTCCAGCAAAGAACTTTCCAGTACTCAGCAGTGTTGATGTGCAACACAAAACCACCATGGGAAAAGCTGGCATTAAGCAGGGGCTGGACCTGGTAGTAGGGAAACTGCCTGTACCTTCAGAGATACAGGAATGGCAAGAATCCCTTGTGAGTGAGGGTCTGTTTGCTTCTGTCTCAGAATTCCCTTTAATGTTCCCGTAATATTAAAGATCTCAGATATTCCTTCACATCAAGTGGCCACAGTTAAGTACTGTCTGTAGATTTGGGACTGTTACGCATTTTCACATTTAGACAAATGGTTCCACCCCCAGTCACACCATAGCACTTGCTCTTCTGGTCATCAGGCTAACTCTTCATTTTTTAAAATTTTGACCAAACCTGGAAATGTTCTCCCCAAATTAACAAAATTACACAAACATCCCAGGCTTTGCAAACACATGAATAGTTCTTTTGTAAGAGCAAACTGTTTTGGGAGGTGTCCAATGTAGAATTTCTCCTATAAATACAATCATATAGGCTGAAGCTACATAACAAGAGATTATAACCCCACTTCTTCAGAGGGATTAGGTTTGTCTCTGCAGACTCTGACTGTATGGCCTGGTATCACATCATAATTTATTCACCCTGCTCATTGTGTTTTAAACGCATAAAATCCTAAGCCTATCTTTTCCCAAGTATGTGCATAAACCAAACCACAATTTGTCTGGCACTGCTCACATAAGGAGAGGCATCTCTTTGTGCTTCCACTGTGCACCCAATATATTACGGGTGTGTGTTTCACTGTGAAAGTGAAACTAGACAGAATGTCATTTCAAGAATAAAACTAGGTGACATCACTCCATTTGCCTACTTGAATTAGAAGATTACTCATTGCATCTTCGAGTCTCAGCTGACCTGATTTGGATTTTAACCAACAAGTAAACAAGCCCTATTAACAACACTATTCAACACTACTTCTAGCAAGATGCCAATAGGTTTATAGTTAAACAGTATTTCAGATCATCAGCACCCGGTCACTAATTTAAAAACTGACCTTTTGAATTCACCACGTGGATGAGCCTGGGAAGTCAAAGGACAAGGAAAAATCTTATAAAAAAGAAGAAAGACAGCTGCCAAGGGTGCAATTGGATCAACTTCAGAGTAAGTCTGTGGAACAGAGTGGCATTTGCAAAGGCACTGAAGAGCTCTCATGGCATCAGGCTGGTGGTGGTGACAGAGCCATCTGTCCTGTCTTTTTTGCCCTTTCCTGTCTGCCATTAATTTTCCACAAAGGCTCCGAGTGACAGTCCCCTCATAGTGACCATACTTGGAAACAAGGTGTATGACAGAATGGCAATAATCTCTAAGAGCCCCCGTGTTACGGCTTGGGAAAAAATAGCTGAGAGTTTGCAAAGTAGCAAAGAAGAAGTGAAAACTGAGAAGATCTGCTGACAGGAGGATTCAGCAGGCACGCACCCCCTCGTTACACGCGGCGCGGGAGCGGAGGCGTGCACTCCTTGTGCGCGCGCTGCCGGCAGTAAACAAGGGAGTATTTCTGGAGCAGCTGCCTGCGTAAGAGGAGAGGTGCCTGTTGCTGTCCTGCAAAGTTACACTTTTATAGTAGTGGGTATCTCACGCTTCTGAAACTCCCTATTTTCTGGCACTAATCATGCCAGGCTTTCATACAGCACACTGTTTCTTGGGGTTGAAGTCTGCGTTTAAAGATAAGACATTTTGCTGAGCTGGATCTATAAAACACTGTATGCCATACTTTTCCTTTTAAAATTAATAACCAACATTGTGGTCACTACCACAGTATGTGAAGAAATTAATATTGTTTGCTTTATGTTCATATTGGTGCTGTTTTTAGCAGCAGGCAAGTCTAGACATGTTTTACAGAGTTTGATTACACAAATTCCAGTTTAGAGGTTTTATACTAAAATTCATTCCTACTCCCCATATATTCAGCTACTCTGTTCATCATTAGAGTAGTATCTTACAGTATTGCTACATGCAATGCAATTAACACTTATCCCACATCTATTCTCTCATCTTTTCCTCCAGAAGGATATGTGCATTGGAGGGGTTTTGTTTTGATATCCTAAAAGCAATATGCGTGCACACACATAAACGTACACACTACATGTAACCAACTGTGTATGAAGTGAGCTATGTACTCAGAGAAGAGACTGTTCCAGGTAGGGTTGGCTGGCAGTTACTGAGGGAAGTTGCACAGCCTGGCTTCTGTGGAAGATCTCACTCCTGTTACTGTTCAGACTCTTCCCATACCCAAAGACTGACTCCTGCAGTCTCTGCCATTAGGCTTCCTCCAAACTTGTTTAAGATAGACATACCTTACCGACTCTTGAAGACTTTGACCCCATGACTTATTGTGTGTGATTTATCCAGGAGGAGTGAGAACTGGGTGTTTAATAAGACTGTCACTGTACCCAGTGATGGGTACTTCCCCAGCCATTCCAAGCTACTGTTCGCAGGACCCAGTAGGATAACTGAGCTCATATGGTGAGCTCACTTTTTTATTTCACATTATTTTTGTTACTAGTAATTTGGCAGAACATAGGGACCTGCCTTCAAGTGATTTGTGTAGATATTACTGACAACAGCTAAGGCCTAATGCTTCTTGGAATCAGTGACTTAAGTCTTGTTTTCTTCCTTTCTATCAAGAAAAGGAGGGAGATTTCTGACAATGGCTGCTTTTCTTACAGAAGAAGAATCTTTGATTCCTCTTTCTTTTCAACTTCTCAGGTAGCCTCTGCTTAATAAAACAGGATATTATCTCCCTCTTGTTACATGGTTAAACCAAGAGGACAACACACCTTATTTGTTTAGCAGCTTATTTTGTGTATTTTTGATGCCTTGGGTGACTTCTTCTGGCTTCTAGTTAAAGTTGGGGGTGCAAAGTTTCTGGAAGTTTTGAAGCCCCAGGAAGTAGCATTCTTCCACAAGGTTTTTCAGATTTTCTTGCAGTTATTTATTTTCTAATAACTGAAGGTTGAAATACCAATGTGGGCTACTTACTTGTAACCAAAAGAAAATTTTCTTAACTCTGAGAATGTGAATTATACTGTTTAGTTAGAAGAACAAGTCTATGTTTCTACTGGAAATTGTGGAAATACAAGTGCTTAATCCTGTCTGGTTTAAGAATACAAGAGATTAAACTTTGCAAGAATAGTAATCTCTTTTATGTGCTTGTCTAACTACATCACCCCCTCCAAAGAGCTTTGTGTTTGTATATGTGTTCTTTGGGTTTAAAAAATGAAAAGTGATCTAATAGCTAATACTCAGCTCTACTTCATGAACGTGTATGTGGAGATATTTTTGTATTGCTAACACTACATAATACTAAGTCATTTGACCTAAGGAATAGAGGAATTTTAATAACTCAAAGCTGCAAGATTTTCAGTGGAGTAATGTCATGTGGAAGGCTTAATTTTTACAGATAGATCACTGATTGCTTGATGTTCAGCATCTACATCCTTTAAGAAAAATACTCTAGAGGTTGTCTTCCTGTTTCTTCCAAGAGAAATTACCTTTTCTATGTGGAAAACTTTTCCTTTAAAATTTTTCAAAGCTTTACAATTTTTTTTGCAGACATTCAAAGAAAAAAAAATTAAAGGTGAACAAAACAGCTTTTTTTCCAGGTTTTCCCCCAGACCCTTTAAGCAGCCTTCAGGGGCCCAGCAGTAGTGCCATACCTCCCTGAAGTTATTGGCAGAGAGGATGTCACTGAGTGGAACGTGTGGCAGCTGTAAGAGAAGGCAAAGACTGATGGTGTGACCTTGCCACTTCCCCTTCACTCATCAGAAAGCTGCTGTGGAAATACTCCTGTACCCTGAAGAAATTTTGATTGTGCTTGGCTAATGTTCAGGATTCACTCAGGTGAGAGATTTTTTTGCATGATCTTTATGCTAGTGAATCTGCTCAAAGTTTAGATCTGAATTCAAGCTTTGGGAGTGTTGAGATGTGCAGTTTTCTTCACAGCTGATACCTGGGGATGCCAGTGACTGGATAGCTTTGTAGGTAGCCTTCAATGGAGATAATTAAATTGCAGATGACTGCTCTGCCTATGCTAAGGTAGGCTGTGCTTTGAAATTTCTTCTAACTTTTTTACAGATGTGTGAGAGAAGTTCAGGCTGGAATCAGATCCAAGTAATGTGCTTGCTGTTGATTCTAGGCCAGAGATGTTGGTGCTACAGCAGACAAGGTGTCTGGAGGCACAGAACTGGCGAGAAAGATGCAGGCATGTTTTGGTTTTATGGTCATACAGATCAGCATAGGCATGTTGCTCCTCATGTTCTGGACTATGTGTTGGCCATCAGCTGGAGTAAATCACCTCAGTTTCTGAAAGGATTCTTGATATCCTAGAGAGTCCAAATTGTTTTGAGTGACTCTCACCAAAGATGGAATGTGAATGTTCAGAGGAAATCTCTAAAGCCTGGTCTCTGGAGAGCATAATACTTGTATTTGCTCTTCATCAAAACTGCCCACTGAAATCAAAGACATGGAGAGTTCATGGAGTTCCTGTGGCAGAACTCCTCACATGACTTTTGCCAAACTGAGAGTTTGGGACAGTCTTGATCCAAAGAGTGTTTGTAAAATTAATTTCTTAAACATTTTCACTCAGATAAATGTGTGTGAGGGAACCCTGTTGCTTGATTTTAATCTCTAGGGCTCTATTTCTTTTGGTAGAATTGGAGCAGCAGACTAGACTAAGGATTGTGGAAGTGCACAGTGAGAGGGTGAAGTTGCATTTGCATAAAATGAATGTAAACCTCTGGTCAAGGCTATCCATGTTCTTACCCTGTTCACTTCCTGAGCTGCAGTCAGAGGCTGTTTGAAGCACCTACATGGCTTGAGACACCAAGAAATTATGTTATGTGGTGTGTATGACACATGCAGGACCATAGTCCTGTAACTCTCATGTACAAGTGAACCAAAAAGAGATTTAGATATCCCGGGTGGATACAGTGATGCACAAATAGAAGCTCATGAACACATTGCTTCATGGTTATGTAATGGAATTGGTAGCTCTCTATAATTGTCCAGCTGGACTACTTAAATGAACTGAATAACTAATTGAAACTATCTCATGTTATGAACGTTTTTCATCTGGACTTTTTTTTTTCATTACATCCCTGTAACGCCATTGTGGCCAATTTTAGCTGCCATTTTCCCCTTGAAGATATTTACCAACACGGTGCCCTCAGCGTCTTGTAGTATAGGAAGCTGGGGCTGCAGCATGTCTCTCCAGGCTGAATGCTTTCCTGTCAATGATACCAAATTATAAGTAGCTGCACTAATCTACCTACCATCAGAAATAGCCAAAGAAAAATGCACAAATGTAAACATAAAAGGGAACTCTCATAATTAACATACTTGTCATGGTTCACCATAAATCAATGTAAATACCAGAGGGCTTGTTCTTTCTGACACGGCCTGGAGGCTAGCTTTGCTTGTTGACATCTTATCTTCTCACAAGATACTATATATTAATAAAGTTAATTGACTAATCATTTTCATCACTGTAAGTGTAAGTAAATAATTCCATCTATTTCTACCTAGGCTTCTGTTTACAGTCCGAGGATGCCAAGCATTCAGACTAAATGAAAATATACCCTCTAGTAACCATGCACGGCATCCCCCATAACAAGCTGCAGAAACTCTCTGAAGCATTGCTGTTATGTTGTGGGGAATCCTGAGAATCTTAGGCTTAACTGACCATGCTGGCCAGCCTCCTGCAGGGATGGCGGTAGGACGGATCTGGGCAGACCCATGCTAAACCACCGTGATCTGTCATTTTTAGCGAAAGGAGGCAGGTCTGAAAGTAATTTGTTATTGGTGGCTGGGAATGCGCATGAGATGATATGGGAACACGTGCTTCAGCTAGAGGAGAGGAGCTGAAGGGTTATCTAATAGCTGGTGGTTTACAGTTTTTGACTGTCCCTGCACAATCAGTCATAACCATTTTGTTTCTTTCTGATAAAAGAAACCACTTGCCCTTCTCCCTCAGTTGTGGGGAAAGGAAAGTTTCTGCTGCTTCTTCCTTCCATATCTTTGCCATCTGGTGAATTGAAGAAAAATAGGCTGTGAGTTAGACTTTGCAGTAGTTATGCATCTGGTGACAAGGCTTCAGTGGAAGTGAAAATTAGTAGTCCTGAACTTTTGCTTTAATTTGTGATGGAGATTTTCTAGGTGATGCATAGACAAGTTATTAAGTCACTAGCTCCCCATCTGTCCCACAAGAACAGTTTTTTCTTTTGCAACTGTACCTCAGAATTAGAGAATGTTTAATATTTCCAGAGTGCCCATACAGGGCGCTGTGTTCTGTTTCTCTCCTTGTGCAAAATTTAACTTTGTCTAGAGAAGTGTGTCAGGTTTTCTTTGGACATTGTGCATCTAAAAAATACAGCCTGGACACTGTCAGTGATTCCTACCATGCAGACTCATTTGTATGACTTGCTCCAGAAACATTTCTCTTTACTCTTCTCCCTCCTGTTTAGAGGAGAGTGCAGTCCTGTGCTGGCCTATGTGTTTTCCTGCTTACTTTTGTCCTGGCTCTTTCTGATATGACTTCTGCCATGAAGGGTATCATTTATGCTGGGGATCTTTGCCATGCATAACCACCTGGGTTGAGACCACTGACTCATTTTCCCTGCTGGGCTGCAGCCCAGAGAGGCAAAGACTGCTGATTGCTGCTGAGGCTGACCTCACTTACACCTGGGATTTACAGGTGAAAATCTTCCAGAGAAATGCCAAGACCAGGATGGTTTATTCCCTACCAGACTCTGCCAACCTGGCTGCCCTCAACAGCTTTGGCCTCATGTGTTAATCAAAGTGAGCCCTATCTTTTTACTAGGTCACAAGAAGTGATGATAGTTAATCACTTCTGCACAAAATGAACAGGTATTTTAGATTTAAAAAGCTGAATGGCAATTGAGAAAAGGACCTAACCCTATCCTTAAGTATCACTATATCCACCTGCATTTTAAGAAGGACTCTTGAACAGGTAGGGACCTGAACACTTAGTTCAATGCTTCTAGTAGTGAAGATTGTAGTGCACAGAGCCAGGGAATGTGCAACTTTGTGCCCTTATTTAAGTGGTGCAAAACATTTTAAATGTTTAAAATGTATTTCACCAAAAAAAAAGCCACTTTAATTTAAAGAAATAATAAGTACTTCCATATATGTTATTGCACATCTATAGCTGTTCCTATTTCCAAAAAGGTGTCATATTAATTCCCCAAAATGCTGTCTTATTAACATCTTTGTGTGTTTATCTTATGGATGGTACTAATTTGTGAGACCTTCGCTACTGGTCTTCTCACTGTAACGTGCAAAAAACTTTCTATGTGGCTATATCAAAACACAATCTTGTATGCAAGTCATATTTGTTTCAGATCAAGTTGTCCTCTGAGGAGCAGAGTGGCATAAAAGCTACAGGGGAGGGAGTTAAATGGAACACTTAATAGGAACTAATCTAGCAACTGGAACTAATGGGAACAGACAGGGTTGTGAAATGTGAGCCTACAAGATCTCCACTGAGAGGTATCCGTTCCACTTTGTCCTCCCAAGCCTTACTTCCCAGAGATGTATGGTTCTTTTTTTTTTGTAAAATCAATTCATGTGTTTATGAGAAAGAGCAGTACCACAGTGATTTCTTTCTAAAGGTATTTCTTGAAATCCTAGAAATCTTTCCAAATAGAGTGTTTCTAACAGCACTTTAGGCTGCTGACTTTCTGAGGTAGCATGTTGTTTCTTTTTGCTACCCAATGTGATGAATGGATCTCTAACCGTGATTTGATTCCCACAGAAAACAAAACAACTTTTGTTTCTGTTTCCTCATTGAAAAGAATTCTGATAAAAGAAGTTTGTTGCATTAGAATTGGTAACAGTTTACAGAATCCTTAGGGATATAGGAAGTGTTGAAGAGTAACAGCACCTTGGGCTAACTTTTTTGTGAAAGGACAGCACAGATTACTGCAGTTAACAAAAGAGAGGATATTTCAATGAAAGAAAATATCTGCAGATGAGCATGCACTGCAGGTTTCTAATTCTGAACATCTGAACAAATTCTGTATTGGACATTGAACAGTGTACCATATGAACATTTTGAATATCTGAACATCTACGAGCATCTGAACTATGAGCATCCAAACTTTATGTATTGGGGAAGTTGGGTAGAAACACTTCTGTATGTTCTTCCTGGTGAAAATCCAAATTTTGAGATTGGTGTAACAGCCACCTCTAATAATTGGAAATAAGCTTTATTACTTTGTTAGTACAAGTGTAACTTTTTGTCAAGCTCAGTATGAACACCCACTGCAACACTGCTGGCCTAATTCAGGTTACAAGCTCCCTGCAGCTCCAGACACAGAGGACCCTGAATGTACTGAAATGGACAAAGTAGCCTCAGAAAGTAGACAGGACAAAGGAATTCCCTGGGCTGGCAAAGAGAAAATCTTTTACCTCAGAGGGCTGGAGGAAAAAGAGAAGGAATGGGGGGGAAAAAAAAGATATTCCATTAATGAAACCATGAAAAACTGCAAACTTTTATGAGTGAAGACTATGGAGAAAAGAAGTTTCCTGAGATGCCATGAGGATTTAGTGAATCCCACACTCACCTGTGAGTAATGAGGCATTCCAGGCCATCTGCTTTGCAGGGATCAGATTTATTATTTTCTTGGCCACCCAACTGGCTGGAAGATGTCTGTCATGGTAGACAAGACAGAGAAATCTCTGGACCTAGTTTGGTGAACAGCACCTTTGGTATTTATGTTGTATCCTTCTCCTCATAATAATCTGAGCAGAAAATATCCCTGATTGCAATGATAAGGAAAAGAAAGAAAGAGTAGGGGAAAAATTATGATAGGCCAACAAAGGAATTTTCATTATGAAAAGCACTTCCATAAAATTCTTCCTTAGTGACTAAATTGCTTCAGTGAATACATGAGCAACTGGGGAACTGGATATACTGGGAAGTCTTAAATGTAAACTGGGAGCATTATTGGGGAAGCTGGAGCTATGGTTCCAAGCAGAACATTTGCAGCCCATGCTGGGTTCAAACCCAGCGTTTCTGTTTCATTGACTGCATTCATAGCAAGGAAAGATGTTTAAGAAAAAGTAGGGAAATTTCCTTTAAATTAGTAGCACTGTTCTCATCTCTCCACGGATATTGCCAGTCAATTAGGCATGGAAGGGAAAAATAAGCACAGACTACTGTATGTTTTCACTTTTGTACAACAGGTTTTAATCAACATACCCAGAGTATATAAACATTATGTCAGCATATAGTTAGAAAATGGCAGACATGTAAAATAATTCAGATGCTCTTCTGCCTGACACAGTCTTGGAATTATAGTAGTGTTTCCACCAAACAACATTTTACTACTGTGATCATCTTTGCTTGGAAATACTGTGCCCTTCCAAAATTAAATCTCTTGCTCTTTGAGTAGTGAATGTACATTATTCATAAAAATAGAAAGAGATGGAGTCCCTCCTTTCATGCAAAATTTGGTATAATCTTAACAAGTGCGTCAGGATCATAACAACAGCTTTCCTGTGACTGCAACAATACATGTGCTGCATAGAATTAATTATCAGGAAGAGAACTGTGTGGGTGATGTCAGCCTGGAAATAGCTAATCAAGATGTCTGCTGGTAGGTTGCCTTCAAACATGTAACCTACCTAACCTGTAACATAATGAGAATAACTATGAAGATCCAAGTGGGTTCCCAGCAACTCTGGCTATTGTTTGGAGTGTATTTATGTTTAGGTAGTCTGGTACAAAACTCCAACAGGCAATGCTTTCACCTGCCTGGATGCTTTATAGCTGACTCATAACTGAGATCAGGTTTAGCAAAAATGAGCTATTGTTTCTATGGTTTTTTAGTGAATTTGCCCAGAACTAATTTTTGGCCATTTAAGAAAGCAGTCCAAACCAAATTTCACATCCCTGCCACCCTTCTCCCTGGACATGAAGTAAAGAGGGGTACTGGAAGTATCAAATTCAGTCCTTGTCCACCTAAGGACTTAACAGGTAAATTATGGAGCTGTGCCTGGAGAGGGTCTGTGTCCCTGCTCTCCCAGGGTTGCATTCCTGACTATGGATCAGTATTGTGAGAATTACTTAACTGACCCCTCCCTTGTATGTTTTCAGTAAAATGATTTTGAGAAATTTTCCCTACTCACAAAATTCTAAATAGTTAGTTTCCCCTTTTGTTAAGCAATTTAGCAGCACAAGTCTAGAGAGGTTCAAGGATACTTGTCCTTCTACTTTAATTAAGAATATAGAATCTATTAGGTGGACATACATGGGGAAACTACACAGCCAGATATAAGCCAAATACTGGAATTTAAAAAACATTAATACTGTTTTTATCCAATATTTGGAAGGTTAATACCAGACCAGGTGGTATAATAAACAGTCAGATGTATATTATCCAGAGAAGTCATTTATGCTTGGTAAAAGATTCTCATGGAGCCTTGGACTGATAGGTATTAAGTACAAGATTTGATCTTCCTGTGCCTAGACTGTCATCACCACCAAATGTGTCAGTAACTTGAAGAGCCAAGACTTTAATACACTCTGTGTGTCTTGTTTAATTGTTTCTTGCTGCAGGGTCAAAAACACTTACCAGGGGTTATTTCAGCTGAGCTATCAAAGCCCAGCTTAGTTTCCTTTCTCTGAAGATAACACATGCAGATCAAGCATCTAAAGGATAATTTGAAAAATATCTCTTTCTGGGACAGATACTATGCAAAGTGTCTACTGATAGGGCTAAACTGGCAAATTACAGCTATCTCAGAGTTTATATTGTCTCCACCTTGTAGACTCTACTGTTGCTCTGTGGCAGTCTATAATAGCTCTTTGACATGACATTTTTATAGGGTCATTTTTTTCCCCCAATTACTTATCCAGAAATTATAATCATTTGACTGGTCAGCATAATTCTCAGCTGTGCTGCGGCACTGAAGACACCAAAGAGGGTTGCCCCAACTTAGAACAACACCACCATGGCTTTGTCAAGGCTCATCTGCAATACACTGACTAGGAAAGGATCTATTATATTGGAAAGGTGTTTACAGTCAAAATGAATGAAACAGGATATGGATAATTGGGATGGCCATATTACTGGAAAAGAAAGAGGGAACAAGCTCATAATTCCATTTGAAGCTAATTAGGTGGCCTGTCACTTTAATAAGATGTTTGGGCTCACAGAATCTGCTTTGTTGAGGGTATTTCTTCTTTAATTGGCCCGTCAATTACAATTTGTCATGAAATACTGCAAACTCCTTAATGCCTGTTTTCAGTCTGTCTTATAAAGTGGGTGTCAGAAAAGAAATAGAAAAAGAAAAAGCATTAAAATATATATTGGTTGTTATTCCCCTGGTTAATTTTAAATATTTTTGCTATTCACTTCAATGCCTTCAGGGCTGAGCTACTGAAGTCTTCCACAACTGAAAATATAGGAATTATGCTTGTGATGCAAGTTGCAATGGAAAAATTAGATTTAAATTTAACATGGTACAGTGGACACAGTGTTGCCCTTTCCTGGAGTGACAAGCTGAGAATGCTAAAGCTGAATGAGTGGAGCAGCAGAATAGGTGTCTTACTGGAACAAGATATTTTTGATATCTTTAAGGCTTAGTTGAGAAACTGAAAATTAACAACTACTTTTTAGAAGGAGCATGGAAATAATCAAGCGCGAAATAGCAATCTATTGACCTCTGGTAACACGATGTCTTGATTTAGAAAACTGCCTTACAAGCTTGACAAACAACCTTCTGCCAACGATACTGCACTTTTTATGGTAGTTCGCTAGTTACCCAGATGAGGAACGGTCACCATGTGACAAACCATTAACAGCTGACTCAAAGGCATGCTTGGTCAAAGCAAAAGCAAGTGTTTTCCATGTTGTAATTATTTGCTTCTCTTTTCCTGGCTGAGAAAAACGGTTTGGCTAAATACAAGGGTGCTGTGAGCACTTGCTTAGGAATCAAATACTGAGAAGAGTTTGCTGTCAACTTATACTGTTGACAAAAGCAATAGTGTTAACCAGTACATAAATTTAATTGTTGTGATCCTGAGCATGCGGTGTGTATATTCTCACAGAGCTGCAGTAGCAAGTATCTAGTTCCTGTTCTTGTCCTCTCCTTTTGCACTGTTCAAGTGGTACGAAAGAGTTATTGTAAAAGAGTTTTCTATGAGAAAATCACACTTTCTCTCTAATGATAGACAGAGCTGAAGAGGGCAGGAGCAGCAATAAGTGCTCTTCAGCTGTATGTGGAATTAAATGGGTGGCAGAAATCCAGGAATAGGCAATTGTGGATGCAGATGTCAAAACGAAAGTCACTATTGGCCTAGTAACTCTCTACTGGAACTACTTGAGGTTTCTGTCTAAGCCAAATCTTGTTTCTCTCCTCTTAGGAATTGCAGTGAAATGCCCTGATCGTAGGAGGTGTGAAGCGTGTTTTGCAAACCAGCATTCATCTGAAAGCACTCATCCCCACCTCAGATCTGAATGGAGAACAGTCTGCTCTAAGATTTTTTCCAAAGTTTGGATTAGGCAGAGAAATAGTAATTTCCTCTCTGGATTTCCTCTCCTTTTTTCCTAAGGCCAGGTTCTATTAACACATATTCACCGACTTTCCTCTGCAACAAAATGTTTATTTGTTTGTGACCTTTCCTTCATTTTCAGACTGGAATAGTTCGGCTGGAGGAGGCCTACGAGGATTATCTAGTCCAACAGCCATTTTAGGTTTTTGCCTTGACTTGGATCTGAAGTGAGGTGGCTGCAGCCACAACGCAGAGCAGTGACCACTCACTCCACAGCCACGGTTGCCTGGTGTCCGGTGCTACCGCCATGCATGGACCTTGAAAGCTTGCCTTATTCTGATGCTATGTCTAGTGGTGTGACTTAGCACTTGATTTGGGTAGAAGAATTAAAAAAGCTAAATAAATAATGACTTAAAACACTACACATTTGTTCACCTCCTTGAATAGCTGTTTACTCTCCTACTTTTACTATAAATTGCTACCTCATCTTCTTTGTATAAGACAGTGAGCTAGTCTAGCGGGATGACCTAGTTATTTTTAAAGCCCGCTTATGTCAATGCTCTCTGTCCTGTGACCATGTTGGCCACCATAATTTCGGGGTGAGGTCAGTCTTTTTCTTTGCTCGGGCCCCCTGCCAGTTTCTCAACACCTGCCTTGAAAGTGACAGCTCTATGGGTGTCCTCATAAATTAAAAATCATGTGCCTCTGCCCTGATGCCTTGGGACAGGCACAAAGTTAGAAACTGTCCTGTAACCCAAGCCCCGGGGCTGCTGCACGGGACAGCTGAGCGGCAGGCAGCGAGCCCCAGCAGCGGGGGGTCGGCTACACTGCAGACCTGGGGCAACGCCCAGCCTGGTGCCAACGGGCATGCGGCTGTGCCCAGTGAGAGCTGGGGATGGCCCCCAGGTAGTGGCCTTCCCCCACGGGGAAGGGTGGAGAAACCAACGGGCTAACAAGGGGCTGCTCGGGGTTCTGTGCTCTTGCGTGCTCAGGACAAACTGAGCTGGCAGAGACAAGATGGGGAGTGAGGAGTGGGGGGTGGGCTCTCTACAGTGAATGGGCAGTCCTGTGCACAGCTGTCACTATCCTTTGCCATCTCCCAGCTCCACCGTTACAATTCTGGCGCATATTTGACCACAGCACTAATTCAGTCGTGTTTTCCTCTTTCCAGTATGCACTGTGGACACTCAGCCAGCATACATGTTCTCCACAGCCTGACAGAGTCCTAAAGCCTCAATTCAGCAAAGCACTTAGGTGTTCTCCTTTCCCCCAAAACCTGGCTTTTCAGCTGACACCTCTCTCACCGCCCCCACCATGAAGGTTTCATCCACCCGCAGGGAAACTGTCAGACTAATCAGACAAGCTGCAACACCCCGCTGCTCTAATCTGTCTGCTCCTGCCCCAGGTGTGTGTTGTGACCCATTTCAGGATCCATGCCTGGCAGTGCCCGAGGTCCGGGGTTCTGCACCTACAGTATCACAGCACCACAGTTGCCTCTCAGCTCCATAACTGTGGGTGCCAGACACGACTGCTTATGTGACCCCTGGTATGGAGAGAGGTCCTGGCATGCCAGCTCCCAGTATAAAAATCAATAAAAGCAGTGAATGGAGCAGAGGCTAATCAGGCACTCTTTTCAAACCACCTGGATGCTGCCTTCAAAGGCACAAGCAAAATCTGTTACCCTGTTGGCATAGGATCCTTGACTGGATGACTAAACTGCAGCAAAGTAGAACCTCCTTTGTTTTTTAAAAATTATCCATGAGCTGTATTTTAACAGAGACTGCTTTTTCTCTTTCTTCTAGTCTTCTGGTGGGCGTCTTTTACGTTCCTTGTAACATCTGGGTATTGTATGGTTGATGCTCTTGCCCATTCATTAATAAAAGGCTGCAGATGGATGCTTCTCACCATTTCTACAATACAAAATGAACACTTTAATTATAAGATCCCAGTCCCATTTAGTGCTTCCCATACTATATCTCAAAATAAATGCATAAGCATCCTCTGGAGTGTTACTGGTAGTGATGCATCCTGTATTTTGGCAAGTCTCTTGGTATGTGTGTTCCTTGAGTTCCTTTCAGGTATTCTTTGAGTTCTTTTCCTCTCCCAGCCCTATTGGCAACTGACAGCATTGAGGACTCAATGTCCCTTTTTTCAGCTGGTAGCAGCAAGAGCAGCAGTAAGACTACAGGCACATGCTTTGAGGCCTTCTGCCTTAAAAGCATCTATCATCCCATCCCAACCCTGCATCTGGGGACGTTTTATAGGTAGATAGGACAATCCAGACAAAATTGTCTCTGGGGAAGGCTGCTCTGCTGCTGGTGGAGTGAGGGGCCAACTACTGCCTCTGTGGTGTCCCCTTCCCAGTTTCCCCACCTGGCACAGAGCTGGGCAGTGAGCCGAGCGGGGAACGTGCCTGCTTTCCTATGGGTCTGGTGGTGACAGCAGCTCCTGGCCCCTGGCCAGGGTGGCTGTGGCCTGGAAGGAGGCTTTCAAAAGTCCGAGAGGCATCTGCTGGCCCAACAGCTGTTCCCGGCAGGCAGGCAGGGGACTGGAACAGAGCATCCTGCTGGGCGCTGGAGCACGACCTCACGGTGGGGAGGGGAAACTCTAGGGCTGCAGGAGAGCTCAGTGGGGGCTGAGGCATGATGATACTGAGGAAAAAGAAATGGGAAAGACCCCATTAGTAAGGAGAATAAGTAGAGATAAAAGACTCTAGCACAGGACAGAAGTGAACCTTGCCATGTCACAGTTTTGCTTTCTTCTTGTCTTTTCCTAATAGAAAGCACCCACAAAACCAGTACCACTAACAAACTTTGGAAAAATATCACCTCGCATCTTTTCAAATCTTGAGGCAATTAGGCCATTGCCAAGGTGATCATCTATTGGTCACCTGTGAGTGACACTAACAAATATTTCAAACCAAAGCAAGGGGTCACCCCAGTGACAGAAGACCAACAAGAGTTCCCCGTGCCTTTGTTGGATTAAAGTGCTGGGTATGTCAGCAAAGGTTAGTTTGAGATTGCCTTGGGGAAAATAAGGCAGTCCTAGTTACACTGATCTAATAGCACCTATAGCTACCTTTGTCAGATCAGCAATAATATGGAAATAAGGAATCATCCACTGCAGTAATTTCTTCAGAGAAATAATTTATGGCAGTTATCAAAGAAAGTAGAGATTATGGTATTTCTGCAGGTGAGATCACACCATTGAGATAAAGCATGGGGCTCAAAGAGTTAATAATTGTGCTTTTTGCCTTTATGTGGAACTTTTGGTCTGAGTCAGCATTGTTCTGAAACCAATGGAAAATGGGACCTTTAAACTATTAAATCCTGATGCTCTAGGATTGCACTTGTCTCCAAAAGGCAGCCTTGCTTTGTCAAATTAAAGCACAAGAAGACATCAGGTGACAGCTAATTTATTTTTCTCTGTGTTCAGTTTTTCTCTGTGCTCTGTGACAGACACACCTATGCCTCCAAAATCCTGCATGTCCCTAAAAAAGTCATTTAAACTTCCAGTGTCTTTGTTTCCCTTCCCTGTGTTTCCTTTTCTCATTGACTGGGAATGAGGCCTCTGTCTCCATTTGAGCTTCTCAGTCCTCCAGTGTTATAGGGACATAAATAAAAGCAGTGTCACGTGAAAACACAGAACTATTCAGTATTGAACAACTTGTGATGCTGAATTAATTATACAGAAGAAAAGTGTCAGTTCTGGGAATCAGGGTGAGCTTACTGCACAAAATCATGATTTGTCCCCTGAAACCTTTCCTAGCTGTTCTTCGCTGGGTACAGAGTGTGGTTATGTTTGAATTTCTGCTGTTGGTAATGCAGCTAGAACTGAACACAAAAGAAAAGGAAGCCTGCTTTTCTCCTAAAAGGATTGATAATCCAAGGTTCTGAGCCTGGTAACACTCATGAGCAGGTTTTATTTCATGAACATAAATGGTAGATACTTACTTGAGTATATATTTATCTACTTTTCAATTATAGCTACTGTGTCAAGAAAGGTCATGACAAAAAGTTTCTGCCTATCAGGATAATTTTTATTTTTTACTCATTTTCCTATCCACCAGTATTAGGTTACTTGATTTGATTTTTGTGGGACAATTCTGTGGGACAATAAAGTAGCTTGAGAACCAAAGAAAGCCTTGGTAGGATCTGGGGTGTTGAACAGTAGCATTGTGGCCTTGCTTCATCTTGTGAATAGCTTTCAGCATTTCTGTATTTAGCCCACAGTGTATTTAAGAACTCAACTCAGACAGTAACTCTAGGAGGTAAACATTTTGTTTAATCAGGGTCTTAATTATTTTCCTGGCTGTGTTCTTCATGGGAAAATTTCTGAACTAAAATTTGCAAAAGAAGGTTAAAGAGCCACCTTCCAATTTCATTATGTACTCAGGTTTTTATGAAGAAAAATGAAGTAGAAAGCATACCAGTATTGCCAGATAAATTTTATAATGCTAATGCCTTTAAAGGCAATAGTTGCTAACTAGTTTTACCCTGCTACAGAGCAGAAAAATAGTCTGTGTTGTAGGGATCCTTGCTCAGAAAAGAGGAAAAACACAAGAGCTGATTTCTGTGTTCACCTATGGGCCTGTGTGAAAAGGAGATGTTCATGGCTGTGCCACGGTATGCCAGTGGGTGTCAATTAGCCTTGTATTCTGATGGCTATTGATGATGAACCATTAATCTTCACAGCACTTTGTTTCTAGTATTTTAATATATTTGAAGGGGTGTGCAGCTATCACTGGCAACAAAGCATCTCCTGATCGTTGACCTTCCATGAAAACTCTAGGTGTTTTCTATTAAAAGCTATCAAACTGAAGGACTGAAAAATAAAAAGGATTCCAGAATGTGTTTAAAAATACTTTTGCTTGTTGAATCACTGCACACACTTTGCTGCATTCAGAGAGTTTAGTATTCAGGTCTTGCCTGAAGCTGATGACAAAAACACCTCTCACCCCTATGAAAGTTGGAGGCATGCTCTAAGTGCTGTGGAAACAAATTCAACACCTCTTGATGTCAATTTGATTATATGTAGGTGGATCTGCTTACACTTAATATGTACAATGCCTTAATACACTCCAAGGCCAAGAGAATTCAAAAAATGGCACTTGCTGAAAGGTTTCTTTCCTCCAGCTTGTTCCTCTGAACTTAGCACCTCATTGGGAGGCATGACAGCACGTTTTCTGTGTGAGCAATATTTCAATAAGGCCCAATGTATCAAGATGAACTGGAGGCTATCCAGTACTCCCTGTTCTTAATGTCTTTATCACAGGGCAAATTTAATACCGATTTGATTTCACATGCTGCATTTTGCCTGATTTGTGCTACGAGATGGTTGGCATATTCATTCACTGTTCTCACATATGTGTTGCCTAAACACTGCGCTGAGAATAGCAAAACATTTGGGGGACTTCTCTTGCCCTCATTCTACCCTGGAAAAAACTTGCTGTTGAAATGCACAACATCTTTGGGGTAATAACAAATAAGAGGAAGGATATCTCATTGATTTGAAGATTTCTGTCTGCAAGTTATGCTAGAGCCACTTCATCATTTTCAATGGAGTTAGTCTAGACTTCTCCAAAGGTTAGTATTTTCACATTTGGCTAAGGAGAGACAAGAATATGTTTTCTATTTCCCTCTTGTAGCAGCTTCCAGACTGACATCTCCATGCAGAAGTGAGTATCCACAACAAAGGCAGGCTGCATGCTGTACTTTCCATGCTCCAGCTGATCAGGAGCCATCACGGCTCCATGTAACAGGGGGCACTGATCTAGCTTTTCTCTCCCTTTGGAGGATCAGATTTTCTAAGTGCTTAATGGCAGTGAAGTTCTCCTGGTGACCAGGCTGGTATTGCCTTCCTTACATGGGCTATTAAAGTGCACTGACTATTATTCACCTACTCAATTAATTGCCAAGGAGACAGAGGAAATATGTGCCCAGAGGAGAAAACGAATCCATTTTTATTTGCTGGCTAATCAAAATCCAATGGCTTTAGAAGACAGTGTGAAATGATCATTAATTAGGAGGGATACCTAAATCTGAAGTTCAAAGAATCTTGTACAAGTCAAGGAAACAAGGCCTGGAGAACAGAACTCGTTCTCCCACTGGGAAGGGGTGACTACATGGAAGCACAGGAGTCCGATGACCTGTGGAGCAGGACCTGCCTAGCTGTATAAATTTTTCATATTTTCTTGTTAGACTTTATCCCAGAAGGGAGCTGGCCAAGGCTTTCTACCAATACAGATCCTATTCCTCCATGTTATGTTAGTTGTATGTCCTGCCAGGGACTTGGCAGGGTGTCTCTCACTCTCTGTGGTGACCTGAGCATAGCCACTATCATGAATCAGGTGGGATGTACTTAGAAGGTCCTTAAGAAGAGTATATAGGGCAGTAAAATAAAATAAAATTCATTTCTTAACTAGGAAAAATCTAAAAGTCTGACAGTCAGTGCCCTTAGCTTGCAACAGACCTTTGCTTTGTTTTCACTAAAATAAAAAAAGCTGATTTCAAAAGTTACTGCCAACTGTGTGAAGAGGAGTAGATCTAGGATTCCTATATTGCTTTTCCAAAGGATGTATATAAAAATATAACACGTGAAGGTATTATAAAAGATATTCTGCAAATAAATAGAAAAAAGAAAGCATCTAATAATCCCAAGGCTGCAGGTTTGATCATCATATGGGCTGTTCACTTAAGAGCTGGACTCCATGATCCTTGTGGGTCCCTTCCAACTCAGAATATTCTGTGATTCTTATCTGATTTTTCAGAGCAGTATCCCTGAAATACTTGTGAGTAAAAACCTGTCTTCAGACTCAAGTCAGAGTTGGACTGTGGTTTTGATAAGAACTTTTGCCAACATTGTGCCCATTTATTAAAATAATTATGAGGTAACCCCAGCCAGCTATACAGAAACCTGAGCATAATAGAAGAGAGCAAAACTAGAGAAACTTAGAAAATAAAATACAATTTTCCCAGAGTCAAGGGCTGGGCTATTTCTCTCCTGGGAAATAAACACTTTAGTATGTGTAGATCTGACTCCAACCACTATCTTACAGATTAGCCTGAAAGACTGTGCTCTGGAAGGGCATGCAGAGAACTCCATGTGATAATTTCCGGGAATTTCTGGATCAAAACAGATAATGGTTGCATGTTAACATCTGTGAATTGATGTAACCTCTTGTTTGCAAGCTGATCAGACTGTGTTCAACAAATAACCATGATCAAAAGCCTTAGATAAAGCATTCAATGAGTTAAATTTGGGAAAAAGAAGGGAAAAAAATTATTATTTTAGTTCTACATAGATTGAAGTGGTATTTGCAGACTCCTTTACAGAAGGACTGCTTCCTGGTCAAGTTTACTGTCTTATTTCTAAATGCTAAATCCTATTAAAATGTGTATACTGGTCAGAAATCTTCAAGAAAGCAGTATGTGTGGTTCCAAGAAGAACAAGTATGCAAGAAAAAAATAGAGCTGCTCACAAATATGTCATATTTGGCACTTTCTCCTTGCAAATGAGGAAAATGAGGAAATATGGACATGATAAATAACATTTTTAAATCCCATGATTTTGAAGAATACTATACTAACCAAAGTTATATTATCATTACTCTTCATAGACACAATTGGAAGAGATCTTCAAGAATAAGTACTTCCTCTTAATTTATAAAGTCTAGGTAGTTATCCTTTTCAGTAATAGTTATACACAGAAGTTTGTGAACAAGGTCAGAAATACTGTTTAGACAAAAATGGAGTTTTGGCATGGATTTTAATAAAGTCGGATTCAGGCTTTAGTATGTCTTCTTTCTAGTACCATGCTACTTGCCCATGACAATCACAAGCCCTAACACCAACCTTTGATGTAGTTCACTGTGAATAAATACGAAATGTTTATGAGAGAAAAACTACCTAGACCTGTTGTTTAGATTATTAACTATTTAAGTAATTAACTATTTAGACCTGAAAAACTATTTTCAGGCCTGTATGGAGGCATTTTTGTGTCCTAGTATAGAAGTATTGAGCAAGCATGTTGCCAAAGGCTGAAGGCTGAAAGTTCATGCAAAGCATACTGAAATACATTGCTAGGCAAAAAATCACTTCATCTCAAATGGCTCTCAAGATTTGTCACAAACACATATGTGGACAGCTTTCCCAAGAGTGTTCAAGACAAATTTTCAAGGATGAAGGTTCACCAGCTTTTCTGAACAAATATGTCAGTGTTTATCATAAAAGACATTTTCCTCAAGTTCACCCACCAGTTTTATTGCTACAACTTGTGACTGCTGCCTCTTGTCCTTTCATTTTTATCTCTGCCTCAATCATCTCCACAATACCCTGTAGATACACTGCTAGAAAACTGCTGTTAGAATCACCTTCTTGGTTTGTCTTCTCCAGGCCAGAAAAACAAATCTCCCTCAGTTTTTCCCTTTCTCTTGGATGCTCCATACACCTAACTGTTCTGCTAGTCCTTTGCTGGACTGTTTGCAAACTGACTGGATCCAGCCCAGCTGCCCTGCTCCTATCTGCCTAGATGGAACAACTCGGGCTACCATGTCCTGCCCTGTCACCCTAGGAGAGCCCTGGCTGCTGCTGGTCCCTGAGGAGGTCTCTGACAATTCCATGTGTGTGCTCACACGAGCAGAAGAGAAGGGAATAATTCCTTCTGTCAGGCTGCTGCTTAAATTCCTACTATCCACCGTGATCACTGGTGTCCCATGGCTAATCCTCTGAGCTCTTCTCTAGCCTTCTTTAAGGAGACAGCTCTAACTACCCTTACAAAACCTCCCTGGTAAAATGGTTGTCATAGTGGTGCCCACTTTTCATCACTTCTATACAATGGCAATTGCATGATGTATTTAGGAGCACAATGTACTTTATATGTCCTGTTTCTAATTACCAAGATGCTAAAAAGAATGTGTAAACCACTTGATAATGATGTGTGTTAAAGACTGGCTGGAGCATTTATTAGAAGAGCATTTCTTTATTCTTTAGGATGTCAATGTATACAGGGAGGATGGTTTTCCTGTTCCTTTTAAAAAGAAAAACATTAGGCTTTGATTCTCTGGTTTCTTTTCATCTTCATCTAGCATAAAAAGCTTCAGGGAAGGAATACAAAAAGATAGAATAGCAAAGAAATCACAAAAGGAAGATATCAATAAGAAACACCACTGACTATTCTCTAAGCAGTTTCCAAGCAACTTTTAATGGAAGGTCAGGCACAAGCAAGATAGAGGGAGGAAAACCCAAGACATTATTTCATACAATAAAGTGACTGTGAATGCTGCCAGTTACAGAGGAAATAGGTTGGCCAGCCTGAGCACTTATTTATGTTTTTCTGTGAATACAAATGAAAATCCTTTACAAAGGGTACTATCAAATTTGAGCGGGAGTGTTAATTCCAGCAATAGGTTTGCAATACTTCTCAGAGAGGCTTTCATCACTGAATATGTGATGTTGACTTTGTGGTAATAATAATGATCCTGCTGGACACCCTCAGCTCCTTCTGTCTAAAGATCTATAATGCTTTTTGTCTTTAATTAATCATTTGCAACTCCAAGAATATTTGGCATGAGTTATGTGGATGGGGAAACTGAGGGATAGAGACAAGTAGTGACTTTACCAAAATTGCTGTAGCTGTCTGCAGACATCCTAACACAGACAATGGAATGGCCAGAGGTGTGCCTTCAGACAAGAAGAGACAACCATAGGTGCAGAAATGCCTACCTGAAGGGCATATTTCTGTATGTGTAACTCATGTATGATGTTTACTTCTTTCTTCATCCAGCATATGGCAGCTTTAGACAGTTGGTGGCTGAAATAGTCCTTTTGAACCTGAGTGTCATAACAGGCAGTCTGAATGCATTGCTTTGGTCCCAAAATCATAGAACACAAAGCATCCCTCTGTACGCTGTGGCTTGTTATCATGGTCAAGAAGCAAAACCCCATGTGTTCCTGTCAAGAAAAGCCCTTGGAAGAGTTCCAGGGGTTGATTTGGAGGCCTGAAATTGAAGAAGCCCAATTATTAGTTACATTGAGAATGCTGGTCCACTGAGTATAATAGCAAGTGCAAAACAAAACTTTTCTCTTTTAGATTCAGTCTATGAGTAAAATGTTTAGCTGACAAGATGATAAAGTTTGGTTTGATAAAACTTTGCTTCTCATGGCTGGATGTTCTGATGTCTGCACCAGGATGATACTAGAACCTGTCTCTCCACATGGTACTTCTCCTTCCCCATCCAGCCTGTCTTCAAGTTAAAAGAAAAAAAAAAGAGAAAGGCAAGGGAAACAATAGTCTGAATTTGAGTTTTTAACCAGAGAAAATAGTTTTTCCAGGAGTTACTGATGATGAGGTTCCGGGTCAGTATCATCCTATATGTTCAGGGGCCTGAACAAGAGCATCAAGAATCATTTACACTGGGAGGTCCTCAGCCTTGATCCTGTGTTTAATCTGATAGCCTCATGTAGCTACCTTGGATACCCCTAGGACAGGCCAGATTCACGTGCCACCTCTATCTAGATACTGTTAGCTCAGAGATTTAAAATTGTCAGGCTGCAAAGGCTTTTTGCTGTCCGGGAATAAGGTCCTCACACACACATACATGAGAGAGGCTGCAAGGAATTGCTGCAGCTGAACATGAGCCTCTGGGAAGCACCTCTCTGCACATGCTCTTATGGGTGCTTTCTGCAGCTGAGGGGTGATGCTGAGGCCACTTGTCTTGCAGCAGGTCCTTCCTTGCCAGGCACAACTGGTTCTTAATCCAGTCTGCTGTAACCCTAAAGTGGGAAGAAGTCACATTATGCCCTTGAAATTCATGAGAGCTAGTGGCCAGATAGTCCAGTATTTAAAGAATGAGATTTGAGTACAAGTTTACAACTGTGATTACTACATTTTGTGCAGAGAAATTGATTACAGATATTAAAGGAAATCAGTTTCTTAATATGATTTCAGCTACTGAAGTCTGCTCATCTTTTACTTTCAATTTCCAGGCATGTACATAAGACGTCTTTCCACAGGGCACAAGAAACAATCTCAGGATTTATTCCACAGTATGAATGGGTTAGTTATAGTGCATTTTCCTTGTCCTAAAAATAGACTGAGTGAAGGTTTGAAGGACAGTTTCTGATAAACAAATCTGTTTCTGTGCTCTGAAAATGTGTTATGAATCAGACTGCTTTTTTGGATCAAGGCTAGCCTATGAACCAGGGTACAGATGTCTGACAATATACACTTATGGAAGAAACTGATGAAGTTCAGAAGAACCTTGTCTGTAAAATACACTCAGCTATATCTGAAAAAATGCTGTGAAAATCTCAATATTCTTACAGCACTTCTCCTATTAGACATGTTTTTTATATTTTTTATTTAAATCACAACCCTTTCCAAATTGTATGCAAACTACATGCATCCCAAGCTTCTTCCTGCAAAGAAGGACACCAGTGAGAGCTAATTACATCAGCACTGAATGTGCTGAATTTGACCTGAAGCAGAGGACAGATTTTTCACAAGACATGCTCAGCAGTGGATATGGAAACTAGTTATCAGGGCTGCAATAACATCTTAGGGCTAGTGCAGCTGGTCTACAGAAAACGGAAATAAGACCTTATCCAGTGTAATTTGTGCTGCATATAGACTGATACAGGGACCAACAGCTGAGCTGAGCTTTCCTCTATTGCCTTCTTCAGCTGCACCCGACCAGCTTTCTGTTCCAGACCCACTTGGCTGAGGTCACCTCCTGGGCTGAAGTCAGTGATGCAGCTGCCAGGGCTAGGTCAGAAGAGGGGTGTGAGAGAAGATTTCTGCCTCAGAGAAGGTTGATACTGGTTTTGTCTGGGCTGCCCTGCTGTCCACTGCAGAAGTTTGGTGCCCAGCTCTGAACCTGTGGCTTATGTTGTGGGTAATTGGCTGAGAAGTGCTTTGGCAGGGCAGCACATGTCTCTGTCAGAGGTTTGTGATGGGTGTCTCTTCTAAAACAAAAGGTTAATAGAATTCCAGTATTTTACTTACAAAGCCTTTGTTTTCTTTCTTGCTTTTAATTTAGCATTGTGAAAATGTCTTCAGTCATGACGGGAAAGGAGCATCTTGAAGCCCATGCAATTGCAATTATCTTAATTGAAACTAGTTTATGTGAGTTATCTATCATGCTTCAATCTTGCCCTATATGAGACAGCATTCCTCGTGTTTGCTCACTGCATTTCTTCCTGCCCTTATTATCTAATTTCTTCTTTACTTTTAGGTTTGGGGAGTTACTTTGAGAGTTACTTGAGATTTTTTCAAAGTAATGATCTGCACAGCAGCCAGCAGCTGAGTTTCTTAGTAGGACCACAATGTGATTATGTTCCACAGAACTACTTGCTTCCTTGTTTCTGAGGAAAATTTAAAGCACTTATCTCAGCCTCCATGAAAAAAGTCTTGAGCATTTTAGAAACCCTGTCAGCTGGAGCAGTTTCTTTTAAGCCAACAAAGCTAATGGTGCCTAATAAAACCCCTTGTAGCTAAGGAAAAAGCATGACTGGATGAAATCTCTGAGTGGAATTAACTACCAGAAGGAATGAGTTTAAGCCCAGTTTAAGTTGTTTTTGGAGCTGCTGAAAACATTTTTAAAAACAGGCTCCATGCAAAAAGCAAAGAGAAGAAATAACAGCAATAATAACAGGAAATTTGGGACTTCCAACTCATTCTCCTTAATAGGCTTTAAAGAAAACATTACGAATGGGATGAGTTAAGGTAATATTATGGCTGTAAAGACACGAGACTGCAGGTAGGAGCTAAGAAATCCATCTTTCTAGCTGTTGCTTTCAGGGCAGTGACATCTTAAACAACATATAGACCTACATTTGAATTCCTAACCTGTCTCCTCCTGCCCAGGTTCAAATCTTGTCTTCTCTCTCCTATAACATTTAATGGATGTTTAGTCACTGTTTCAGGATTTATCTAGCTAAAAAATGACTCTTACTTTCTATACCTTTTTCTAACACAGTACCAGTATATTGTCCTGTGGTCAGTACTGTTCTCAGCCTTCCACTTCTCCCAGCTGTTGGCAGAGGAGTGAATGCAAAAGAACATCCCCTGAGTCTCCGAGTAGCTACTGTGCCCATCCTGATGCCAGTCTCATGTTCTTCCTCCTCTCTTACTCTCTTTGTTCTTGGTACAAGTGTGTCAGGCACTTCAGTGAGTCATGCTCCTTCAAGAGAAAAATGATGGTTTTGGAAGGTTTGGTTTTGAGCTGTGTTGGTTCCCTGAAAAACCTCACTGTGAGGTTTCATGGACTGTAATGTCAATCTGTGGGGAGAGAGCATCAGGACTTCAGCTGGCTTAAGGTGCTACAGAAGGGTACCTTAGCTGATGGCATTTTGCAGTATGATTCACCAAAAATGTACCCTTTCCTGCTCACAACGAAACTTTTGTGACTGCAAAATTATCTTACTTGGTGTCATGGTTTAGGAGTCGTATTCCCCAATATAGTGTTCCCACTGTACCACTCTAAACCATGGTCTGCTCACTCATTCCCCCCTCCCATTTTCCCTAGAGAGGAAAATTGGAGGCACAAAGGGTAAAGATCACGGGCTGACACTAGAATGATTTACTGGAAACAGCAAATAAAAAAGAAAATGAGCAGTAACAGCAACAATAATAACGACGGAGTGTATAAGAGAAAAAGGTGATTCACATGTGATTGCTCACATTCCAAGGAAAACAAACAACATTAGCTGACTGGTCCCTCTACCAGGTTATACGACTCTTTTCCAATCCCCTCAACATGACATGAGGTGGTATAGAGTAACCTCTGTGTCCTGGCCATGCCCCCTCCTGGCTACTGCAGAAATGAACCCGGTCCTGGCCAGAACCAGGACAGGTAGTGTTGAAGAAACCCCATCCTGTCTCATCAGTGTTGCTGTAATGACCATTTTTTATCATGTCAACTTCCCTGGACAACACTTCCCTATGCAGCCTCTACCAACTCCCCACGTTTTCTGCTGCATTAAGGGCCTCAAACACAGGGCCCTTCCTGAACTTTTTTATCCTGCCTCAACAGACCTTAATCACTCTCAATGTATTAACTGCCTTTTCCATCTGTGCCCTGCTGCCTTCACATGCTCAGTTTCAAAATGCTCTTGACCACACAGCTATCCATGTTAGGGAAGCTTCTACAAATCCATGCTCTTATTCTTCCCAAGACCCCTTCTTAGGATTCCTTTATTCTGTGATGCCTACAACAGGAAAAAAGAAATAAAGATGACAAATAGCTGATGTGCTCAGTCTGTAGACTGCTGTGTCAGCCAGCACTATATTGCTATACCTCTTCTCATGCTCATATATTTTTCAAGACTTAATTTATGTTGATGCAATATCTAAGAGCAGCATCCTGGTCCAGATTTCTTACCTGGGGGTTGGAAGGAGGTTACTACTCCATTTTTATTGACTGCGCCATCTTTACTAGGTGTACAATTTGCCAGTGTGTTGGTCCACACCATGCAAAATTCAAACCAGAAGGCAATATGCATCGACAAAAATTATCTGAACAGCTCATTCATGTTGCTAGATTCAAACGTAGAAGCACTATCTGGTGTAATGGCATCAAAGAATTGTTGTCATTTGAATTTGTTTGGGAGTTACACAAACTAGGAAAAGCTTAAAAAAATTATGTAATTTGAATTAAACTAAGTAAAATAAAAATTTTGGTAGGACTTTGTGGCTTGGTAGACTCCAATGCAGGCTGAAGAGACCCATTTCTCTGGTCCAATGTTTGTTTTTATGAAGATATTTTGTATATAATGATGTGGTGATATGTTACCGTGGATGTGGCACTAAATATAGCTGAGAATATGTGTGCTATTTGAAGAGATCATACAGGGATGTGTAGTGGGGGCTACATTTGCTGTATGTGCAGTACCCTATTTATAACAGACATATAGGATGGATTTAGTGTACTAGAAGTGAGCATGTGAACTGACAACTTGTAAGGACATAGTGGTAGGGCTCAACAAACCAGAGTATCTAACGTGTCAAAAAGAATACTGAATTCATGAAGTGCACTCAAATTTTGCTGCTTTTTCCTGTACTAACAAAAACTATCTCTGGCTTGGTTTCATTTTACACCTAAACTTAGAAGTCAATAATAAATATGACCTTGATCTTGCTGGTTTTGGTGAGTGGGTTTTTGCATCCACACAGGTCAAGTGAAATCAAGTTCTCAGTGCATAGGCTGTGTTCATGTGGCAAATTACAGAATTATGTGCAAGTGCTGGTATATGCCACTAGGAGCCATGGCCACTAGGCCTCATCTCTGTTTTCTGGTAGGAAAAGATGTTTTTCTAGAGACTACTTCTCTCTTCTTTCCTTCAGAAGGCTTGAACACACTTTGCTACAGTTCTGATGAATTTTCTTGACCTGGCAACTTCCATTAACCAGATTAGAGAAGCTGAGCATCTGTGTTCTCACCTATGACTAAAGAGTAATTCCCCCCCCCACCCCGGCTTTTGCACAGTTCTGCTGCACTTTTCTTTGACATTATCACCAGTGCTAACATCTCTGAGGCATAAACTTCCTTCACAGAGAATTTAAATTTGTCCATAGGCTGGTGGTTTTAAACACTTAATTTATTTGAAGTAGGCATATGACTTGCAGGTTGATCCTGGAAACCAGCAAAGGATGTGTTGAGGAATTTCATTCCCCACAGCAGTAAAAGTAAATTAATTGGTAGACTTGTCACAAGTTAAAAATTCTTCGCTTACTTACTTACAGGAAGCTGAAACATCTCAAAATCAGAAAATTAAAGGTATACACAATTCTGACTTCTTCATCTGTATGTGTTTCCAAACCAAATCATTACAATGTAATTGTGAACACAACTTGAGAAACTTTTAAAGTTCTAATCAGCAATTATATAATGAAGATATTTTGAGAGATCAGCTGTATTGTGTACCAATACTGATTTTTTTTTCTCTTATTTGCATCATTCCTTCAAAAATCTCAAGGACTTTTTTGGCTTCCAGGAATAACAAAGGTAACACCAGGATGTACCATCTGCCCTGTGCAAAGAAATCTCTGCCCAGCTTATTTTCTAAGGTCAGAAGTTTCTGGTCCTCTGATTCCTAAAGGAGGGGACTACATTGTAAAGCTGGTGGAGATCTATGTACCATCTCCTCCTATTGGTCTGGTGGGAGAGATACCTGTTGCAGTCCTGCCCTTTAGGGTTTAACCCAAACTCCCTGAGCTGCAGAATGTAGTAGCTGCTTCTGGGTCTGACCCATCCATTGCAGCAAGGTGAGGATGATGCCTTTGGGAGCACATGGAGACTCTTGCACAGCACCTCTCTCTCCCGAGTGAAGCTCACTGTCCAAGGTCTGCCATGAAAGGAGAAGTCAGCATTTAAGAGCCCTGGCGTGAGCTAAAGTCTCTTGCTGTGTCTGCTTTAAGCCTGATCCTGACCTAGGGACACTGCTTATCAAGGCTGGTACTCACTTAACTCTAAGTTTTTTATTTTCTATCTCTCATTTACATCACACAGGTGCCATTAACACAGGTGAACATTCACTTAGCGTGTGTTTAGAAATCCCTGTTGTCACAGCCTGGTGCCCTTAAGGAAAACCTCTGCTAGAGTTCAGGAAAACTGAGTTCCCCTGAGTTCCTCATTGCCTGGCTCATGAGTCCCTTTTGTCAACTTCAGGATAAGAACACAGATCTGCTACAGCTGCCAGAGACTGTCAACACACAGTGACTGAGGGAAACCTATATGCTCATACTCATTACAGTGATGTAGGGTGTTTTTAGCTGAAGGCTCATGACCTTTGGGCGAAGTCATGCAGTGAAATGCAGACCATGGCCTGGACTGTGAAACACATTCAGACTCTGGCCCTATAGCCGCACTGGAACACTGCAACCTCTCTTCCTGCATAAATGAGGAGGAACACTTAGTTTATTTTCATTACATAGGTCTTTTACATATGTTGGGGTTTGGGATACTTTTTCTTTTTTTTTTTGTTTGTCTCTCTGTATTAGGAATTTTTCCCCATTCTTGTTGCTGGGGGGTGATAATGGGTGAGTGATTAGTTGCTGGGAGGCGATAATGGGTGAGTGATTAAGGAAGACAAAAAGTTGGCCCTGAGATGGGTGCAGCTAGCTAGCCCGTTATCTCAGATTCCCTGGTATCTGAGATTCCCCTTCAGAGGGGGGCAGAGATACTGGGGGAATGGGACTAGTTAAAAAGGGGCTAAGCATAGCTGGAGAGTACTTCTTCGCTTCTGGACACTGAGAGGAGAGGGAGAGAGGCTGCTGGAGCTCCAGGAAGAATCTTCCTCCACTGTGGGCTTCTGTCTTCAGCTGCGTGCTTCTACCANGTCTTTGAAACCAAGACAATATATCATTGCCTTATAGAAGGTATCAGCACTGTAGGCAATCTAGAGCCTATACGCTCTTTCCCTTAGAATTCCAGCTTTCCTGAAAGCAGAAGTTATGAGACCTTAAGGACAGTATTTTCAAGAGAAGTCTATTCTCAAGTAGGGTTTATAAGGCTGGATTGTGTGTAAGAAGAACTGAACATACCTTTGGAATCCTGGGCCCAACTGTGCTAAACAAATTTTACCCAGGCTCACAGCACTTCTGAAAGTCCAGCATTCAGACCTCACAGGAAACTCGAGGCAAAGGTTGGAATGGGACCCAGGACTAGCTTCCAAGTTTCTCTGGCCCGAGATGAACATTCCTGTTTACTCAAGAGAGCATGCCATGTTAAGCTCCAAGTGTAAAGGAAAATTTGGTCAGTGCAGAGTTACCAAGACTGTAATTTGGCAATGATGCTGGATTAAAATACCAACTCTTCACATGACATTTAATGAGTGCCAGTAGTCAAGGTGAGGCCTGTTTGAAACTTTTTGAAAAAAGAATTTTATTTAGTCAAGCCAAAGCATTTTCATCGAGAAGATAGAGAACTTTTTGAACAAGAGATGGAAACTTATTTTCTAATACAGGCAAAGGAACACACTTGTCTCTAATACTTGGTCACATATACGGTCTACCAGAAGAAAACATCCCCTTAGTCATAACCATAAAAGTTTCTGACAACTCTTCTTTCCTGCAGAAGGTCTTGATTCCGGTGTATGGGGCACAGAGGCAAAAATGTACAAGCAGGGATAGCCAGGAACAATGCCTGGAAGAGAGCATGATGAGCCTTCCCAGCACAGGCTCAGCCTAACCAAACCCAGGCACAAGTGTGGTTAGACCTGCTCCAAAATTTGACAGCCTTGAACAGGAATACTCCTGTGGCATTTTCAGAGTCTGAAAGGTTTTATCTAGCTCTGATAATAGTCTCTGCAGAGACTGTGTGAGGACAACTGTCTCCCAATGTCATCCAGATAAAGGGGTGATTGTCTGCAACTAGCTCTGTTCTCTTACCAGCTTTCACATGCTAGAGATCACTCAGCTTCACAAAACTGAGCTTTTACAGGGATTTTTTCATCCTCTGGGGCATAGGTCTTCCCAAATATTTCCATAGAATTAGTTTTTGGCTTATTGCATGGATGGGCCTCTTGACATGACTGATTGTGAAGGAGAGGAGGCAGGTCTGGTTTGTTTGGGCTTTTAAAAAATTTCTTATTAGTAGATGATGTTTTGACCCCTTTGGCCTGGCATCTCCTGCACCAGAGAGAAGAGCAGGACCTATGCAATGAATGAAACCCTGAATAGAAAACACTATTGTTTCAATTTTAAAAAAAAAAAATATATTACAAGGGCTAATTGCATGATTTAACATTTGAAAACTTTGCATTCCTTCTCTGCTTTGGAGAGTAAAAGGGCCTATTATCATTTCCAGGCCAGATGTTTCAGTTTATTGAGCGTGTTTGATCCCTGCACCTGTCTAAGACCAGCAGTTGCTGGATTAGTGGAAGGAGCTGAATTAAAAAATCTGGACAACTGTTACTGAGCAAGTGAATGGTGTGAAAATGAACAGACTTTCAGTATAAAGGACTTACTGTTTGTGACACAAGGCAGTACACATCATTTATAGTGCAAAATGAGCATGTAGCCTTCATTCTGCATGTCCATGTGCTGGAATATACATTACAAAGTGACAATTACAGGAACTTCCAGTGAGGGAAAGAAAGGAAGGGAGAGAAGCAAGGGAAGCAAGGGACATATTACACCATCCATCTGTGAGACAGCCGTTCAGTTACAAGGAATTATGTATTATTTCTGGGGGATTATGCTGATTATAAAAAGAAGAATTTGGTTCCTGCCTCCTCAGCAAACATTACTGTGCATCCTGAAGGAAGCAATGGCTTTTCACTTGCCCCTTTCCTGTCCTCTGTCTCTTTCCTTTGCTCCTCACTCCCTTATACATAACCATCGGATACATTTTCTCCCTTCCTGTTTTTTTTCTTTTTTTTTCTGTTTTGAATAAATGCATTGTGCCATGTGACGTACAGAAGTTGTTTCATGTCTCAGGTGTATTCAATATAGTTGCAAGTGTGGTCAGCCACAGTAGGTCAGAGCCCAATGTCCCTCCTGCCCAGTCACCCAACTCTGACAGGCAAGATTAAGTGGATGGTGGGTATTCATATATCTTTACAGCTTAAAACCCCTCAAAACAAATACCTGTCACATGCACACTCTAGGGGATGAACTGCAAGAGGTGGCACCATGGAAAGCTGTTTCAGGAACTGCTATTGACTTCTGCCAGGGAAGGTTAAATCTTACTGGTTCCTATTATCTCCAATCTACTGCTTATACATAGGAGAGCCTAAAGAATAGGGGAGGCATAGGTGTGAAAGTGAGTTAAGTGAAGATAAATGGTTTCCTCTGCTGTGTGAGGTGTGTCTTGGATAATTTCCCAGCCCCACCTATTAAATCTGCCTCTTCCATTTGGAAAAAGTCCGGTGTGCATTCAAATACCCAGCACAAAGTCGTTCCTGCATCTGCAGAGATCATGCCTAAACTTGATTGGATTGAAGACCACAGATATTACTTGTGATTTACAAGTAGATGCACAGCAAAATAAAGTCACTCATCCAATATCAAACTACTCAGTCTATGATAAGAAATGAAACCAAACATAAACTCTGTGACAGCTCAGAGGTTTAACCACAAGTTCTTAAGCCCTCCAGCCCTTTCAATAGCATCTTCAGTGCTTCACTTATATGTAAGCACTGACCAATGTTTTGTGCAAATAAGCTGACCTAAGTGACTATGACTTGAGCAGGGACAGTTTTATGTGTCCAAGTGCAAAGACAGGCTTGGTCCACATTCATCAGGAATCCTTCTGCCCAGAGAGGAGGCGCTTGTGAGGCTTATTTGGAGACTGGTATGACAGAGACGAGCCTTGCATCTTCCCAGAACCTTCCTACATATTATTGCAAAGGGACTGACCCAGCACACAGGCAGGTTGCTGAGCATAGACCCTGATGTGCTGGCACTGCAGATGTTCTCTGCATTTGGAACACATTGTGTGGAGAAATCCTAGAAATCAATTAGTTCCAGCTTTCAAAAGGTATGTTTGTGTGCCCTCTCTGTCATTGCCATATTTTACTGATGTAGGTCCCTAAACTCCAGGACTTCCAGGGAACTAGTGCCCAACAACCTGTAAAACTCTGGCTTCTGGACAATTATGACAATTAGAAAGCAAGAATAGCACATCCCAAAATGTCCTATGTTGATGCAGCTGGACAACTGCAGTTTAGTTCTAGTTCTTATTGTAATGCTTCACACACAGACGGGAAGTAAAATGACAAAAGCTTAACATCAGACACTGATTCATCATCTTCAGATGAACTCTTTGAGGAATAAGGAAAAAATACTGATTTTTCATTCACATTACAGGCAGTAGACCATATTAATTACTTCTTAATGTGCTTATCAGTGACTGTTTTTAATAGGAACATAATGAAGAATTTTAGTTTAAAAATGGAGAAATTACAATTTCTTGTGCAGTTTTTAAGTTTGATTTTGCTTTATAAGTAATTGTTCTTTTTAAGGTCTTTAACTTATGCAAGTATGCACACAAATAGGTATATTATCTAAAAAATGTTTTCTCTTTTCCTGTTTCTCTATTCTAACGAAAAAATACTTTACCAGGCAACTGATTTTGCATTTTAGTGTTGTTTTCCATTGGTAAAATGAGGCTTTTTTTAAAGATCTCTTTAAAAATCTAATTCTTTTTTGGTCATGGTAGTTTAGGTAAAAGTACCATATATCTAATTGAGATGTGGCTGCCTAACATGAACTTTGGTGTAATTGTCCTAAAACTGGTTGATGTATGCAAAAGGAATAGAACCACTAAAACTTGTTACTGAGTTATTAAAAAAAAAAAAAAAAGGTTTAAAATGCTATATTAACAACTTGTTTCTTAAGTGTCCTGCCAATTTCAGTTCTGTGGTGTCTTGGTGTAGCTGTACTTCTGTCATGTTGGTTTGTAATAACCAAGCTGCGAGCTTTTCTGTCACCAGGAGGCTGTGTACAGCTGTGCCAGTACAAGCTGTACAGCAAGAAGTCAGCTAATCTGGTACTTCCACAGTAGTTCCTGAGTTCCTCAAAACAATTTACCAGCAATGTTCTCTGTTTCTGAACTCACCCAGAGTATATCACTGGCACAAAAAATATTTTCATGTTTTGGCACTAACTTGCAGGCCAGCCAGTGAGTTGGCATGTGTCTCAGATATGAGACAGTTTAATTACTCCATAACAGCTTTAAAGGTTATCCCTGTCAGACAGTGCAGCCATTCTGAGCCCTGGGAAATGAAGGCACATATATTCCCCTTGCTGGATCAAGTCCTTGTCCTCTGTACCCTCTGTGAAGAAGCTGCTGAATACCTGCAATGAAGACAGCTGCTAATAAAAATATTTGGGAATACCATAATGTCCCATGTTATTTATATGAGAACAAAAGAGGTGGAAAGCTCCATGTGACACAGAGAAGACATGGAAATTCATGGCTGAGACCTGTTGGTCCTGGTGGCTGTCAAGTGGTGTTTGCTGCTGTATCAGCTGATGTTGTCCCTGCTAAGTACAAGGTGCAGGAGGGAAAAGTGGTTCCCAACTACTTCTGAGATGAAAATTGACTAGAACTTGCACACAACAAGGCTTCCAAGGCTCCAGTTTGAGTTGGGCACTTCCTTGAAAAGGGCTATGTAGGTCCAAAATTCTCACATACTCTGGTAGAGGAGAGGGGCCTGTGAGGCTGTTGTGAAACATGTAGTCTTTGTCAATACCAACTTATTTTAACTTAAAACTACTTTCAGATCTTTAGAGCGCTGAGCCCTCTGAGGGATGGCTGAGTGATGTGGTGCCTTTGAAGATACAGTGGTATTGCTGGCAAGGCATCAATAGACAAAACATTAAACTCACCTCGCCTGTCTTGTGTGTCACCCAGCTCTGTTTTAGACACCTAGCTTTGGTGAAAATCCACTGCTTTTGTTTGTCCATGGCTAATCCAGGTAGAGGAGGATGAGGGGCTGAAGAAAAACCATTTCCCTTGTCTGAGAAGGATTAGAGGTGCCAATTTTGACATTCTACATATTCTTAAAATTCTTGTGCTCTCTGTAAATGAGTAAAAAAAAAAAAAAGGAAGAAGAAAACAAAAACAAACCCAAGAGACTGCATTATGTGTTCTAAGCCTGAGCTACAGCCTGAAACTGTAAGCCAGAGACCTACTTTGTCACTTTGCACTTGCAGTTCATTTTCGCACTAATCCTTCCAGTGTAGGGCTGAGTAAGAAAAAAGTAAACAGGCTAATGCCAAAATCCCCCTGTGTCTAGGATTACTCAGTGGTAAGAAAATGACTTGGATACCTGGGCTGGGGGAGAAGGGGGCCCCCTCCCAAAGCAGAAGGGGGATGGAGATACAGAACTTGGGGTACCAGGCTTTTTGCCAGATGATGAGATGGTGGTAGAGAAAGAAAAAAAAATCACAATTCTACCTCCTCCCAAGTCTATTTAACCAATATACATCAGGAGCAAGTATACATACACATCTCCCTCAGTGGCATATTCAATCTAGTCTGTAACTTTTTCTAAAATTAATCTAAAGACTGTTTTGACAACCTGACCCCGCAGTGCTTCAGGAAAGGATCTGTAGTTCCTGTGCCAGCCTCACACAGCTTTCTCCAGCACCCTAGAGAATCTCAAAGCAGCACCAGGGGTTATGATTAGGCAAACATGCCTCATAACAAATGCTCATGTGTTAGGTCAGAGCTGAGCTTTTACTATCCGTGGAGTTGATACATAATTCCTTCTTTTCTGAAGCAACTAAGTGTGAGGCAAGACACACTTCAAAGCCTTTGCCACCAAATAATCATATCAAATTACAATCACACTATAAAACAGTTCTTCACATGCTGACGTAAGTTTAATAATTAAAGAATCACAATAAAGTTCAAACAGAACAAACAGAAATAGTTTCCACCATCAGAGTGTAACTTCTTTAACACTTCTGTTAATTAACTACATAACTGAGCATGGAAATAACCAGGGCCTGGTTACTGTTAGGCTGTCATTGATAATTTATATACCAAAGTTCTGATGTATTTCAAGTAAAATAGAATGAAGCAAGATTGAATTCAACACACATTCAGGAGTAGCAGCTCCTCCTCTTTCCTTTTAATTTAGCCAAATGGTCCTGTTGTACTAGGCTGTCCACACCAGCTTATTTCCTAAATTGTTCAAATAAATATTTTAAATTCCCTTACCATCAGTCTGCTACTAGATTTCAGCATACTGAACTAACCAGCATCTCTGATGCAGCGGAAGTCTGAGGTGACTGGAGCTGTGTAGTACCAGGATGGATGTAACCATGTAGAAAAGTTGAATCCCATGGTTTCTGGTCTGTAGTGTGTCAGTGAAACAGACCATTTTTTAAGATGTTGAGAAGTCAGCTAGTGAGTTTGGGCGAGTTACAAACAGCGATGTTGTACAAATGCTGTTGATAGCTCAGGATGGTTTATGTGACAGTGGAACCAGATGAGGAACAAGAAAGCAAGTGTGGCACTAGCTTGGGTCTCCCCTGGGTCACAGAACCTACCTTATGTCATGTGACCTCTCAGGGAACTTCTGTTGGCAAGTGTTTTTTCCATAGTTTATTAAATAATCTGTTTAGTAAGATGAGACTGAAGTGCAGATTACCACTATTTTATTAAACTCTTGGAATGCACTTTTGCTTTTAGATGAGTGGATTACAGGTTTGCTGGGCTCTCTGAAGCAATCTGGCTAATCTGAAACTGAAACCACCTTGAAATTTCTTGCCAATGCTGACTTAAGGAAGTCTGAGAAGAACCAAAATCACCACTTGTGGTGATGGTTGTAAAACTGACACATGAAAATGCTACTTCACATTGGGTAGGGTGTAATAAGCAGTGTTTACTTCATGCAAAATATATCTTAAACCTGCAATTGTCAGAAGTACTGTCCATACCTGCACTGATGTTCTGCCACCATTCAGCAAGGACTATCAGGTTAATGAGGTCAGCCAGAGTGAAAACAACCTTGTGCTTTGCAGCCTGGTGAAGCAGGGAGAGAAAGACCCTTGCTCTGGCCCTTGGCCTTGAAGTGCATATCAGTGTTTCATCACGAGTGTTTTTGGCAGGAATCAGGGTACAGAGAAGATGTCTCTCTCCTTTCCCATTTTGATCTTGGGGGCATGCACTTGCCTGTCAACAGAGTCATGCTCCTGCTTGCGTGATCTTGGTCTTGCTGATCCTTTGGGTTTCTAACTGAGCCCCTCAGGGACAGTGCAGGGTAGATACATTCCTGCAGAGCCTGGAGGCTAGACTTTAAAGGTTTGAACTTTCTCAAGGATGTCCCACTCCCTAACTCCATCTCTATACTGTTACTGAGGAGAGCAAATTCCAGTTCCCACCCAAGAAGATGCACCTTGAGTGACAAGACATAGGGCTATGAAACTTTGGTCTGCAGAGAGTTTCTGCATAGGGTAGCAGAAATTCAGACACATATTACCTCATTAGCAAATCTTGTTCCTATTCTCTGGCACTAAACTCCCTGGGTCCCATGGGGCGCAAAAAATCTACTTCCAGACCCCAAGGCCTGGGACTGAACTTGTTCAACTTCTGTGAGAACAGACAGGAAGCCTATGACACCTAAAGGGCCTAAAATAAGGCCTCCTACAGTCAAAAGCTACTTCTCCATTTTTGCTATGTCCTTGCATCTGAGGAAACACGGGAAAAAATTTGTGGTTTTTCTGCACAAAAATTACAGCAAGGTAATGGGTAATTTACAAGGAAGTTGGTTAAAATTTCTGTGGGATATAGCAAGGGTTTGGTAGTCACTGGCAGATTATTAACAGTGGGCAATTACTCCCCTTCTAGCTGCCTGCAACTGATCCCAGCCTCTGTTACTCTGCATATAATAAAACTTATGACAAATTATTATAGAATTTTCATAAATCAGAATAATTATTAATAATGTGCAGAAATTAAGTGAAACAGGTGGACATAGATATTCACTGTAGGATGTTCCCACTCAGAGAAACCTATTAGAATTAGTCTGGTGAGCAAAATACATATTTTAGAGTAGAAGGAACAAGAAGCAGCCCCTGTCTTAACAGCGCAGATGCCATTAATTAAAAAGCAACATAGAAAGCACTTTTTACTTTCACTTGCTAGATGTATTCTAACATGTACCCATCACAGGGTCATCTTAGAGCACACAGCACAGGATTGTGTCCAGTGGGTTCTTGAGTACCTCCAGTGAGGGAGACTCCCCAGCCTCTCTGGACAACGTGTTCCAGTGCACAGTCACTGCACAGTAAAGAAGTTCTTCCTCGTATTCGGGTGGAACTTTCTGTGCATCAGTATCTGCCCATT